>JAHHUM010000201.1:0-84059 GCA_036173005.1 Crenichthys baileyi
GAGGCTGCGTTTTGCTGCAGAGGCATCAAGCGTTCTCTGCTGCTTTGGAAAGGGTCAGCTGCACTCACTGCTGTGAAGAGGGATGAAAGAGAGGGAGTTTGAGCTGCTAGCCTCTGACCAGATAATTAAAAAAGGAGAGATTCCACAAAACGCCATTATCAAAACAACTCTCCTAAACCCATTTAACACGACTTACTTGCCGAACACATAACGGCTAATGTAACTGAGCAACCCTCGTCACGGTGATTGCTGCTAATGTTCATATTGTCTGCATTTAGCATGTTGTGTTTAATTGTGTGGGTCATTTATATTTATTTAATTTATTAATTTAATCATAGCTCTTATTTCGCTGTCGTTGTGATTATTCTTTTTTTTTTAAATAGATACATTCTAGTTCTGTTTTCTTTGTACCCTGAACTGTGCTGTCATAATTTGTTTAATGAATTTAACTTCTGCATGAAATAACAAGAGCTCCGAACGGCTCCTGCCCCATTCGGAGCACCATCCCTGTTTGGGTGCTTTGACAAAAGCTTCATTAAATAGTCCCAGCCATGCCAGTAATTGGGCCCATTTATTTTCAAAGGTACATTTAATGGTGTCTCTTATTTTTCAGCAACGCGGTGAGGATTAAAGTACAATAGATGACGATGCCCCATTTCTCATGGTTGTATTTTCTTCATTTTAGGAGGTGACCAATTATGAAATTATTTTCACTTTTTCTTTCATCTGCACTGTGCAATAAATTGTGCAGTCCTCTTTAGGTAATGGTGGTAGGTTTCAGTGTATGTGTCCTGCACTTACGCAGGTGAGCAAGCACAATGTGTGTATCTATTTGCACAAGTAGCTTAGGGTGTATCAATGTGTTTTATATACTGTACAACAAATATGTTGTATTTTTACGTCAGTGTGCACTGTATATTTGTATAATGTATGTTTTTGTTCTCGATCTCAGACATTTACTTACCTGTCTTTGCGTATTTTAAAGGGCATTTCCATATCTAGAGGAGTGTTGTGTCAGATACCCCTCAATCCTTTTATTATGTGCCTCAAAAACATCAAAAGCCATGTAAGCAACCAAGGTGGGGAGAAATTACTTTGTGTGATTTCTCTGGCTCGGTCTCCCCTGTCAGCTCTCCCCTTTATATCAGTAATTGTGGGTGATTATTTTAACCGAGAAAAGGGTAGCAGGTAATAGAGGCTGATTAAATCCAATGGACAGCAGCCCAGACAACCCTTAAGACACAGCCGCGTAATAACAGTGAAAGCCAGCGACACCAACGCAAGCCTGTCCACTCACCTTATTTTCAGTGACACAAGGCCAGATGCAATTTAATGCATTTATTGTGCTGTGAGTCCTTATATTGACAGCTGTAAACAGTTGTGGTTAAATTGAATCTTGAAGCAGCCCGCCATTGCTCTCAATGGTAAAGCTTATGTTACAGTGACAAAATGTGCTGGTTTATTATAAAATGAGAAAAATGAACACGTGCACACACACACATCTACACACAGGCAGACAGGCAGATGATATTCTATCATTTGGCAACCACAGGCTGACACAGCTAGGATTAGTGTCAGCGCTAAGGTCTTTCTTCAGAAAAGAAAGAAAAAACTAATATGAAAACTATCACTGCCAAGGAAAATGAACTCCTCTTTTTTCTTTCCCAACAAGACATCTTGTAATCTCAACTTGAGATATCCAGTTAAAAGACCTGTTGGTACAAGTGAAGTGCAGTCATAATAGATAAGCAAGTAACACTTTTTTCTTGTGAGAAATATGATGTTCTAATATGTTTACTCTATTCAGGGGTAACCATGACATGAAATGTGACATTGTACAAAATGTCTCATTGTTCAGACATTCACATTGTCAATGAGTGAAATATTAATAAATCAAAATAAAAATGTTACCTTTGTAAAGTAACATACACTAACGTTAGAGTATCATGAAGAAGTATTTGTACCCTTTGACCTTTTCACATTTTCCAACATGTCAATAAATTTTATGAGCTAAACCAACAGGGAGAATGCATAATTATGCAGTAATGCCGCACTCTTGGTGGGGCAGAGGGTCTGTGGGAGGGGGTGGGGCGGAATCAACCTGGGTGTCTAATGTCTTATGTCGTCTGGGAGTTGTTCAAATGTTCAGGTGGGTGCAGATTTTCTTCTGGGGTGGGAGTGGAGGGTTGGCCTTGGGTGGGGATAGGCATCGTTTGGAACAGGGTAGTTCCAGTTCAGATTCTGGTTCTTTGTCTTGGTTTCGGTTTTTGATGGTTCTCGGTTCACGTTCACGTTCTGTCTAGAGGAGGGGTCAGAGGGGTCTGCATGGTTTGGACGGGCAGGCTGGCTGGAGTTGTTCTTGGGGTGGAGTGGTCTCGTCTTCTTGGTGGGTTTTGGTTTTGGCTGTGTGGGCTCTCTGCTTTTTGTTGGGTTCGGTGTGGGTTTTCTTGCGGGGCTACATCTAGCTGGTGTATGGGTGTTGGGCATGTGTTCTTGGGTTGGATGCTGTGGGTCTTCTTTTCACGGGGGTGCACTTTCACAGGGGGGCTTTATTTCTGGGAGGCTGGCGGGGGTGCATTTGCACAGTGTGGGCTTTGTGCACGGCTTTTCCTTTGGGTGCTCTTTGCTGTGTTCTCTCCTCCACTGTATGGCGGGCTGTGGTGGTGATCCTATGTGGTGCGGCTCTGGCTATCATGTGGGGATGCTCCGGGGCGGGCATCGCTGGGTTTAGCGGTTACCTCGGGCTTCTCGGCCCAGGGTGGGGTTCGCTTGTTTTTGGTGCGGGCTGTGGCCTTTCTGTGGTGCCCTTCGGCTCGCTGGGCTGGCATCTTTCCCTTGCTTTCCCGGGCTCTGCCCCGTGGGTTCTGGGGTTGTTGGGCATGTTGGTTGTGTGCCCTCCTTTTTTGGCGTGCTGTGTTGGCCTTATGCTTCGTTCAGTTGCGCTGGCCCTCGACCTGGCGCTGGGCTGCGGTCGAGGTCGGGTGGGTGGAGCACGTCTTGTACCTGCATTGGGGTGGCTGGCAGGTTGTGCTCGTCCTGGGACGGTTGGTCGACCCAGCCCTATTACCCAGCTGGAGTATGTTTCTCTCTCATGGACAGGCGGGCAGGGGCTGCTGGCATTGGCCGGATGGTTGGGCGGGCTTGGCAGTGTGCTGCTCTGCTGGCTGTCGTGTCTGGGAGGGAGGGGGGGGGATCGGGGCAGCGGGCTAAGGTGGGGGGTTTTGTCCTGTTTTTTTGATGTTGGGTAAACCGGCATTTGAATCGGCTGAGCAATGACAGTGGAGCTGAGCTGGTTGGTGTTTTACCTTGGGCTGTCGTTGCAGTGGTGGTGATGTTGTGTGTTTGTGTGGTTGCGGGGGCATGTTGGGGGCCACCGGCCCCTGGGGCGTGCCGCTGGCCAGGGACCTCTTGCCTGGTGAGTATGTCCCATCTAGGTGTGGGATCGGGGGTTCCGTTGTGAGCACGGTGCTCGGTAGTGTGTGCTCTGCTGCGCTTGTGGGCGGAGGCTGGGGTGGCATTGTGCGGGGCTCTTGCTGTCACGGCATGCTGTGTAGTGGAGGGCAGGATGCAGCGGGGGTGCTTGGAGTGGGGCTGTGTGTAGAGCTTGCACTTTGTGGTTGTGTCTTCATCAGCTTTTCAGGGTTGGATCATTTCATCCTTGGTGGGCTCATTTGGACCATGTACACCCCTCTTCTGTAGGTGACCTGCTTTCCAGATAGGAATGGGGATCAGTGGGTCTGGGTCTGGGCCAGGGTTGCTTGGGTTCGGGCGGTGCCAGCAATAGTCTGGGCTGCTGCTGGGGCGGTTTGCCTGTCTGCCCCAGAAGGAAGGAGACCACCTCCTCGATGGTTGCAGTTACCAACGTTATTTACACACTGCCCGCTATTGCATATTTATAGAGAAACCTTATATACACAAGCGTGCTCACACTTACACCAACAGATGTTTATATTCAGATGTTAAAAGATACGCAGATGTTCTATATTGAGCCACAGTTACCACTAAATACATCTTGCATTCATTAGTACCGTGCACTTTTCGGTAACAATGCTGTTGTTATATATGTTTCTGCAGGTGTAGAAGCAGTCTCTTCTTGTATTCTCTTCATCCTTCTTTCTCTCCTCTATTCTTTCTCCTTTTATCCCTTTTTCCTATTTTCCCCACCTCTCTCTACCTTGCTTCTTTTTTTTTCCTTTTCGTTTCCGTCTCTATGTCCACTGCAATTTAAATAATCCCAAAGCAGATTCTAATAAAGTTTCTTTTATAAATATCATGCAGGACATTATAGTGTTACCGGTAAAATAAAATAAAAAAAGAATAATTGCCCAGACTCACTGAGATTGTGTCAATTTTCAGCTCTTGCCACAGTTTTATTATTGGATTTAGGTCTGGATTTGACTAGGTCATTCTAACACATGAACATACTTTGATCTAAAATATTCCACCGTGACTCATAAGATCGTTCAACAGCTGGATGTTGAACTTCTGCCCCTGTCTCAAATCTTCCAGAATTTCCCTGATTCCATTCTCCTCTTGTCATCTTTCCTGTCCCAGTTGTAAAAGCATCCCTACAGCATGATGCTGCCACCACCATTTTTCAGCATGGGGATGTTTTGTTCAGGGTGATGTGCAGTGTGCATTTGAGCTGTGTCTCCTACATGGCTTGAGGTAATTATTCTAAATGATACTTTTTATGGCCTTGCTTTCAAAAATGGCTGTTATCTCACTGAACTGCCAATACAAAGTTGCCAATTCGAGATTTGCGACATTGGGAACCAAGAGTGGTCCTATTGACAAATTCTTCTACCTGAGCTCTGGCTGTGTTCGGTTCCCCAGTTACCATGGGCCCCTTGGCTCCTTCCCTGATTAATTCTCTCTGTACCTTACCTTTCATTTTATGTGGAAGATCATATTGTTGTAGGTTAGCAGTTGGGCCTCACGCTTTTTCATTTTTAGTTGACAGATTTACCAGAGCTTTGTGAAAGGCTTAAAGCTTAAAATAGTGTTTTATAACCTAACCCTGCTTTAATCTTCTGCACAACATTATACCTGACCTGTCTGCTGTGTTCCTTGGTTTCATTATGCTGTTTGTTCACTAATGTTCTCTAACCAACCTCTTAGGCCTTCACAAAACAGCTGTGTCTATTCCGATATTAAATTACACACAGGTAGACTATTTATTAAATAGATGATTTCTGTAGGCAATTGGTTGCACTGGGTTTTATTTAGAGGTATCGAAGAAAACAAGGGCTGAATTAAAAATGATCTACTTTTCAGATTTATCTATTTATTTGAAAAAAAAGACATGCATCACTTATCTTCCAATTCACAATTGTGCACTACCTGCTTTGATCGATCAGATAAAATCCTTGTAAAATTCTTTATAGTTTGTTTTCGTAACTTAACTACATGTAAGGAAGCTCTAGGCGTCTGAACCCTCTCTATTGTTTTGAATGAAACCTTATAGAAACTGACCCTAAGTTTTATTGATGAGGCCAACCAGAATATATGTATATTCCCACAATTTCACACGCTGAACTGAATTGCAACATGTAAAGATTCACATGAAAATAAACTACTATCCTGCTAGTTTATTACTGATCAGTCTCAAAAGCATGACATTAAAACAGAAATCGTGCAACATACTGAATTTATACTTGACTTCTTTGAAGGTTAATTTACATTATTTTGTCTTACTTTCAACAAACTGATATTTTACCCCTTTGTGTTGAAACCTTGCATATAGGGTTTACACCTGGAGCCGTGAAACATTCAGTAATTTTGCTAGAAGCCGACTACAAACCATGGGTGACTACTTACTTAGGAAAACTCTCCTGAAGTTAAATCACCATCTACTGGGTTTGGGTTGAATTTTAAATGTGATCTTTATTGATGAACGGAGCCTATGAGCACAAAGAAGTCAGTCTGTCGGTGGGGGTGCCTGGGTGGATATAAATCATGTCTTCTCCATGCCATTACCTTTTGGAGCTGTAGGGAGGTTAGGAGTGAGGCTGCTGCAGGAACATCCCCTACAGAGACCTTTGGTGGATGGGGACTTTACACCCAAATAAACAACTCTCCCTGCCCAGAGGGCAGCATCAACGATATCTCATCCATTACACCAGCAAAATAAAGAAACAGAGTGAGGACCAAGGAAGGAAAAGAAACAACAAACATTTATTTACTGTCATTATTGCCATTTTGGCTTTTTTTTTTTCATGATTTATGACTGACGCAGATGGAGACTCGAAGTGGATTGATTGGGTCAGCTTGATTCGGTCTTGGTTTGGAAGCAGCTCAGAGCCAGCCTTTATGTGAAACTAAGATATACAAATGGAAAGGTGAAACAAGTTGAATCAAAATGCCAAATGTTAGAAAAAACCTTTGTTGAAAACTTTTAAAGGCAATAAACAAAAGGAAAAAATGGTAAACTGTACTATAAATTGTTTTAATATTAGAAAGATTAACAATAAAGTTAAGAAATTAAAGAATAGGAATTTCTTGTATTACGTTTTCTGCAAGAACAACTCACTATTATAGAAATGAGAAGTGTCCCAACCTGCCAAAAAACCCCAACAACTTCTTCAGACCAACAAGTCTTCAGACAGATAAGGCAGACAAAGGGTGATGATGCAGCCACGCTGCTTGTGTGTTGTGAATCACTCTTAAAGGCTCTTGTGGGCTGTTCAACAATGTGTTCCTGATTATTTTAAGTACTGTTTTTTTTATAAACGTCTAACCTCATTTCACATTCCTGTAATACCTGCAAATATGCAACACGTTTCTTTGGGTGGCTTGAAAATCACTGCAAGATTAAATTATATGTATTCTTTGGCCTGAATGATGAGTACAACATAAAAAAAAGACACTAAAAAGAATCATTATGACATTTGACAAAGACTCTTTTACCATCAAAAGCGAGGACATAGACCACTCGTACATGCCTCCGAAAAGTACATATAAACAGATATTCTAACATTGTGTCTGATGGAAAAGTACAGAACATGTTTGAGAAGTAACGTAAGATGTGTGAATAAGACGATCCAGTCTTCTAGCGCTGAAGTCACTTGGTTAAGTGACCTCATACAGGGTATATCCTTTTTGCCTTAAAATGCCAAAGGGAATGAGACATTAAATGGCAGTTTTTTTAAGAGTGTCAGAGCGTTTAATTCTCTACAAAAATAACTTTGAACCGGTAAAGACTGAGATGAGATGTTTATGTCACGGAATGAAAACTTTGGACCAGCCAATGTTTTCCACTGTTACTCTCTTTTTAAGTAAGCTTGTGAGAACTATAGCCTTAGTTTCCTGTTCTTAGCTGACAGGAGGGGAACCCGGTGGGTTCTTTGTGGTGCGTTCAGAGATGGTATTCCATATACCTTGATTATAGAGAATGTTTGAGCTACTGTTGCCTTCCTATGACATTGAACCAGCCCGACCTTTGACATCAACAAGGGATTTTCATTCATACAACTGCCGCTCATAGATATTTTATCTTTTTTTCCAGAACATTCTCTGTTACCCGGAAAGATGTTTATTTGTGAAAATACCAGCAGAGCAGCAGTTTCAAAAGTACCATGGCATGTTTAAAGTCATTTAAATGTCCTTTTCTTCACCATTCTGTTGCTCACTAATAATTTTAGCAAAAAAATTTCCCCAACTTCTCGATGTCTAATCAAAATTGCTGCCATTGTTTTGATGATTTGCATTTTGTTACAAGCATTTTAAAGTGTACTAAAATGCTGGGGGGGTGCACATGCCACCACTTTAATGAAATCCATTGTTAAAGAATCCACTTAATTCTGTTGGGATCAGGTAAGCATATGATATTGAATAAAGCCCATATTGTTAAATGAAAATGAAATATGGTGCGGGAGTTAATTGACGTGAGCATAAAGAGTTCTTTATAAAAGGGTGAAAGTCTGATTGCCATTAGATTGCAAACAATATTTTTCTGAAAACATTTTTTGCTTTGAAATTTTCTTCCTATTTCAGGGCTTGGTCAGGTAGAACTATGAACCAATGCTGCAATACGAATAGAAAAAGAAAAAACATGCTTCAGGGGGGGGGAAAAGGGGTTTTAAAGTGTTATGAGGGGGAAAAGTGGTCCCTTTGGGTGAGTTTAAAAGGGTTTGGGCCCTTTTCCCCCCTTTTCCTCCCAAACCCACCACCCAATTCCTGGGACAAGGAAATTTCCTTTCCCCCCCCCCCCAACCCACCCTTTATTCCCCTTTCTTCCCCTTTTGCCCCCAGGGGAAAAATAAACCCAAAAAAAAAAGTCAAAGCCCCCCCCCCCCAAAATTCTAACTACCTTCTTCATTGGGGTTTCTTTTTTCGACCTCTTAACTCGCCCCCTTATTCTAACACCCCCCAAAGTTTTAATCGGGTTTTTTTTTTAGCCCCTTTCTGCCGCTTTCCCCATAAAAAACCCCCCAAACTAGACCGCCTGTTTTTAAACCCCCATATTTTTGGTGTCCAACAAAACTGGTTTTTTCTTACATTGTTCCCGGGGCCCTTTTAAAGACACTGGCCAACCCCTTTCGAAAACAAATTTTATGGGTTTACTTCAATAAACCCAAAAAGGATTGTTACTGTCCTGAAAATTTTCTGGTTTTTTAAAGATGACTTCTTTTACCTGTGGATTTCCCCATGCCTTCAATCACAGCTGTAGCAGTTACAGGGTAGATTTTTTCTTTAAAAACCCCGAGGGGGTAATTGCAATTGTAAGGGGAAAAAGAGCATTCAGGGGAAATGGGCGTTTTTACATTTAGAGCCAAGGGCCATTTTTATCAACAATAAAATCTCTGTTTCTGTACAGACATATCTGTATACCTTGTCAAGGCAAATAGTTTGTGCTGGTCTGGTGAAACACTTTGCTCCATCTCAATAGAATTATCTTTTTGTATGTGCAACTTTTTAGCAATGAATCCAGTACAGGGTTTCTCTTTTTTTTGTTGTCCTCATTTAATAAATTCTTTTATAATGGCCTACTACTTGTTGCTTTAATATTAGCTGAATATTACTGTAAAGTGGAATTTAATGGATTACCCTGCCAATCTGATTTTTTGTTGGGCTTGTCATTTAAATTTTAAAAAATATGTTATAAATTAATGCACTGTTGTACATTTTATATTAAAATATTTTACTTAAAGAAACAGGACAGGGCTGCACGATGGCACAGTTGGGTGCACTGTTGCCTTGCAGCAAGAAATCCTGGGCTGGGGGTCCTTTTGCATGTTCTCTCCGGGTACTCCGCTTCCTCCCACAGTCCAAAAAACATGACAGTTAGGTTAATTGGTCTCCCTAAATTGGCCTTAGGTGTGAATAAGTGCGTGTATGGTTGTTTGTCCTGTATGTCTCTGTGTTGCCCTGCAATGGATTGGTGACCTGTCCAGGGTGTACTCTGCCTCTCGCCCATAGACTGCTGGAGATAGGCACCAGCTCCCTTGTGACCCACTATGGAATAAGTGGGTTATAAGGTGAATGAATGAATGAAACCGAACAGAATACACAACATATTCAGCTGTGTTGAAGTAGAGATTCATCTTAAAGTGCCTGTGACATAAAAATTTCATGATAAATCCAATTAACATTTATGGAAAGGAAACATAAATATAATATTAAATTCATGCTACTGAAATGAATGGCTGTTGAGATATAAGATCATAAATTTCACAAAAAATACTCCTTTGTGATTTTGTTGCGCTATTTTATGAAGTCAGAGGGGAACCCCTGCACGTAAACTGACTGCTGCTACATTGGTCAGCAACACAGACAGCAGCAAAGAATTTGATATTTCTTTAGATATATTTCAGTCACTATCACCGAGAGAGACACAGCAGAGTCAGAAGAACAAAGTCAGCTTTCATCAGATGGCAGAGAACAAGTGCTGCAGCGTGCAGACGGCCATCTAATTCGACCAGAGTCTATTTTTGCCGGATGCCGGAGCACGGCCGCAGTCAATATGCATGAATCAAACCGCACCAACAGGAAACAAAACCAGCACAACATCCAGATTTTCAAAAATAATTCACTAAAGACAGACTACATCTCGCTATATTAATAAATACATTTATATATACACATGTATATGTTTGCAGTTGTTAACATTAGATCAATTAGATCAGTTACTGGGTTAACTAAGGTATTATAAACCAAACAATTAAACATTTAATGCAGCAAATTAAGCAACAAATGAACTCAGGAAACAAGACACATGAAAATATCTGGATGCATAAAACGAAAAATTAAGCAGTTTAACTTCCACAGAATGAGTTATTTTGGACTTGCTACCGATTTATCCTCGGCTTGTATTGCAGGATCTGCGTATGGTTCTTGGAGCTCCTCTGGGCTATGCAGCGGACCAGACCGGAGAAGATACAGTGTAAATCCAGGGTTACAGTAAATTTCGCACCGACTGAAACAACTGGAGGCTACATGAGCAGCAGCAGCAGACACAAGGGATGATTCAAGATTGAAGACACTACCTGTTGTGTAATTTTTTTTTTTACTTTATATTAGAATCTTTAGAAAAACATTTATTTAAATACAGTATATCGTATGCGCCTGTAATTTATCTTACTTTAATAATAATAATTTTTATGGGAATGTGAAAAGGACAGGAAATGATGGTGGTCCTCATCTTTCGAAGTCTCTAACAGGTTTTCTTCTAGTATTGCCCTGTGTTTCGCTCCATTTGTTTGCCAAGAAGTCCTCCGATCACCACTGGCTGTGCTTGGTGGGACCAGCCGATCTGTTAAACTGTTAAGGTAGAAGCCAAGTTATCATTGACGCTCACACAGTGAATGACCGGAGACTTCCCCCTAGACGTCATTTCCTGGCGACTTTGGACTTGCAAAATTTAACATTGAAATATGCTTGTTTTGTGTCAAAATTGTTTTTTCATGTCTTTAATCTTAATATCATGTCAATTACTGCCCAATTCCTTTAGTATATAGATGTTTTCTTTCAATTTCTGCATTTGTGGGAAAAGCGTGTCACAGGCACTTTAAAGTTGCCAAGCACTGGACCTCAAGGGCTGGAATTTGACAACCATGCTTTATTTTTTAAAACTATATATATAGGCCTCAAAAATCACCTGGATACCTGACAAACAGACTACAGTTTGTGAGACTGAAGGGTTGTCTAACCAGGTAGTCAGCAGCACAGGGCCACAACAGGGGACTGTACTCTCACCATTCCTCTTCACTCTGTACACCAGACTTCCAGTACAAGACAGACTCCTGTCATCTGCAGAAATGCTCAGATGATTCTGCAGTCGTAGTGTGGGTCAGAGATGTACAAGAAGCTGAGAACAGAGAGCTGGTGAACTGCCTAGTGGCATGGTGTGGAAACAATCATCTCATCTTGAACGTGAATAAAACAAAAGGAGATGATTGTAGATTTTAAGGAATAGGTCAGACACTATTTCTATCATTAAGAAGGAGTGCAGGTGGTGGAGGAGTATAAATACCTTGGTGTTCACCTGGACAACAGACTGGAGTGAAGATGCAACTGTGAAGCTGTCTACAAGAAGGGACAGAGCAGACTGTACTTCTTGAGGAAGCTTAGGTTTTTTGATGCTGCATATCTCCTAAAGGTCTGTCGTGGAGAGTATGATTTCTTCTGCTATCATCTGCTGGCGTAGCACCATCAGAGCCAGGAACTTAAAAAAGCTCAACAAGATAATAAATAAGGCTGGCTCTGTTCTGGGGAGTCCTCTGGAACCTCTGGAGATCATTGTGTAAAGTAAGATTATTTCATAAAATGAAGAACATTATGGAGAACCCTGAGAATCCTCTTCATGAGACTGTTGTACAACAATAGAGTGTCTTCAGTCAAAGGCTTCTTCAAATCTACTGTAAGAGAGACCACTACAGGAGATCCTTCCTGCCCACAGCCTTCAGGATCTACAACAGCTCTTTAAAGAAACCTTCATAATATGAGCTACAACAACCTTTAATTTCCCTTTGGGTTTAGTAAAGTAGTTTTGAATTTAATTAAATATAACCAGATGGTAACATTCTGTCATTCCTGTTCTTGATGAAATTGAACACTGTAAATCCCACACTATGGATATTAATGTACAAGCACTACTCAGAGTAGTTCATCAGAAGCAACATACATACTTCAAAGATGTGACAGGATTTGATGTTTCACAAAAAGTCATTAATTTCCAAATATTTAGATACACATTACATCCGATTTACAATATGCCAGCATACATGACAAGAAAAACAGTGTGACAGCTACTTTAGGAATGCACTTAGTTCCACATTTTTAAGAGTCAGGACAATTGCACTGATAGATAATCATGTGAGTAAATTGTGACTCAAAAGAGACTCTTTAGCACTTCCTTAAGCCATCTGTTACACTTCTGATCAATTCAAACTGTGAATTTACCACTCCTTGGTTGTAAATCCCAGATTGTGTCACGTATGACCAATTCGAAGTATTTTCTTAAGAATTATTACTATATAACAGTGCAAGAGTTTGAAAAAAATTACAAAAGCACAGTTTGCTACGAAAACAACAAAGACTGGGAAAATTACAAGACAAAAAAACGGTTGGGTACTTGTTTGGAATGTGCAAGAGGAAATTTCTATGAGTTGCACAGCATGGTGTGAGACTTTAGGTATTAATGCACTCATGGAAAGGTTGCTGTTATCCAACAGAAAAGTCCTTATATAATTGAGAAACAGTGGAGCAGCAGGAAGATAGGTTTAGTCTGCAGGTAATTCTGAAAAGTGTGGAGAAAATAATTTTTCATACATTTTATTCCCACTAAAACACAAAGCAGCTGTTTGAATTACCTTTACCTATTAACTAGACCAGAATTTTGTTCATAAAGTGACGGTATAATATTTTTTACATAAAGATGGATCTTGCTATAATTGAATTCACGATGCAATAGAAAAAGAGAAAAATGCTTAGAATTGCATATTTTGTTTTCAATTACATCGCCTACTTTCTTTCAGGCTGAATAAAGTTGAGACATTGGTGAAAGCACTGCAAACACATCTGGCTGGATTACAGGGTCAGAGTGGTTGTAATGGAGCCACTCAAAAACATGCACAATCAATTGTTCATGCTGTGTGTGTGCTTGCAACTGTATGCAATCCATATTTTTTATCCAGGGACTAATGTAAGAAAGGAAAAAAAGGAAGCAGGTGTGTAGTTGTTTTATGCTACAGGCTAACACCTCTGTTGCCTAGCCACCACCCTGTTAGCTGACTGCTTCTTCATCAGCTGGGCTCAATAACAAGAGAAATCTTCTGTACAGCACTGAAGGTTTATGCTAGCGTCTGTTGAAAACACACAAAAAACACTCACATAGTAGCGCAGGGAGCAAAGGATAAAAATGTTCTTTTTAGGAGCAACCCCTCCTACTGTGAACCTGCAAACCTCCCTAAACCCAATACTGTGAAAGCTGTGAAGTACATGTCAAAATTGTGATATATATATTTTTTTGTGTTTAATATTTTTTGTCAGATTTCAGAACATTAAACTCATATTATACAGATTCAATACACATAGGATAACATATTTCAAGCCTTTGCTTCTTGCAATTTTGATGATTGTGGCAGACAGATAATGAAAACCCTGTCAGGGTTTGTGGTTGGTTGGAACCAGGAAGATAACAGGAGGAACCAAAGGGGAACAAGTGAAACCGGTAAGTTTTTATACAGAGGGGCGAATGGTGAAACAAAGAGAATGAGAGAGGCAGGTAATCAGATGATTGCTGGCAGGTGTGAAGACCAGGTGTAGAGAACTGAGGAAATAAGTTTCTATGGCAACGAGGGCTGGGGAAACGCAGAGACAGGAGGGGAAACTAAACGAGAGACATCTCTAAGGGAAACAAACACTAAACTAACTGGGAGGAGCAGGGAACAGAAACCTAAACATAAGCTAACATAAATAGTAACTCAAGAAGGAACTAAATCTAAGGACATGGAAACAACTAAAGTAAACAAGCACACGAATACTAAATGAGAAACTAAAACTAAATAAAACCAAAGAGGGGAAATAACCATAAGGAACTAAACAAAAGAGAACGACACTAAATAACAGATTTGAGGAAGAAAATACTAACTAGACAAAAGTAAACGACTAATCAAAGGAACAGGGAAAACCTCTAACGGCAAAGTAAACAAAAACAAAGACCAAAATGGCAAATCCTGACAAACCCAAAATTCAGTACATAAGAACAATGAAAATATTTTAAGCAGAACTGTCAGGCTTCTAAAAAGTATGTTAATTTCTATGCAATCAATATTCTAATTTTGTGAGACATTGATTTTTGGGTTTTCATTATCTGTAAGCCATGATCATCAAAGTTACAAGAAACAAAGGCTTGAAATATTTCACTGTATGTGTAATTAATATTTTTATTATGTGTTTCACTTTCTGACATGAGTGAAAAAAAAAAACTTCTTCATGATATAAGATATACCTGTGTGTATGTATATATATATATTATATATATATATTATATATATATATAAAATATAATATATATATATATATATGCGTGTGTGTGTGTGTGTGTGTGTGTGTGTGTGTGTGTATGTAGTGAGGAACACCCTGCAACTTTGCAAGTTCTCCCACTTAGAAATTATGGGGGGGGGTCGGAAATTTTCATTTTAGGTGCATGTCCACTGTGAGAGACATCATCTAAAAAAAAAAATCCGGAAATCACAATGTATGATTTTTTTTTATAATTTGTGTGTTACTGCTGCAAATAAGTATTTGAACACCTGTGAAAATCAATGTTAATATTTGGTACAGTAGCCTTTGTTTGCAATTACAGAGGTCAAACGTTTCCTGTAGTTTTTCACCAGGTTTGCACAAACTGCAGCAGGGATTTTGGCCCATTCCTCCACACGGATCTTCTCCAGATCAGACAGCTTTCTGGGCTGTCGCTGAGAAGTTTGAGCTCCCTCCAAAACTTTTCTATAGGGTTTAGGTCTGCAGACTGGCTGGGCCACTCGAGAACCTTGATATGCTTCTTACGGAGCCACTCCTTGGTTATCCTGGCTGTGTGCTTCAGGTCATTGTCATGTTGGAAGACCCAGCCACGACCCATCTTCAATGCTCTAACTGAGGGAAGGAGGTTGTTCCCCAAAATCTCACAATACATGGCCCCAGTCATCCTCTCCTTAATACAGTGCAGTCGTCCTGTCCCATGTGCAGAAAAACACCCCCAAAGCATGATGCTTCCACCCCCATGCTTCACAGCAGGGATGGTGTTTCGAGTGGAATTAAGACCAAAAAGTTCTATTTTGGTCTTATCTGACTACAGAACTTCTTCCCATGACTCCTCTGGATCATCCAAATGGTCATGGGCAAACTTAAGATGGGCCTGGACGTGAGCTGATTTAAGTGGGGGAAACTTCCGTGCCATGCACGACTTTAAACTATGACGTCTTAGTGTATTACTCATAGTAACCTTGGAAACAGTGGTTCCAGCTCTCTTCAGGTCATTGACCAGCTCCTCCCGTGTAGTTCTGGGCCGATTCCTCACCTTTCTTAGGATCATTGATACGCCACGAGGTGAGATCTTGCATGGAGCCCCAGTCCGAGGGAAATTGACAGTCATGTTTATCTTCTTCCATTTTCTAAAAATTGCTCCAACAGTTGATCTCTTTTCACCAAGCTGCTTGGCAATTGCTCCGTAGCCCTTTCTGCCCTTGTGGAGGTCTACAATTTTGTCTCTGGTGTCTTTGGACATCTCTGTGGTCTTAGCCATGTCAGTAGTTAGAATCTTACTGATGGTGTGGGGTGGACAGGTGTCTCTATGCAGCTAACGACCTCAAACAAGTGCTTCTAATTTAGAACATTGAGGGGAGTGGAGGTGGACTTTTTAGAGGTGGACTAACAGGTCTTTGAGGGCCAGAATTTTTGCTGATTGGCAGGTGTTCAAATATTTATTTGTGGCAGAAACACACAAATAAATTATTAAAAAACAAACATTGTGATTTCCGGATTAATTTTTTTTTTGATTATGTCTCTCACAGTGGACGTGCACCTGAGATGAACATTTCAAACCCCTCCACAATTTCTATCTATCTAGATAGATAGATAGATAGATAGATAGATATGTGTGTGTGTGTCTTCTGGGTGCATTATGGTGGGCTTTGAACATTAGTGTCGAGTACCCTGTAGAGGGTATAGAGCTAGTCCTGGCCTTACCAGGGAGGCTGAGGAGTGTGATCCCCCAGTTGGAACACACCCTCCGGACCCCCTCTTATGAAGGGGGCCCACCACCCCGGTCTGCCAGTCCAGAGGTACTGCCCCGACCGCCATGCAATGTTGAAGAGCCGTGTCAACCATGACAGCCCCACAACATCCATAGATTTGAGGTACTCAGGGCGGCTCTCATCCACCCCCGAAGCCTTGCCACCGCGGAGCTTTTTAACCACCTCGGTGACTTCAGCCTGGGTGATGAAAGAGTCCAACCCCGAGTCCCCAGCCTCTGTTTCCACCAGGGAATGCGTGATGGCAGGATTGAGGAGATCCTCGAAGTACTCCTTCCACCGCCCGATAATGTCCCCAGTCGAGGTCAGCAGCCTCCCACCCCCACTATAAACAGTGTTGGCGAAGCACTGCTTCCCCCTCCTGAGGCGCCGGACGGTTTGCCAGAATCGTTTCAAGGCCGACCGGTAGTCCTTCTCCATGGCCTCACCGAACTCCTCCCAGGCCCGGGTTTTTGCCTCTGCCACAGCCCGGGCCGCAGCACGCTTGGCCTCACGGTACCCGTCAGCCGCCTCAGGAGTCCCACAAGCCAACCACAGCCGATAGGACTCCTTCTTCAGCTTGACAGCATCCCTTACTGCCGGTGTCCACCACCGGGTTTTGGGATTGCCGCCGCGACAGGCACCGCAGACCTTACGGCCGCAGCTACGGGCAGCAGCATCGACAATAGATGCGGAGAACATGGTCCACTCGGACTCTATGTCTCCAACATCCCCCGGAATCTGGTCAAAGCTCCCCCGGAGGTGGGAGTTGAATACATCCCTGGCCGAGGGCTCCGCCAGGCGTTCCCAGCAGACCCTCACTATGCGCTTGGGCCAGGTCTGCCCGGCTTTCTCCTCCTCCAGCGGATCCAACTCACCACCAGGTGGTGATCAGTGGACAGCTCAGCCCCTCTCTTCAACCGAGTGTCCAAAACATGCGGCCGAAGGTCTGATGATACGACAACAAAGTCGATCATTGACCTCCTGCCTAGGGTGTCCTGGTGCCAAGTGCACTGATGAACACCCTTATGCTTGAACAAGGTGTTCATTATGGACAATCCGTGACTAGCACAGAAGTCCAATAACAAAACACCACTCGGATTCAGATCGGGGAGGCCATTCCTCCCGATCACGCCTCTCCAGGTGTCACTGTCATTTCCCACGTGGGCGTTGAAGTCCCCCAGCAGAATAATGGAGTCCCCGGGAGGGGCACTATCCAGCACCCCCGACAGGGACACCAAGAAGGACGGGTACTCCGCACTACCGCTCGGCCCGTAGGCCAAAACGACAGTCAGAGACCTATCCCCGACCTGAAGGCGCAGGGATGCGACCCTCTCATCCACCGGGGTAAACCCCAACACTAGACGGCTGAGCTGGGGGGCAACAAGCAAACCCACCCAAGCCCGCCGCCTCTCCCCGTGGGCCACTCCAGAGTAGAACAGAGTCCAGCCCCTCTCAAGGAGGTGGGTTCCAGAGCCCACGCTGTGCGTGGAGGCGAGCCCGACTATTTCTAGTCGATATCTCTCGACCTTCCGCACAAGCTCAGGCTCCTTCCCCCCCAGCGAGGTAACATTCCACGTCCCTAGAGCCAGCCTAAGCATCCGGGGATCGGGCCGCTGAGGTCTCCACCTTCGTCCGCCACCCAATCCTCTTTGCACCAGTCCCTCACGGTTCCCCCTGCAGGTGGTGGGCCCACTGGGGGATGGCCTCGCGTCTCTCATTCAGGCTTGGCCCGGCCGGGTCCCGCGAGGAGCAACCCAGCCACCAGGCACTCTCCGACGAGTCCCGACCCCAGGCCTGGCTCCAGGGTGGGACCCCGGCTCCGCCGTACCGGGCGACGTCACGTGCCTCGATTTAGTGGTCCGCATGAAGGATTCTTGAACCGCTCTTTGTCTGAACCATCACCTAGAGCCTGTTTGCCATGGGAGACCCTACCAGGGGCATTTAAGCCCCAGACAACATAGCCTCTAGGATCATTTGAACACTCAAACCCCTCCACCACGTTAAGGTGGCGGTTCAAGGAGGGGGCTCATGGGAGTGTGCCCAACCGGTTCACATGTGTTTTTTGGACCTGGAGAAGGCATTCGACTGTGTCCCTCGTGATGCCTTGTGGAGGGTGCTCCAGGAGTATGTAATCGGGGGCCCTTTATTAGGGGCAATCCGGTCCCTGTACGAGCGGAGCAGGAGTTTGGTCCGCATTGCCGGCACTAAGTCAGACCTGTTCCCGGTGCATGTTGGACTCCGGCAGGGCTGCCCTTTGTCACCGGTCCTGTTCATAACTTTTATGGACAGGATTTCTAGACACAGCCAAGGGCCGGAGGGGGTCTGGTTTGGGGACCAGTGCATTTCGTCTCTTCTTTTTGCAGATGACGTGGTCCTGCTGGCCCCCTCTAGCCAAGACCTACAGCATGCGCTGGGGCGGTTCGCAGCCGAGTGTGAAGCGGCTGGGATGAAGATCAGCTCCTCCAAGTCAGAGGCCATGGTACTCGACCGGAAAAGGGTGGCTTGTCCTCTTCAGGTTGGAGGGGAGTTCCTGCCTCAAGTGGAGGAGTTCAAGTATCTCGGGGTCTTGTTCACGAGTGAGGGAAGAATGAAGCGGGAGATCAACAGACGGATCGGTGCAGCTGCCGCAGTAATGGGGGCGCTGTGCCGGTCCGTTGTGGTGAAGAGAGAGCTGAGCCGAAAAGCGAAGCTCTCGATTTACCGGTCGGTCTACATTCCTACCCTCATCTATGGCCATGAACTTTGGGTCATGACCGAAAGAACGAGATCCCGGATACAAGCGGCTGAAATGAGCTTCCTCCGTAGGGTGGTCGGGCACTCCCTTAGAGATAGGGTGAGGAGCTCGGCCATTCGGGAGGGGCTCGGAGTAGAGCCGCTGCTCCTCCACATCAAGAGGAGCCAGTTGAGGTGGCTCGGGGATCTATACCGGATGCCTCCTGGACGCCTTCCTCGGGAGGTGTTCCAGGCACGTCCCACCGGGAGGAGGCCCAGGGGACGGCCCAGGACACGCTGGAGGGACTATGTCTCTCGGCTGGCCTGGGAACGCCTTGGGCTCCCCCCGGAGAAGCTGGAGGAGGTGTCTGGGGAGAGGCACGTCTGGGTGTCTCTGCTGAGTCTGCTGCCCCCGCGACCCGGTTCCGGATAAGCAGAAGACGACGAATACGAGTACGACTGTAGTGTCCTTGTTTCTTATTAAAAGGTCAAGTCACAGTTCCAATTTGTTTCTTAAAGCTGAACGCAATTGATAGTTTGTTGCACAATAAGGTTTGTCAAGTATTGTCAGCACAGCTACTTTATGGCAATACAAAGAATTCCTTGCTAACAAACATCCAACATGACCAAAATTATCTTATAAGTCTACAGACTTACAAACATTACTGTTTTGTATCGCAAGCCAGTCAAAGTTTTCACGCAGGTAAAATAAAGCAGTAACAAAAAAGTCACATTGCAAAAGCGAGGAGATCTGGACCCTCAGGGCGCAGACATTGGACAAAAGAGTTTTAGTTCACAATTTTGACCCAGTGAGCTATGTGCCCTGCAGCGTGCAACACAAAGAGAACAACGCAGGTGATTCTACACATGCTCCTGTCCTGCTTGTTTCAACACTTGTACTCTCACTCTCAATCACCCCTTGCTACTTTGTGACATCAACTTCTGGCGCTCTGAGAGGCCTGGTTTCACCTTACAGAGTGACAGTGATTATCTAAGTTCTGAACTTTCTGTAGGTATTGTTCCACTGACTGTGATGAGTGACTTTACTATTAATAGTTACTGCATCACATCGTGAAGTGTGCCGTCCGCAAGGAAAATCATCGTTGGGGAGATGCTTTATAACTCAATGACTGATTCAGTTTCTTCTGTGAATTTAGTTTCAGCTGTACCAAAGATTTATACAATGGTCTTTGGACATATGATGATAAAAGGTCATGACCTGAAATTTAAGACATGTGCACACGGTTTCAGATGCATGCCATTACAGACACGCACACACACACACACACACACACACACACCACACATATATATATATATATATATATATATATATATATATATATATATATATATATATATATATATATATATATATATCTATATATATATCTATATATATATAGATATATATGTATATCTATATATATATATAGATATATATATATATATCCAATATATCCAATCCATATATACATAAACCTTAAGAAGGTTTTAATGGACTGGCTTAAAACATTATGATATTTGAGAAAGAAAATATTACAGTTTATCTGAGTACTCAAATAGTGTTGAGTAATGGTTCAAACCTTTTTTATGTATGGAGGATATGTCATCACCTGGATATTTTCCCATTCAGTCTGGAGCCATTTACTTGTTGATTCACACAATAGATGAACATGAGCATGCACAGGGGCCGCCGTTTTACCCCGAGCAAAACGTGCTGAGTTACAAATAACCCAGAACAGCAGGGTTAAGTAAAAAACAGCACTGTTTGGTAAGCCTTCAGCTAAAGAGAATAAATCTGACCGAATTTGTGTTTTGGAATAACAAGAATTGTTGTGCTGCAGTAAAATAACTGCAATAGGTTTGAAATAATCAGGAAAAGGAAACATACCATGCATCACTAACTACATATGTTTAGCGGTCCTCCATTGTGCCTTACTAGTAGAATGCATGATCTATGACTGGATTAGACTGTATTAAATAGACGCTACTTTTGTTTCCAAGCATTTTTTTGGCAGATTTTTGGAAAGACCGTCTTAATATAATCCGCGTTTGGGAATTCCCAGAGTATTTATGGCTATCATTACTGTCTGGGCTGCATTGTGTGATGAGCTACCTGATGCAATCAGACAAATAGTATGCCTGCACTGACAGCAATAAGGGAAATGAATGAGACACACACATGACTGGGCTTTATGCGCATTTGCTCACAAGCACACACATGGAGATTTTTAGACTTTTGGCAAGCTTTATCAATTCTGATGCATAGTTTGGTCGAAAGTCATCCACTCTAACTAGCACCTGCTCAGCAGCTCAACAAAGGAAGAAAAAAAATCCTCTCGACAAACTTCTGTTTTCAGCAAAAGCCCCATTAGATGTGTAGCATGCTGTTAGGGTGACTTAATCACCAGTTTTGAAAAGATACTGCCTCAATCACATATTCTAACTTTAAAATAGCTCTGCCTTTAGTACGACTTTGTTAACAGGGAACCATTAAAACACAAACAATTACCATTCCCATCCATCCACACGCTGTTCCCTATTTTATTTTAATCTGTTTAAGTGCGTTTTCTGCACAAGGTTAAAATAAGAACCAATGCCGCCCCCTCCTCTCGTCAAAGAGGCAGGGTTTTTCTGGCTTACTTGAGAGCACAATTTACGACTGATTTAATTTAGCCTCCGCAAACATTTCTAATGACATTAGGCCCAGTGCATATACTGACTGCCTCTCCCTCTTATTCCATTAACTCCTAAATCAAGTTTAAAGACCATACTGACGCTGGATGCTATTATGGGTGATTATCAAAACAACAGACAATGGGGCAAAGTGTTTACTAACTGGTTTAGCCATAATTTTGCGTAACCAGGACAGATGGGAACACTACAAATTACAGATCAATCTTTCTTAATAATGAAGGACCTTCCAGTGTGCTTGCTCAGTAACATCTACTGAAACATAAAGCAACATGACTTGTACAAATTTTAAGGAAATGTTTTACCCTATAATGACCCTAAGATCAAAAAACAATGCTACAAAAACAGAACTCAGTTTGAGTCTGTGTAAATAAAAGTGAAAAAAACCCTCAATCCTGTGACAAAGCTGCAGGGATAACACTCGGGCTTTCATGCTTGGCTTTTCTCAGCTGTTGAAGGGCTCTCTTAGATCGGCTTGTTTGACAAGGACTAATGATGGCCGTCCATCTGCATAGATGCTTACAGCTGTCTCCTGCTCTCATCCAGGTAATGATTGTGTTATTAACCCCCAAACCCTTTTCCCAAATTGTTATTACCGGCTGGGGGAGAGAATGGGACTCGGATTGTCTCTGCTCACCTGTCACCAGAGCACCACTGAGGATAGTTTGATCCTGGCTGCCTATCGGTCATTGTCAGATTTAGTACTGGGATGGAGACAGACCACAACCACCCACAGTGTTGTATTAAAAATAAACTATTCATGTATATTAATTATTTTTTGCTTTACTTACTCATTTTTTTACTCATAGTTTGTGTGACTTCAGCCATTTGGCACATAATGTTGAGATTTGGATTGAGGAGATTTATCGTTTTATAATCCTGCATAAAATGTAACATTCACAAATTAAACAATTTTGAAATTTGAAAATAAGTACATATTAGGGTAATATGCTGAAGTTAACATTTATTATGAAACAGATTAGCTTTAATTTACTATTATTTCCTTCTCAACACAAATCAACACTTTAAATTAACAGCACTGGAGTCCCTGAATAAAATCAGCTCCTGATACCTGTCGTTGGTGGACTTAGTGGTTTCATATATTTCTTTAATACATAGCCAATTTTACAATATAGCACAATTTGCAAAGTGGTGTCATAGTTCACTGAGAAACATTTGCCTTTTCCCCAACCATCTAAATGTTTTCCTTCAATTACATTGACAACCATAGTAGAAGAAAAATTATATTGGCTGCTGCAGCTTCTTGTCTATCTGTGTCATGTGACATGCTCATCAGTGCTCTGATATTCCCAGGCAGTTGTCAGACTGTAAAAATAATAAAGTTGTTTGGGACAAAATATCTGTCAATAAAAAATAAATAAAAGAAACTCCAGCATCAACATGTCCTCATTAGATTCTGAGTTAAGTAGTTAACGGTCAAATTATCAATATAGACCATGGGATGCTAATAAAAAGTGGTGTGGTATTTATATTTAAAGCTAGTTTTAGGCATTTGCAGTACAGGGCATTGATTTAATTGCTGAACTCAAATAACAAAGATCCCTAACGCATATAGATAGTTAATGCAAAAATGCCATGTTTTAATATTTAGGTGCTCTTTATCAATATACTTGTTTAACAAACTAAACATGTAGAAACACAGATGTTGTAATTATATATTGATTCTGTTGTCTTTGGTGGCACTACAAGTATGACTCAGTCTCATAAAAATGGCCTGTTGCTCCATCATTATCAGTTGCTTCATCCCTTTCAAAGATATTCCTGTGCTGCCTCCCATTACACTTTTTGCAGCCTCTTTTATCATTTGTCAAGTGAAATGCACTGCTAAATACTGTATCAGACAATGCTTGACTGTAAATGCATTTAAAATGTCATGTTTTTAGTTCTATTTACTGAAACACTACCTGATTCCAATAAGACTGGGTGCCAGACACAAGAAAAAATAGAGATACATGTGCATTTTAGTGCATTTACTGTAAGGTTTCAGAGAAAGAGGGAAAAAAAGACAAGCAGACAAAATGTGTGTATCTAAGGGGGTAGAGGTGAGGTGTACAGCCGCAGGCAGACCCCAGTGGCCTCTTCCAGTGATAGATATGCTAATACCCTCTCTTCACTCCACTTCATTCCTTTTATTTCCCACAATTAAAGCAAACGTCAGTGAAACTGTAATTAAGCTGTGTCTAGGCTAAAGACTGCCTGCTGCTTTTAATGAAGCCCCATTGATTTTGCCTTTATTTGCTATTGGTCTTCCTATAACATCCACAGGCCTAAAACAAATGCAGGTTAAAAAGTGCAGTCTTCTCATCCAGGGGCCTGCATTGTACTGGGCTGTTTAATTAAAGTAAACAATTGCTCTAAGCATGCACAGGGATGTTACCGCTACTCTAAGTTTGTGTCACAAACTCTGTAGTATGTGTGAATTATGTTACTGTGTGTATATGTGTAAGTGGCAATTTATGAGCCATCTGGTCTGTTTGCTACCATTTCCTGTCCATAAGATTGTAAGGACGGGAGATTTAAAAGTTTCCAAACAAAAGCAAAGCTTGGTCTCTTATTTATGAAACAGGGCTGACCTCAAGTAATCAATACCTTACAATTTAAAAAAGCGAGGAAACCAATTAGCCAGATTGAGCTATTGCTAAAGGCAAAATTGGGCCGATTGGAAGTCTAATGTGAGCACAATTAAAGATAAAAGGTTTGGTCAGGCAGTGGGGTTGAGTTAAACTGCGAACAACTAATGATAAGCACAGTACTCTATGTACTATACTACTGTGTTATATGCTTGGAATTAAGTATCTGACTAAACGCAGAATGGGACCTCACTGCTAATGCAATTCACTAAAGTTGTGCTCAAGACAACAGTGGTTTTTATTTTTTTATAAAACTAAATATCCTCATGTGAAAAGGCTTTGAGCTCAGGACTACATTCCACAGTTCCTCTGCATTTCGTGTTTTTTTGCCTCAAAAATATCGTTTGATTTTAGTCTACATTTTGTATTGAACTATAATCAGATGATTGGGCTGACAGCTCCATAACATTTTACAGACCTGTAAGCTAATCACTTACTGGTGCATCTAGGATTGTTGTTTTGTTGAAAAAAAAAAAAATCATTTTAGGGGTGTTTCTCCTTTACCATTAGTCATCATTGTCATATTGTTTTTAACAGATTTGACCCACATGCAGAAAGCAATCCAGGAGACAGTTTTACGGTAAAGTGTTTATTTACAGAGTAGTGAAATGTGCTGGGGAACTGGAACCGGGAAACCAACTGTAAAATAAACAGGATGGTGAGTAGGGAATACTTTAGGGTCAATACTTAAAGAATAATTCAGCCTTACTGGGTTGGTGGAATGATCCGACAGAGGGTGGTGCAGAGAGACCAAATAGTTGTTTACCCCCGAGACAGAAAATGGTGGATAATGGTGTGCCAGGATGATAAGATGGTCCGGGGTTTCGGAAGTGGGTGCAGTGGAAGGAGGAGGGTGGACAGGGTTCTTGAGGGTTGATCCAAGGAGCGAAGAATTCAGGAGGCTGCCAACCGGTGTGGTCCAATGAAGTAACGAAAGGCTAGAGTCTTTGATCATGGAGCTGGATAGCTTCTTTCCAGAAGTGAGTAATCCAGGCAGAGATCCACACAAAGGCAAGGTCAGGTTTAGGTAATCCTGCAAGATAACAAATTCAAATTACTAGACTTCAAGGCAAGAACAAGACAAGATAAGATAATGTGGCTTGAGCTTTACCACTAAAGGACAACACTCTGGCAGTGAGTTGCTGGCAGCCTCCTAATATACTCCTCAGCAGGTAATCAAGGGAATGATGAACACCTGTCACCTCTCCTCCAGGTTCCACGCCATCTAGGGTCTAAGCACAGTAAACGCACCAAAACAAACAGACAAAGCACAGATCCTGACAATCATGACCACTTCAAGGTTTTTGATGTATTCAGACTGATCCATACTATCTGGTATGAGAATAAAAGGCCCCAAACCATAGTATGAGAAACATCCCCATTGCATGTCTGAGCTGCCATGTTTCACAGTGTACTTTGGCTCATATGCAATATTCACCTTACAAACTGTCTGTGAGCCCTAGACCCAAAAAGAACAATCATGTTGTCATCAGTCAAAGAAAATATCGCAATTTCTCTTTATGCCAGTCATTGAGTTCTTTGGCAAACTGTACGCTCTTTAGCATGTGTTGCTTTTCAACAATGGGACTTTGTGGGGACTTTTGACAAATAGGCTGGCTTATCATAGGTGTGTTTTAAATTGTTCGAGGACTTACAGCTAACTTTAGACCTTCTTCGATCACCTTGGGGATGATCTTTGTCTGAGTCTTTGCCATTCTTCCATGCACTGGAATGATTTGTCATTATCTTCCGAATCTTTCTGGTTTTTGTCTCCATTTCTGTATGTTTGAGATCTAGTAAGCTCGGCAATGTATAATGTTTTGTATTTCTTCATATGTTTCCCCCTTTCCATGTAGCTTTTTAATCAAAATACGCTTTTGTTTTGAACAATCTCTGGATTTTTAGAGAGGAATGTACTAAAATCCGCACATTTGTTCCCTACAATAAGTGCTACTGTTTTTCAATTCAGCTAATCAATCAATCAATCAAGCTTTATTTATAGAGCGCTTTAGACATCCAAAGTGACCAAAGTGCTGTACAAGTCCATAAAATAAAATAAATAAAAGACATAAAATTAGCAATGAAATATAACACAGCTCATTTACACAGAATCAGCGGTATACATGTCATGAATTTTGGGTCTTTTGGTTTTCTATTACTCTACTACACCTACTAGTAAATAATTTGATCAACAGTGATATTATTTCTACCAAAACATTAATTAATCTATCATTGGTAGCTTAAACATAAAATATGGAAAATAACATACTTATATTGCCACATTTAGTACATATTTTTCCAAACTTTGTAGGTGCTAGGCAAATAAATTGTTTTAATATAAAAGATGCTTTAAAGGGCAGTGAGAAGACTCTGTTTGGCCATAGTTAATATCTTTATTCTCTGATAAAAGAACAGATAATTAAAAGCTACTT
Organism: Crenichthys baileyi; assembly: GCA_036173005.1. Classification (NCBI taxonomy): domain Eukaryota; kingdom Metazoa; phylum Chordata; class Actinopteri; order Cyprinodontiformes; family Goodeidae; genus Crenichthys; species Crenichthys baileyi. Next base: position 26,731 of record JAHHUM010000201.1, read on the forward strand.
GTGTGAATGAATTCTCTCTATAAATCTCAATGATAAATGTGTTTTTGCAGAATAATTATTAATTTGCCTTTTCCTCTTTCTCCTTCAACACAAAATTTCTGTTGCCATCACTGGCTTAGTTTCAGCTGACAGCTGTTCGCTCTGAGACCGGTTTGTACTTGTGTCAGCTTGACTTGAAACAGTAAGACAAGTGTCACAGTGAACTTAGGTTTAAAGGATTCTATTTTAATGCAACCCAAACAGATTTTCCATGGCAGGATATTTGAATGCACAGACGTGGAGCTCAAATCAATGAACAACAACTGATATCAAGTTAAAAGAAACTCATCACTTAGATTTAAATAAAAAACTTTTATTTTTTAACCATTCAGAAAAATTAAAAATAAATCAGTTAAATATAGATTTTTTTTCAAATATTTAAAACAATATTTGATTACAAAAATATTTTTGTAAATATTTTACTGAAGTGTTTTTTTTTCCTTTTCTTTAATGAAAGTCCCCAATCCTGGTGGTCTGCATTTCCTTCTGCCTGCGTGGAAGCAACGCTGTGAGCAAATAGCCATGTAACTGACAGCTAACACAGACCTGCAGCCCACTGAGATATGTGGATAAGACGGTCAACATTCATGTAATATCATATTTCATTAAGCATTTGTTTTTAGCCCTTTTTCCTATAGAAAAATGTTTTTTCTTTATGAAAGATAAGCAAGGTGATCATATTTCCAGTACATTAAACAATTTACCCAACATGGATTTTCCACTTTAGCTCAACATTTGACATTAATCTACAAGTTAAGAAATTAAAGGTCAAGACCAAAAAGTCGCTATGTAACTGTGTTACTTTTGAAAGTTCCCCATTTTTAAATGTGAGAAAGAAACAACAGTAGGAGCACACATACCTCACATCATCAACACAGTGTGAACATAATATTTAAAGAATGCAAAATGACTAAATAATTAAATGAGGAGAGTGTATTGATACAGATGAAAAATTTAAATAAAATCAAACATTTTAGGTTTTGTTTTTATCACTTCTTTTTGACCAGACCTTGATAAAACGTCTCTGTTTCCACTCTTAAGGAAGCATGAATAATAAATATCATGCAAAATATCACACCCTTTTTTAATTTACATGTTAAATTATTTTCCCATGATGGATGGCTTTTTTCTGCCAAAGTTATATTTTACATTTGTTTTTATCATATCTATAATTATTTTTGACCACTGTATCACCCAAACTGGACTAAAAGAATCTTGACACCAAGTACAAGCTGCATAGGTTTATATGTCATATCTTTTGCCGTGAACAACAAACCCATCTGTCTATTATTATACACTGCTCAAAAAAATTAAAGGCAACACTCAAATAACACATCCTAGATCTGAATGAATGAAATATTCTCATTGAATACTTTGTTCTGTACAAAGTTGAATGTGCTGACAACAAAATCATCAATGGAAATCAAATTTATTAACCAATGGAGGCCTGGATTTGGAGTCGCACACAAAATTTAAGTGGAAAAACACACTACAGGCTGATCCAACTTAGATGTAATGTCCTTAAAACAAGTCAAAATGAGGCTCAGTGTTGTGTGTGGCCTCCACGTGCCTGTATCACCTCCCTACAATGCCTGGGCATGCTCCTGATGAGACGGCAGATGGTCTCCTGAGGGATCTCCTCCCAGACCTGGACTAAAGCATCCGCCAACTCCTGGACAGTCTGTGGTGCAACGTGACGTTGGTGGATGGAGCGAGACATGATGTCCCAGATGTGCTTAATCGGATTCAGGTATGGGGAACGAGCGGGCCAGTCCATAGCTTCAATGTCTTCATCTTGCAGGAACTGCTGACACTCCAGCCACATGAGGTCTAGCATTGTCCTGCATTAGGAGGAACCCAGGGCCAACCGCACCAGCATATGGTCTCACAAGGGGTCTGAGGATCTCATCTCGGTACCTAATGGCAATCAGGCTACCTCTGGCGAGCACATGGAGGGTCGTGCGGCCCTCCAAAGAAATGCCACCCCACACCATTACTGACCCACTGCCAAACCGGTCATGCTGAAGGATGTTGCAGGCAGCAGATTGCTCTCCATGGTGTCTCCAGACTCTGTCACGTCTGTCACATGTGCTCAGTGTGAACCTGCTTTCATTTGTGAAGAGCACAGGGCGCCAATCCTGGTGTTCTCTGGCAAATGCCAAGCATCCTGCACGGTGTTGGGCTGTGAGCACAACCCCCATTTGTGGACGTCGGGCCCTCATACCATCCTCATGGAGTTGGTTTCTAACCGTTTGTGCAGACACATGCACATTTGTGGCTTGCTGGAGGTCATTTTGCAGGGCTCTGGCAGTGCTCCTCCTGTTCCTCCTTGCACAAAGGCAGAGGTAGTGGTCCTGCTGCTGGATTGTTGCCCTCCTACGGCCTCCTCCACGTCTCCTGGTGTACTGGCCTGTCTCCTGGTAGCGCCTCCAGGCTCTGGACACTACGCTGACAGACACAGCAAACCTTCTTGCCACAGCTCTCATTGATGTGCCATCCTGGATGAGCTGCACTACCTGAGCCACATGTGTGGGTCGTAGAGTCCGTCTCATGCTACCACGACTGTGAAAGCACCACCAACCTTCAAAAGTGACCAAAACATCAGCCAGAAAGCATAGTTACTGAGAGGTGGTCTGTGGTCCCACCTGCAGAACCACTCCTGTATTGAGTGTGTCTTGCTAATCGCCAAAGATTTCCCCCTGTTGTCTATTCCATTTGCACAACAGCATGTGAAATTGATTGTCAATCAGTGTTGCTACCTAAGTGGACATTTTGATTTCACAGAAGTTTGATTTACTTGGAGTTATGTAGTGTTGTTTAAGTGTTCCCTTTGTTTTTTTTTTTTAGCAGTGTATAATAAACAGCATAAGTTAAACTTCTAAATGCTTTCACTTCTTTTAAAAAGCCGTTTGCTTTAAGAGTAAATAAGTAAATAGCACTTTGTTTGCATAGCTTTCAACCGGTACATGCCTGATTTTCATACTGGGCGATGGAGCCATAAATTTGTCTCTAACTGCGACAAAGCACCTAATACAGAAAAATCATGTCAGTGAATGCTTTGACTGAATGTATTGCCAGTGAGGCTCTAAATGTGGAGTTCTTCCTACAGCTCATATTTGAGTATACAAATTACTAATATGTTCATGCAAATGAGCACCACATGTTGCATCTTTCTGCTTCTTTGGCCGCATGCCATTGCAGTCTATCGTTCACTATTGATTTAATTAGCATGGACTGTACCGATGAGCACTGCAAGACTGGACTTACGAGTTCTTCTCTCATTGAAACATTCAGTATAAAGTGGAAGAAAAAAGCCCCTAAAATGGCATGAGTACATTTATGTGACAATGACAGCAATTGTTGTCTATGGAAAGCAAACAAGGAAGTATTATGATGTAGTCATAAGCGACATTTTTTTTAGAAACAGAGTTGACTGTATGACTCATAGGCACTTTGTATTTCCTGCCAATCTTCCAAGCTTCTTATAGCAACAGCATAAATGATTTATAAATTCAAATTTTTTTAAAGTATTACAAATATACAGTACAGCAAAAGTATTTTTTAAATTTTACTGCATTACAATCATTAACTTTAGTGTATTTTATTGGAACCGATAAAACAGCGAATAATTGATAACTGACTGATTAATTCAACATTTTTCACAAATACAAAGTTGATACATGTGGCATTGGTTCTCTTTGCTCTGTCATAGTAAATAAATTCCATTGCAACCAAATTCTTTTGAGTTTTGTTAAAGCACAATGATAAACACATAAAGACCAAGGAACACAGCAGAAAGTTCAAGCATAAGATTGTGGAGAATTTAAAACTGGGTTCACTTATAAAACAGTGTTTCAAGCTTTGAAGCGCTGGGCATTGTCCACCTGAACAGACATGCCAGGCAAGGAGAGAATTAATCAGAAAAACTCCCAAGAAGCTCATGGTAACTCTGAAGGAGCAGCGAAGATCCAAAACTCAGATTGGACAATGTGTTGACAGGACAACTGTTATCTGGCCTTTATGTAGGACCAGCAAAAAGAAAACCTCTGCTTAAAGAAAGCCACAAAAAGCCCAGGGGACACAGCAGACATGCGGATGATGGTGCAAACATGCGGAAGATGGTGGTTTGTTCACATAAAACCAAAGTTGGCCTATGTACATACTGGCTAATGGATTGCTTTTCCGTTTCTGTTAACACATCTACATGACAACATTTTAATTGGAATCTGTGTGCACAACACACTAGTAGAAATGTTAAAAATGTTGTAATTTCCCTGCCACGCCAAGAGTAGGTGGTATGTTTTCTGAAGCTCAATAACGTGCATACATACAAACACTCCTGGTGTTGACCACTAAACTTTCAGAATGGAAGGGACTCAAATGTTAACATGGACCAACATCAGGTTCAACTTTTGCTTCTGGTGACTTTGAACTCTTAAACCACCAAATTTCAAAAGAACATTGACTGGAAACCGTGGTAGTCGATATATGAGTATATATACAAAGATTACTTGGAGAAGTATCCGTTTTTTTGTTTTTTTTTAAGCCTTCCATTCTTAAACTACTTTTTACCTCCTGACATTGTCAGGGAAAATGTGTGGTGTTGTGATGACCAGAACAGTAGAAGGCAACAAAACTTTTCTGTTTTAACCAAAAAAAATTTTTGTGTACATTTTGTATATATATCTATATATATATACAGGGGTTGGACAATGAAACTGAAACAGCTGGTTTTAGACCACAATAATGTATTAGTATGGTGTAGGGCCTCCTTTTGCGGCCAATACAGCGTCAGTTCATCTTGGGAATGACATATACAAGTCCTGCACAGTGGTCAGAGGGATTTTAAGCCATTCTTCTTGCAGGATAGTGGCCAGGTCACTACGTGATACTGGTGGAGGAAAACGTTTCCTGACTCGCTCCTCCAAAACACCCCAAAGTGGCTCAAGAATATTTAGATCTGGTGACTGTGCAGGCCATGGGAGATGTTCAACTTCACTTTCATGTTCATCAAACCAATCTTTCACCAGTCTTGCTGTGTGTATTGGTGCATTGTCATCCTGATACACGGCACCGCCTTCAGGATACAATGTTTGAACCATTGGATGCAGATGGTCCTCAAGAATGGTTCGGTAGTCCTTGGCAGTGACACGCCCATCTAGCACAAGTATTGGGCCAAGGGAATGCCATGATATGGCAGCCCAAACCATCACTGATCCATCCCCGTGCTTCACTCTGGGCATGCAACAGTCTGGGTGGTACACTTCTTTGGGAGTTCTCCACACCATAACTCTCCCGGATGTGGGGAGAGTAACAGTAAAGGTGGACTCATCAGAGAACAATACATGTTTCACATTGTCCACAGCCCAAGATTTGGGCTCCTTGCACCATTGAAACCGACGTTTGGCATTGGCATGAGTGACCAAAGGTTTGGCTATAGCAGCTCGGCCGTGTATATTGACCCTGTGGAGCTCCTGACATACAGTTCTGGTGGAAACAGGAGAGTTGAGGTTCACATTTAATTCTGTCGTGATTTGGGCAGCCGTGGTTTTATGTTTTTTGGATACAATCCAGGTAAGCACCCGAACATCCCTTTCAGACAGCTTCCTCTTGCCTCCACAGTTAATCCTGTTGGATGTGGTTCGTCCTTCTTGGTGGTATGCTGACATTACCCTGGATACCGTGGCTCTTGATACATCACAAAGACTTGCTGTCTTGGTCACAGATGCACCAGCAAGACGTGCACCAATAATTTGTCCTCTTTTGAACTCTGGTATGTCACCCATAATGTTGTGTGCATTTCAATATTTTGATCAAAACTGTGCTCTTACCCTGCTAATTGAACCTTCACACTCTGCTCTTACTGGTGCAATGTGCAATCAATGAAGACTGGCTACCAGGCTGGTCCAATTTAGCCATGAAACCTCCCACACTAAAATGACAGGTGTTTAATTTTCATTGTCCAACCCATGTATATGCAAAAAAAACTGTGCAAAAGTCAATATAAGTGATGATTGTTTATTTTTATCAATTTACAAAATGCTAAGTGAGCTAACCCAAATATACAGCCAAAGTCATTAAGATCTATCTTCAGCGTAAAGAAGAAAAATACTTTCTGGAAGTGATGGTCTGGCCCCCACAGAGCCCTGATCTCAACATCATGGAGTATGTCTGGGATTACATGAAGAGAGAAAAGGATGTGACAAAGCCTACATCCACAGAAGATCTGTGTTTAGTTCTCCAAGATGTTTGGAACAACCCACTAGTTGAGTTCCTTCAAAATCTGTGTGCAAGTGTACCTAGAAGAATTGATGCTGTTTTGAAGGCAAAGGGTGGTCAAACCAAATACTGATTTGATTTAGATTTCCCTTTTGTTCATTCACTGCATTTTGTTGATTGATGAAAATAAATGATCAACATTTCCAGTTTTGAAAGCATTCTTTGGTTAAAGCTTTTTTCATACCTGCCTAACACTTTTGCATAGTACTACTGTATATATATATATATATATATATATAATATATATATATATATTAAAAGATAACATTTGGAATAAAGCAAATCTTCTTGCAACAGCGTTTGATCTCACATCAAAATTGAAGAGAAATAATTTAAATCCAGTGCAGAAGATTATTTTCAAGTATGCCTGCAATGTGCACCGAAATTATCCCAAAAGAATATCGCCCTCAAAATGGATTAACAGCAGCATCCAATAACAGAAATCTATGATGAAAAGAACACCATGCACACAAAGACATTAGGAGAAAGCCAAAGTGATGCACCAGGTTTAATGGGTTTCCTTCTACTGCAAAAAGTATTATAGCCATGTTTATATTACACTCATTTAAAACATTTAGTCTGTTAAAATAGCTCAAGTCATCTTGTTTTGAGCTTTTTAAACAAAATAAAGCACACAAAGGAACAAAACTGGTTAAAAGCCAAGCATATATTTAAAAAAGAAACACAATCACCCAGCTTAAAATGTCACATATCCCCAGCACCTCAACTCTGCTTACATAATTAAAAGCACAAGTAGTTAATGCAACTGTTGTCCTGCTGTCAGATTTGGGCTGTGACCAACAGGATAGTTACCTCTGGTAAGTTAAACTAACAAGCCTAATCTAAAAGCAACCTCAGGAGACAGAAAGAAAAGGCATCATCAGCATGAGCCTGACACCATGTATGCATCTCTCTCGTCTTCACCATCATTTTTTTTTTATCTTCCCCCTTTCCCCCTTTTCATCCTCCCTTCACAGATCTTCCAGTGAATTAACTGCTTTTTTGTTTGCAGCTCCGGTCCCCATTAATCCATATGTGAAGAAGTGTAGTCAAGTTACACTAGAGAGAAGAGAACTGGTACATTTTAGCGGCGCAATTAGGACCCATTAGTCTTGGCTTTAATTAGAAGGCTGGAGCGTTGATATTTCAAGTGCTGGTTTGTGCCGGTATTGTGTTTCCCCGCAGCATCGCTCGTCTCCGTCCTGAAGTAGGAGTCTGTCTGGCGCGGGTGCTGTTTTTTTTTTTTAGAACTATTTTTACTCTAATCTTAAGTTCGGACTTTTTGGCTAAAATGGACTTTTCTTTTAAACAAGAAGAAGGCACTATTTGGTCTTTAAGCACAGGGGACATTAGAGGAAATTAGAGGTGTTAATGTACCAAAAGAAGGGTATGAAAAATGCAGAAGAGGGGAGGAGGATATGGGAGTGATACAGGAGGGGAGAATGAGTGGTATGAGTGAGGAGATAAAACCTGAAGCCTCAAAGTCAAATTGATCTGCTTGAGGTGCCACATTTAATTGTTAGCCAACAGACAGACATGACATCTTAGCCCTGCCGCTCTCTCCCCAGCCACATTAGCAAACCACACCGCTTCATGTTCACAGAGTGGAGGCAGACTGTCTGGAGGAGGAGCAACACTCACCATCCCTCCATCCTCCTTCCTGACTCATCACTGCTGACTCTCAGCCCACAGCGAAAGGGACAACAAGAAAGGTCACCTCACACCAAAAAAAACCCTCTTAGAAGCCCCTGCTTTGCTTGTAATGGCAAAGATACACAATCTTACTGGACTTATTTTAAACTATGCTGCTGTCCTTCTACCAGAGCAAAGATGCAGTTCATTTCCATTCATATTCTGTTTATTTATATAGTACCAACTCAACACAAATGTTATCACAAGAAAAATATAAGTAAATCAATCCAATCATAATGACATGCATTGTAGTTAGAGGTATAACACATAAATCACATTTTGGTACGTCTCCCAGTTTTAAGGTTGCCGTTTGGTATGATTTCGGTTTCTTTTACTTCGGTCAGTAGTAAACAAGTAATCTTTCAATTTTTGAAATTATTATGATTTTATTACGTTCCTAAAACTTGTACTGACTGTAGATTTGGTTGAATGTTTTTCAATTAATAAAGTAATATAAGCAACCTTAGCCAATGCGCGTAGAGAGAGATTATACAACAATATAACCACTTGAAAACGATCAATGTTACTGTCTAGAATATTTTTATTAAGTCTGTGCTCATAATTGAGAATTAATTCAAATCACTTTGGAGTTGTTTTGATATTTTTGTGAGTATTTCAGTTAAGTGCAGAGAGCTACATAGCTTATTGCTGTTGACAGATGCATACACTGGCGTAAAGCTTGGGTTCGATCCACCTTTCTTTCTCCACTGTAGCTGCTTGAAAAACTTTACTGTTCCCAAATAGTAGGGATTTGTGATAGCTAGAAGTCCTCTTTGTTTTGTTTTTGTGTCATCTTCTAAAGTTGTGCTATTGAAAGTTGCAGCAACTCCCTCTCCTAGCAAGTAGGTGGTGAAAGAAGATGGTTATTGCATTATGGCATTAGTTTTGCTGCAGTCTTGCTCCCGAGTGAGTATGTGGTGACAATGGATGGTTATAACATCAAAGCACAAATTTTGTGTCAATCCCTCTGTCTGAGCAAGCATGTGGTGACAGTGGACTGTTGATTGCATCAAGTCATTAACTTTGCAGGTATTTCTACTCTTTGCAATTATATGGCAACAGTGTGGTTATTGAATCAAGGAGTAAACTTTGCAGTAATCAGTGATGACAGTTGATTGCAGCAACTCATTAACGTTCCAGCAATAGCTCATATGCAAGCACATAGCCAAGCAATCTCTCATACTGAGAAAGGACATGACAACGGTGGATGTTGATTGTATAAAGTCTCCTCCTGAGTGTGCATGTGGCGACAGTGTAAAAAAAATAATACATTGGTCCAAGAGTGCTTTCAAAGGTTAAAGAAAGAGTACACAGAGAGAATGGCAGTAGCTTTATCTAATACAGAAAATATCTAAACAAATAAGCTCTGAGCTAGGAGAAAAATGACAAAGAGTCAATTTAATTAGTGGCAGCCTTAGTTCCTTCAGTGGCTTTTTCCAGGAGAGAGACAAGAAAGACAGGCACAGGTATTATTGGCAGAAATACCTCGTTCCCTCCAGGAACCTGACACGGCCAAACACAGGAATGTGATGCCAGGTCTAGCTTCTATGGAGAGAAAACTGTGTTTGATAAAAACATTAACATATTTTTTTTACTCTGCCCTAAACCTCCCACTACTCCACTTCACTTTGCTAGGAATAGTTTATTGAAAAACAACTGAGCTAATTACATCCAATTAAGTCATGATTCATCTGTGTAAATGGCATTAACATGGTGAGCAGCCTTTTTAAAGTGTACAAAGCATGAATGGTAACTGACACAGACAGCAAGAAAGTCTATCTTTGAAAAAACGGATTTGATGAACATAATCTGAATAGAAAAACATTAGACTTCCATCTGCCATTTTTTTTAAACTGGCTTCATTAATATTTTATTAGAGGTTTTGTTTTAGTGTTATAATCAAGAGAAGTTGCTCTAATCTAGTCCACATTACTTTGTAGGAATAAATACATTTATTTTCCAAGTTAATTTGATATTCATACATTCCAACTTGGTTCAACGCTATACTTGTCCAAAGAGTAGTCTCTACATTTAACAAAAGAGGTGTCCTTAAATATAGTTAATGCATTAATTTAATATTAATTAGATTAATTAATATTAATTAACTACAGCTAACTTACTTCTTTGTTATTAATTAACTGCAAAATTAATCTCATTTAAACTCTACTTATGTGTTGCTATTTATTATCCTTAGCTTATTAGTTAATAATAAATTTAACATACAAATCATGTAAAAACATAATGGAGTAATCAATGATCTTATTAACATCACCTCAATGTGGGATTTTTTTTTATCTTTGTGATTTATATACTTTCATTTCTGTAGTAAGGCTCTAACAAAGCTTCATTGTCTCTTCCATGGGTAAACCTGCTCAGTTTACTCAGTGTACAACTGTAAATGGTGTTAAACAGGGTAACGATAAACCTGTTTTGTAGAATAATAATTTTTCAAAGTAAAGTTAATTATTTTCCCATTGTTTCCTTACCTTACTGGTATCCTAAGAACAATATTGGATGTCAGCTAGTTCTTGGAGCTGTCATGGTCGTCATGGATGAGAAGACGCCCCAAGGCTTCAGCTACCTCAAATAACTCTGAACGATGTCTCTGAGTCTTTATGTTTAGAAGTGTGTATATATGTGTGAACGTTTTCACATTTTGTCACATTACAGTCACAAACTTCAATGCATTTTACTGGGATTTTATGTGTTAGACCAACATGATGTAATAATACACAATTGTGGAGTGGAAGCTAATGATACATGTCTTCATTATCTTTTACAAAAACAAACCTGTGGTGTGCGTTTGTATTTACCCCTCCTGACTCAAGTCTTTCTAGAACCACCTTTTCCTGCAATTACAGCTGCAGGTCCACCCATGGCGTTTTGCATGCAGACAAAAAAGTCACGTTAGTCTCATCACACCAGAACACCTTACTCCATGGGTTTCCTTTTTCCCTAATTCAGGAAAAGGGTAGCTACAATCTCTGCAGACCCCCTGCACACAAACGTTTTAGACTTTTAACTTCAGGTTGGCGCTAGAGAGCGCTGTCTGCTAAAACCAGCCGCCACAGAGACAGTTTCTTCCCCCAGACTGTTTCGCTGATGAACACTTGACAGTCAGAGTTTCAGAAAGACACCATGCATACTTAGACTGATCTCGCACTATATTCTATTGTAAAGTCAATTGTATATATATGTACATCTAAAACGATATTTTCTATTTGCATAATTTTTTATATATATATAAAAAAAAGATCTTCACTGGGAGCAAAGTGTACCAGAGTCAAATTCCTTGTTTGTCTGTAGAAACTTGTCAATAAAGCTGATTCTGATTCTAATTAGCTTGTGGCTCGGTTTAAAAAGCCTTCTTATGGCTTTTTTTGAGCAACTTCTTCAACAATGCCACTTTTTGTCAAAGCCAGAATTGGAAGAAGTCCAGAATTAATACTTTCCAATTGACAGATTCTCCTACCTGTGCTTTGTTTTTCTACAGCTCCTCCAAAGTCCATGGGCCTGTTGGCTGCTTCTCAGATTAATGGTCACCTTGCACAGCTTGTCTGTCTATCTTGTTAAGTTTTCAGTTATGCCATACTATCTTAATTTATAATTGATAGATTAGGCAGTGCTCTGTGAGATGTTCAAAGCTTGGGATATTGTTTATTACCTAACATGCTGTGAAGCTCTCCACAAGTTTATCTCTTACCTTTCTGGTATGTTCCTTGGTCTTCATGATGATGTTTGTTTGCAGATGTTCTGCAACAAACCCTTTCACACAGCAGCTGTATTTATGCGGAGATTTACTTAGTTTTACTGGATTTTACGTAGGAGTATCAGAGTAAAGGGGACTGGATGCAGTTAAAGACCTTTAAAATAATGCACAATTTTACTTCCTCTTCACCATAATGTCATACTTTGTGCTGGTCACATAAAACACCAATAAAATACATTGAGGCTGGTAATTGTAATGTGAGAAAAAGTTCAACGGATATGACTACTTTTCCAAATCACTGCATTAGCTTTGACTGAATCCTAACTATTTAACAGCCATCTAATATATCAGAATGACATAAATAAATTTGTCAGAGTCCAGAGGCTGACTGTGTCCATTTTTCAGGCCGTGAATTTTTGGCAGCTCGTGGAATAGAGCTGAGACCAGAGCTCCTTCATGTCTCTGTCTGTTTACAGGGCAAGCAAATCAAAGATGCATCTCATTTCAGAGGCTGTAAAAGTGCGCCTGGGGATGGATCAGGTGTCTCTGATACACCCAATCCTCCCTGAGCAGCCTCTACTTACAGGCTACCAATCCATGTATGCTCTAAATGAACACTGCGTACAAGCAGTATAATTAAGTGTTCTTGGAATAAACCGTGTTATCTTCTCAAGCAGTCTAAAAAAAAAAAGGTTTCACAGTCAATAAAACTGGGTCTATTTGTACTGACTTAAAGAATTATGAGTTTCTTGCATAATAAAATTACCTGTATTGCATTGTTTTGTATTTAAAGTTTTAAAGCAGCCAACATGGTCATCAGCTGAAACAGGAAGACTTCCGAGTTTACCAGCTATGACACTTTTAACTCTCCACTGTAACAGTAACACAAACAGGGCGTATCAGTTTATCGTACACAGCTCTGTTAGTGCTTTTAGAGCACTTAGCTATGGGATTTTTGTCCTCTCATTTTAAAGAAAAAAAAATCAATTGAGGTTTTGTGTTAAGTTTTGTCTTTCAATATTTTGTTTCTTGTGGTGTATCTGTTTCCTGAGTGGTCACAGATAAAGCCTACTTCATTGAAACATCAATTTATTATCAGAAAGTGTTTGTTCATCGAAAGACGAAAACAGTGAGTACAAATGCATGCCACTTTTCAGATTTTTGCGTATTGTTAAAACCATGTATCTTATATCTTCCACTTAACTATGCACAACTTTGTGTTGGTTATCACGTGATTAATAAATCCTATTATTGCAGAAGACTGCAGTTTGTAATTGTAATGTGACAAAATGTGAGAAGGTTTAAGCTGTTTTATTTCTAATGGAAGGCACTGTACATGTGCAAGGTTTGAAATAACATGACTTCAGGTAGTTGAAGTTTTTCGAGTCAGTGAAGTTTATTTCTTTATTTGAAAGTGATTTAAAGTTGGACATGTTGGTTGAGACAGAAGCAGTCAGGGTCGAGCATCTGGGCCATACATCTCCTGACATTCATCTCTTCTCCCAAAGACAGCAGGGTGGGAAACAGAAGCATGCTGGGGCCCGCTGCAGACGGCTGAATGGCTTCCATTTACAAATATTTTTTTGTAAATACTATATCATGTTCTTAACACAGCAGTTCCCCTGGGCCGTGCAAAGAGGCCTGTGAGAGAATGGCTGGATGTCAGTCTCGGGTCTTGTATCGAACTGAGAGCATCTGGAGGTTGGATGTGTCCATATCCATATTTAGGGAAGAAAAAAAGGCCACTGTGGATAAAGTCCTGGGGGATCAGTATTTTTATTTTTTTTTTGCTGTTGTAAGACATTAAAAGACACATGCAAGACCTTGCCGTCCTCACACACATCTGCCACCACATGCACATACTCACAACACGTGGTGGATCTCATTCTGTGTCCTTTCCTCCCTTTCAGCACACACACACACACACACACACACATATACACTCACACAACACAGACACATACAGCTGCTTGCTAACTCCTACTGATTAGCTCATAATGGACGACCGATGTCCCAAAGACCCCGAGGACCTCCCTAGGGAACCCTCCAACTCTGACCCCTATCTCTACCCTGCACTTCTTAAAACACACTAAATAATCCTTCAGTTGACAGGAGCTTGAATGAAATTTAGCTTAGAGCAGCATCATTTGCCCTGAACAATAGAATATTGATAAATGAGCCATGCTATTCGTTTTGTACATCCAGAGGGAAGGACATGCAGGTTGTTCTAAGCAGATCAAGTTAACAACTACACCATTTTGCTTCATGTTCTTACTGTTTTTTTATTTTTTTTGCTGCATGTTTTCTGTGCTCAAGTCAGCAGCTGCTCACTTAGAAATCACTGCAGAAATCAAGTCTGATAAAACATTCTTTTCCATTAATCCTTCACAAAGCTTGCGCCACCATGGAGACAATATCCAGGAGATTCATCAGAGCGAGCAATTAATAAGCTCACTCTAAAATAAACAAAACAGGGGGATCCTAAACATGCACCTATTAAATCAGCAAGCGAGGCTGGATGACTGCTTTTAGATGCAACATTTACATGCAATTATCTTCTTATATAATTAAATGAAATCAGTTAACAAGCATCTTGCTAACGGGCCACATTGCTTACCCAAATGAGCGGCGGGCAGCCCAGAACATTGAGTGACTGAGTAATTAGAGCTCAGCATGCCAGTGTTAATGGAAGGGATCAAAAAAATAAAATCCAGAGTCACAACAGAGGTAGGAGGATGGGAAGGAGGGATGGAAGCAAATTAGGAAAATATCGGAAGGTATACAGAAAGAAAATAATCAGAATTCAGTAACATTTTTGGAAAAGAGGGAAATATGAATTAAATTTTTAATTTTTAACATTCAGAGGGATCATTATCTGCAAATGTCTCAGTAAATCTTTGCAGTTACATTTGGATGTGCTGCTATAACGTCTTTAAAGCGCACAGACTCTGAAGCTTAACATTTCAGAATCAGAATGAGAATCAGAAAAGCTTTATTGCCAAGTACGTTTTTGGACATACAAGGAATTTGTTTTGGCGTATCTTTTATTTTTTTTTAAATTTGACATTGCAATAAAAACTAAGAAATGCATCTACTAACAGGAACGAGTCCTAACCAATGTAGGCATAGCGAGAAAGAAAGATGGATGAAAGGAAAAAAAATGTGGGAAATTACTGATATAAATCTTAATAAATATAAGAATGTTACAAAACAAAACAAACAAATGATCTCATGAATCAGAAAATGAAGTGGCATGGGAATCTTGTGTAAAATTACAGTATTTACAAAGCAGTTTTAAACAAAACAAATAATGTGATTAAATTAGATGATGCTTCTTTAGTTTCCATAACCAATGTTTTTTGTGACAGGAAATATTTCCAAACAGCCAATTTTATCTTTTTTGAAAACAAGAGAAAGTAGCCTTTATTCAGCCAGATGACCAGCAGTGCCCAGCATGGGTAGAGAAGGGGAAGCGCTGACTCTATAGTTCATACAGATGATCAAGTATGGTCATTCCAGCACTTTCTCCAGGATCTCATTAAAAGGACTTCAAACGGTAACTTTAAAAAAACCAGTGTATCTTTCTAATAGTCCTCATGCATACTCAGGAAATATGTTTTATAATTACACTGAGTCTTCTCAGATATGTTCCAAATTTGAACAGTTTTATTCAGTGAGATAAAAAAGTTCAGGTATCAAACTGATCTAAGAGTTTCTACATTCACAGCGCACCAATGATGTACTGTTGTGGTTTATACTCCTCCTAAACACTTTTAAAGACAGTAAAATGTAAATGTATAAATAACAGATCACTAGAAAAACTAAATAGACATTTATTTAAATTTTTTTTCTTTGATGATGTTCCTTATCCTCCATGTCCAAGTCAAGTTTCAGGTCTTTTTCCTCATGAACTTTTGCCACAGAATCAAGTCTCAACTGTCTCAGACTGATGTTGTGATTATGAATATGAATGTCGTACTCGTACTCGTCATCTTCCGCTTTATCCAAGACCGGGTCGGGGGGGCAGCAGACTCAGCAGAGACACCAGACGTCCCTCTCCCCAGACACCTCCTCCAGCTCCTCCGGGAGGAGCCCAAGGCGTTCCTAGGCCAGCCAAGAGACATAGTCTCTCCGGGGTGTCCTGGGCCGTCCCCTGGACCTCCTCCCGGTGGGACGTGCCCGGAACACCTCCTGAGAAAGGCGTCCAGGAGGCATCTGGTATAGATCCCCGAACCACCTCAACTGGCTCCTCTCGATGTGGAGGAGCAGCGGCTCCACTCTGAGCCCCTCCCGGATTGCCGAGCTCCTCACCCTATCTCTAAGGGAGTGCCCGGCCACCCTATGGAGGAAGCTCATTTCAGTCGCTTGTATCCGGGATCTCGTTCTTTTGGTCATGAACCAAAGTTCATGGCCATAGGTGAAGGTAGGAACGTAGACCGACCGGTAAATCGAGAGCTTTACTTTTTGGCTCAGCTCTCTCTTCACCACAACGGACCGGCACAGTGCCCCCATTACTGCGGCAGCCGCACCGATCCGTCTGTCGATCTCCCGCTCCATTCTTCCCTCACTCGTAAACAAGATCCCGAGATACTTGAACTCCTCCACTTGAGGCATGAATATGAATATATTATTTAATATTTAATATTAACATTAAAAGTATAATATTGCAAAGTCCTGTGAATTCCTGCCCAATAAGGCAAAAAGGGATGAGCCAAGCTCTGGCATTATTGAACAGCAAAACTCTGAACACACACAGAATGAATTCACACAATTTCCTAGAATACAAGAATTTATTAACAAAAATAAGTCCACTCAAAGTCAAGCATAATTCAATCAACAAACTCTTTACTATGCTAAAACAACCCAACTAAACTACCAAGCAGAATGAAAGAATAAGGAAGACCAGTGGGCTATGTACAATATAAACAAGTGAAACAAAGATGGTTGAAAGCCATGACCAAAAGAGTGATGCAACATTACCATGCTGATAAAACAACATGAAGAACGATTTGCTGAGTAAAACCAATCTTCTAGATGACTAATTCTTAATGGTGTTTAATTAGATGCCTTTATTTATTCAAACAATATTTATGGAAATATTATTTTGAATAAGAGCCATACCTTTGGATGGAGGGGTTTTAATGGTGTTTAATTAGTTATCACGTTTAGTAAAATAATATTTAAGGAAATATTACTTCCTAGATTGGAAACTAACAACCTTTCTGGGTGAATGATCCTTAGCTGACTCAAAGTGGACGAGCACGTGTTCTTAGCGGTTAGCTGTTGGAGCTAACAAAAGAAGTTTATAGCAGGTTACCAGAATCAAACACATCCCTTTAAAATACCACTAATGAAAGGGTTGAAATGCATAAACGTGGACGGCGAGTTATAGCCGGTCTCTGTTTAAAAACCCACCCTTTAAATAAAGTTTGTGTTAACTTTAAAAAAAAACAAAACACAGAACACATTCTTAGCTGAGTGCTAGTCTGCTAGCACTTACTGTAGCTGAGTTTCTCAACACAAACAAAAACAAATGTCATTAAACAAACATTATTTAGATTATTTACCTCTAAACTAATCTTCTCTGCCCAAACAACCTCTTACGTGAACCGTGCTGAGGAGAAGTTTTCCGGGGCAACGAAGTTGAGGAAAGAATCCACGGTGAACAAAGAGTTAGCTTGCAGCTAATCTCAGTAGTGAAAGGGGTGGCTTGTTCTGCTACCCCTCTTCTTCCTGTTCCTGGCTGTGCTGGAAGTAGGTTAATGTGAATTTTTTTTGAAAGTTCCAGAAAAGTTCTTACTGGCCTTTAATGTTGTAACACATTGCTGGGGTCCCAACACTGAAATAAGCATTTTCTCACCAAATCCATGTAATCTAATGCACCTCTAACCTTGCATTGCTTCTAGTTTAGGATTCCAAACCTGTACTGGAGTTTGTCCAAGGCCTAACTTACCAGATAAACATTTGAAAATTATCTTTTAGCCTTTTAATATTCCTAACCGTTATCTTTTAACATGTAGCATTTAATCTATGTTCCAACAATCTGTTAAAGGCTGATTTATATTAAATTGAATAAATGTTAGAACACATTTGAAATACAAATAGGCCTCTATTTTCTTAGAAAAATTATAGAAAGAAATTAAAATCTCTGAATGTTGAATTTCTGTTGAATGTTCTGAATGATACATACAAGGTATTGCAGCAGTTGAGGCAAGCAGAAATGAAAATGTGAAGTCTCTCTGGGAGAGAGGCAAGGCTGAGCATAAACGTCTCAACTGGAGATCAGCTGTGCTGATTGTGAAACTTTAAACAAACTATCACACCATGCTGCCTGATAAAGGTTTTATTAGGAAGAGCCTGGGGTCAAAGAAAATGATCTGGGGAATTGTTTTGGGTCAACTCTTCCAAATAAAATTATTTCAATTTATTTTGTTATTTAGGTTAAGTAAAGTTTAAGTTCAACGATCCTTTAATGTCATCAAAGGAGTTCAATAAAGGCTGCAAGGAATCTTTAGATCCAATTTTTAAGACCATATGTATATCATATACATAACAGAAGAAAATAAATGTATCTCATGAAGTTTTAACTTCTCAAAGGCAACATATACTATGTACACATGTCGGGGCCTAGGATGAACCCTTGACGAACCTCACATGTAAATGGAAATGCAGCAGAAAAAGGTCCATTCATCCAGACAGAGAAACTAAACTATGTTAAATATACAAAAAAGCCTTTAATATCTAAACACTGTTTATGTCTTGGTATGAGAAGGTGATCTACTGTGTTAAAGTACTAAGGACTAAATCACAATTATACCTAAATTCCCAGAGTCATCAGTTAAAAAGAGGCTGTTTTACTCGAAAAAGTTCAAATTGTTCTTCAGAAATTTATTGTAGTTTTGAAAGAAAAATCAGAGTCAGCTGAAATCGGTATTTGCAGGTCAAAGCTTTACAAAAAAACAGAAATCAGACATTGGTTGAAAAACTGATCGGTGCATCTGTATTCAAAATATAATAATGAGCAGAAAAAGTTTTCAATAGATCAATGAAAAGTTTTTAACAGCTTCACAAGTTGATTTAAAAGTGTGTTGGGTTACTCCAGACTGTGTATAGCATGTGTGAGAGAATGGTGTGTTTTACATGACCCGTTACAGTGACACAACCATTCAGTAAATAATAGCGAGTGTGCTCCACTGGTGTTAGCATTGACACCGTGACACCTAGGTCCACCCTCTGCTCAACAAAACACATTCCTTTGATTCTGTATTGCACACTCATGAGCTCATGCAGCCTGCGGCAGCAGAGCAACAACAGAGTGAACTTTACTATAGTGTGCTTTGCAATATCAATTACTTATGTGTCTGGGAGTTTCATACATGGAGGTGCTTGATTCTTTTACACCTACATTTATGAATTTTTGTCTGTTTATTATTTGGTAATTGTATTTGATAATCTAAAAACAAGTAATGAAAAAACTAAATACGAGAAACCATTTGATTGTTGTTTTAAAAAGCAATATATTGAGCACGAGGTACATATATTTACTATGAATTTCTGTTTTGTGGGCAGAAAATATTTAAATAATGAAAAAAATAAAACCACGAGAAAAATGAAATAATTTTATTATAACTACACACTTCACAACAAGTACTGCATGATATTAGAAAATCATGCGATGGCGATATTAATGTTAAAAAGTTAGAGTAACTATATCTGCTTTGATGAATCAGCATTTTTCTCATTTCTCTTTTTTTAACTGTGCTTTGCATGTTAATAAGATATCCAACAGACTGAATATCTTATTAACATGCAAAGTGTTAACTATTTATACTTGTACTCTACTAGGAAAAAAATATTGCACTCAATAATAATAATGTGCAAACAGATATATTAAACAGCTGTACTACAAATTCTTAACAATCACTAGCAAGTAAATAATTCACCATATGATACAGCCCACAATGTGATAAAAAAAACTGCAGCAAGTCTTTTTAGATATACCTCTCTCTATCCAAACTGTCTGTCTGTCCGTCCGTCCGTCTATAGTATAGTCATATAATATATGGCATTTAGTGTCATTTTCCTTGTAAATTTGTTTTTATCTTCTTAAACATCAAAAAGAAATCAAACAAAATCTAAAATTCATTTGTTTTTGAAGACAAAACAGAAAAACAGCTTGCATTGGTATATAAATCAAATAACCAGTAGGTTTTTTCTTTTTGTTTTAGATAACTGGTTTCTGATGGGAACATCCAATTGCCAAAACATGCAAGAATCCCCATTGTTCTGCTATAATTTGGTATTTCAGTCAACCTTGTGAAAACCACATTCTTTTCAGAAATGTTAACACTGGTTCTGTTCTGACATTGCATCTCCACACCACAAGAATGATGAGTCTCCACATGTCATCTCTACTCACATGCTTACCAGTTGTGCTTACCTTCTCTTCAGATCCTGACACAGTCACAAAAGGTGAATTAATTTTAAATTCAGGTCCACTGTGTGGTTAGTTTTGGTCTTCTGGAGGAACCAGTTAAAACCCATAATAAAACCTGTCTGACACCAGTTCAAAGAGCAACCCTGAAAGGCTGCCAAAATCCCTCACAAAGACTTGATCGCCACAGCTTGTGGTGAAATTGTGAAACAAACTACGCAGCAAGTGAGTAAGGAATATCAGGTCCCTTTGTCCAGACGCTTTCTTTTGAGTTCAATAAACACTTACACTAAAGAACTCAAGCTCAAGAAAGAACAATGGGTCCCTTCAGAACTTGACACCACAGCTGTAACAATACAGAAATACTCTATCCTCCAAAGACTAATTGATGTCATTTGCCTTTTGATAAGTCAGAGGTTGGCCAGGTGTAATAGGTGTAATATATGCTCTGGTTTTAAAGGTATGTAATGTGAGTAAAATGAGTACAAAGAGACAAAAAAAAAAAAATGCAACGTTTTTAGTTGCTTATTGCAAAAGCAGCAATGATTTGTTTTCAGGGTAATAAGAGTGTAATTTGAATAAGGACAGACCTTAAAAGGGAAATCACCATTGTATGCCTAAAGAACTTAGAACCACTCGCCTATGAGCATATTGTCTATTGATATTATCTCTGTATGTCACACACTACATCTGGCCTGCAAACAGAAGAGCTGAAAAAAGCCCTTGTAGCCAGACTGTAACAAATACATTTGCACTTTGTTCTTTGGCAGCCAAAGCTGGCAGGTGAAAGTGGTGACTCCATAGCTGGACAATTTGGCTACAGTGCCATCTACTGGTGACTTACACTTGGGCTGAGACAGGCACTTCAGTGAGGCACTTATGAAGGTGAAGGAAGACAAAAAGTTGTGACAACACAATGACTCTTTTCATGCTGAAATGTTTGAACTTAATTTCTGTATTTAAATCTGTCATCTCTCATTCCTGTTCCGACTTGGAAAAGGTGGGTCAGATCACATCACAATAACATAAATTAATGCTGCATTATGCTATCAGGGTCTAAAGAGACAAGAAAAACAAAAAGAGAAAGATCTTACACTTAAATGTTGGCTAGACCTCCAGAAGGGTAAAAATGTAAACTTTTATTCCACAAAAATTGGCAAACCATCAGAAATAAGCACTACTTTGGCATAGCTTGGAAATCTTTATAGTGATGTTCTCCAGCTAGTATCTTACCTGCAGTACATAACTGTCTTGGTTCCTTCATTCAGTAGAAATCCAGATTAGTTAGATCCAGAGGTTAAAGCTACGGCTACTATGAGAGTCAAGACCAAAACGGATTCCTAACATCATGAATCAACTCAGATCTTAAAAACGTCCCAGCAGTTTATACAAATGCAGTTTTATGAACCTTTGAACTTTGGTCATGTTTGCATTAGATGGTTATTTACACAGAAGCCAATGATTTTTTACATGGAAAATGGTGGAAGGAGACATTGCGCTACCACTGATCTTCTTGTGTAAAATACATTGGCAGAACAGAACATGTGAATTGTTTCAGATCAAAGTTACCACCTTATATAAGAATGAAGAGGAGCAAAAACCAAAAATATTTAAGTGATTTCAGAAAACGCTATTTAATCACTTTTAAGCTGCCTTACTTTATAATCATGCAGTTACATTGACCAGAAAAGCATTACATGTTTCTTTCTCAGCAAGTCTCAGATAGGAAGCTCTAACCTTAATTCGTGAGTAAATAAACATTTTTGAGACAGGAGCTGCATGCTTTAAGATGATAGAGGTCCACTTTGATCTTGACAACTCCCAGACTAGCCATTAACTCCAGACTCCAGGTCCAACCAATCTGGATTTTTATAAAATAAAGACACCAAGAGAGATATGGGTAAGATATTCACTGCTTATAACCTTTTAACAAAATCGTACCAAACAAATTCAGAATTATTCCTTTAGATAGTGCTTCTGTAGGCTGTTTATAGTGGATGATGCATCCTGAATAAGTTATTGATGCACTTGGAAATAAAAAAGAACTGACTTTGAGTCATACGGCAGGAAACATGTTTATGAAACATTCAACTGTCTAACAAGCTGAAAAATCAAACTGGCTTATAGTTCTGACAGTCCAGTAATTTGCATTCTGGTTTTCACCTCACTGCAGTATCTTTCATCAGGATTCAGTATGAAAGTCCTAAGACTTTTCATAAACAACATTCTACGATCTGTAATACATCAGAGTTCACCACAATGAAATGGGACATTAAGGCTGACATCATGACATCGTGCCCCAAGGACAAATATGGAGCATGTTTATCTTTAACAGACAATTCATTTGTGACATGGCAAAGAGATTTCCACCGACTGGAGCACAAATATTAGCTGATCTACTTAGCTGATGGTTACTACATCACTGCCTATGCTGTTCTAAGTTAAGAAACGGCTAAATTTAGCATCCAGTGTTAGTTTTTACCTGATCATGTACTTTAAATAGATGTTTGTGAATGCTCTGTCCTGGGCTGCTGGCGTGCCAAAATTGCACATTGATTAACAATTAAGGAACCAAGCTGAGAAAAGATTATTATGAACTCAAATGGATGAGGGACAAAAGCACAAAACTATAATGCCATTTTTCTTACAGTTCCTTTTTTTTTGCACGTCTTGCTTCCCTCCTCATCCCCCTAACCCTTGGGAAGCAGCACTTCGAGCTCTTTCATTTGAGCCTGCATTATGCCTCTGTATCTCTGCTCATTTTTCATCCCCACTGCATTAAGTATTGATATTGATTTCTTGTAAATGGTGGCGAAATGGATGGCTCACACTTTTTTGTGTTATTGTTCTGCAGCACTTGTAGGTAATTTATTATGGGTGAGGGTCCGGTGAGGCCTCCCAGTTCTGTGTTCCTCCTGCTGATGGAGTGTGCCTACCTGACTAACAAAACACACTGTGGACTGAAAGGCCACTCGTGATGAGAATGAGGCATGAAGGAAGTATGCATACATAATGGCACCAGCACCCACATGCATCCTCGCTGTATCCCTCTCATACCTGATACCTTGACGATCCAAGAATAAGGGTCCCCTGGAAAACATGCAGCAATAAATGGAAAACGATACATTTACAGGCATTTCTCTATCTTAGCATGAGACTTTTGCATTGGGGAACTAGTTTATGTCTCCTTTTCCTCCTATTTTTGAATATTATTCTTTTTAGTGCTGGAGAAGCACTTGTACGGAAATCCATTCCCAGTTTTGTGACAAAGAGCGGCCTTCTTGACAAACTGGAGTGGTTTACTTGCATTGTCATCCTGGCCAATTTCTTTTCCCTGCCGCCGCAGCCCCAGCAGTCTATTTGCATTTCAATAGCCTCTCTGTCTGCTTCTATATTGCCTGATATTATGTCTGCCGTGTATGAATTTGAACTCAATGTCTGCATCTGCTGTTACACTCCTAAGCAGTCGTCGTAAAAAGGTGGACCATATGAAATAAGGCTTGGCAGGAAAGCACACTGATGACTTGGTGATGTAAGACAAGAACATCATGGAGGGCTTTTATATGGCTTTTCTTGTCAAAAATACTTGTTCATATGTGTTTAAATAAAACAGAAACAGGATAATATGTTTGAAAATACAATATAGAACTACAGGAGCATTTTTGACATATTGGAATATCGAAAAGTTAATTTAGTCCTGCAAATCAATTAAAAAAGTAAAACATATATTATATAGAGTCATAGGCTATATGGAAGCAAAAATTTCAATAAATTTTGAGGATCACTTTTCTTTTACCTTTACCTTTGTAATTTTTTACTAAACTTTTTCCCTCTACCTAACTTTCCATTCATATGCATGAATGTGGCATGTTGTAAACAACCAGTCCCGCTAGTAATGACCTTTTCTGGCTTAGTCTTCTTGTGGAGGGTGTCAAAGATGGTCTGCTGGACAACTATTGAGTCAGCAGTGTTCCCTATGTGCAGGCCATAACATAACCTTTCTGCATTATAAAGCCCTATTTCACATTTCTTAAGTAATATTTACATTTTCTTTTTTTTACTGAAATAAGTTACTGAAATAAATTTACTTATCAATTAAATTAAATTGTTTGTGATGCGCCTGTATTATGGATTTAACAGTAAGTTTTGCTTTACTGCACTCTGTCTTTGCTCTGCACCGACATATAGATGGATTAAATATCATCACAGTGCAGAAATCTGCGCTGAGGTAAAGAAAGAAACTGTGGTAAAACTGATATGTCCTGTTTACCGTCTCTGTCACCACAACACCAGCGCTTGGCCACAAAACCTGACTGGTGCCACAGTGTCGGACACCATGGGTCACATGACCCACACCAATGTCCCACAGAGGTCCCTTAGGTCTCCCTGAGAGCCATCCTCCCTTGCTGACTCCCTCTCTCTCTCCCTTACAGGATGGGATATATGGGATGTCAGGAGGGCAAAGACAGTTACTGTTAGATCCGGGAAGATTTACAGGAATTTCTGCTCTTATAACATAAAAAGCACAAACGAATGATTGCTCTCTGCTCATGGGATATTGGCGAAAAAGAGAAAACTTAATATATTGTATATCCACATTAGAAATTTAATGCTGCAGAATTGTCAACATTGCAAAAGTTACTGAGACTAAAATATTTTGCTCCACTTTGATCACAATATAGCAAAAACTACGTGGAAAAAGGTGTGCATGTGTTTCCACTTTATATAAAGATATAGAGACATGTTCCCACCCCGTCTTTAATGTTAACCTCAGCCAAATGGAGCTTCTGTTCAGAAACAATTAATGCCAGCCAGCGTTTGGGTGCGCAGGCAGGATAACAGCTGTGTTTGGGCCACTTGTTGTGCCTCCAGCACAGATAATTACAGCAATCCAAAAGCAGAGCAGCCGCTCAGGGAGTTTAATAATGTACAAGTAGTCGCTATCTCTTTATAGATCATGTTACTGCAGCACTCACTGACGTGTAATTTAGATCAATCAAAAATATGGCATGGCTATGAAACCAGTGCCTTTGATAATAGGTTGGCAGGTTGTAGTCGCCCCCTGTTGTCGAAGCATCCGATAAAAAGAGGTTCATTTCACCCTCCATGCTAGGATGTGTAACCCAGGCAACAGATACATAAAGCATCATGGGACTTGATTTAATTTGTCTAAATGGGAGCTGGAGTATCTTGGTTCTCTGTTCGAATGTCCCTGTTAACCACCACTACAATATAATGGGCTCCTCAACTTGGATTGAGTCCTGCTGGTATAGAAGGTTTTTCACTATATATGATGCTTTCCCTTTCTGAGCCTACATTTATAAGTCTGTGTGTTTGCAGAAACACAGAGAAGTAACAGAAAGCTTCAGAAATAACTGGAGCTGAAATATCGCTGTGGTGACATGTCCTTAATGATTTCCTTAAAGTGATTTTGTTCTTAATGCTTTTAATCCTCAAGAGGAAAGCATATTGGGAGTACCAGGAATACATGATTTGGCATCCACAGTACATGCATCGTGTTGATGTGCACAGAGACAAGACAGTTGGACTTCATTGTTGTACATTAACCGTGGGTAGTTTTATCAGTAGCTTTGAGGCCTTTGAACATAGCAGGTTAACTCTTCTGCTAACGTTCCTTAGATTAAACCTAGTAATATGTGCACCAAATATGTGCTAAGAGCTCAGGTATACTTTCACAAAAGTCATTTCTGGACCAAATTCTAGCATTCATTTTAAAGGCATTGGCTTTTATACTGCTTATTCAGACACCCTACACCCACTGCAGTTCTCAGTTAAAATAGTCGATGCTGCTGAAGAGAGAAATTTGCCTCTGTTCAACAAGCGGTAGCACAAGGAGAATCTATAGGAATTAGAATCCTCACATACAAAATTAACCACACTGTTTGACCTTCTAAATGTTGATTTTAGGCATTTTTTAAAGCGTATCAACCATTTTGTAATAAAAAATGCCGCTGAGGTTCAACTCTGGATAGGCTTCACAATTGCTTATGGGAATGTTGTAAGATGTCTACCTCATTTGAGAAATGGGAATGTGCACAAAAGGCTGAAACAAAAGAAAATGCCCCATAGACGCCCCACACCCCATTGGTCTGGGCCATCATTTCTGTCGCAATAAGTTTTCAAGGCCAGAAACAGCAATCATAAATTAGCTGTGTGTTTAAATTAGTCCCTCAAGGAAAATCCACACCGACAGCTTCTCATTGGCTTCTGACCATCCTATGCAGGACACCAAACAATCCTGTTTCTTTTTAAAAGTCTCAACGCATCTGATTAATATATCCTTATTTGAAGTATAGTAATTTGGTCTTTCCGGCGCTCTTCAATGTGTGTTACAGGCACAAAAGCCATTCGTTTGAAAGGCTTGTTCGCATATTATGACTTGCATGACTGTGTAGCTCTACACCAAAATCTTGATGTTCTTTAAAATATTTGGGGCTTAGTTGTTTGACTGCAGGCTAAAGTTTTATTCTGCATTATTTAGCTTTCAGTCTAAATAAGAGCCGTGAAAGTCATCATAGGTCAAGCTTGATTTAGAGATCTGAACTCCTTGACTAGATTTAGTCCATTGTGAGCTCACAGTTTCAGCCCTTCAAACTAATTTGGCGGTAATACCTGGGTATCATTTTCAGCCTTTGCAAGGGACTCTCCTTGCCCCTGGCTTGTGTAGCAATCCAAGTAGTTTCCTCTTCTTGTCCTACTTCTACCTTCTCCTGTTCTCTCTCCTCCTACCTTGCTTTGAACCCATGGGACTTTGTTTTAAATGGCAATTCATCCCGCTCGTCCGCTCAGGCACGTTAAACATCAATTTCCACACTGAGCACACATTACGACCCAATAGAAGAAATAAAATCTCAGCCATTTATTGTGCAACTCCTCCCCTTCTCTCACTATTTCTGGCACTGCTATCTACCACTAGAACCCTCATCAAAGCAGCACACATCCAACAACAGGAGAGCAGCGGCACAACGGTGAGGCCATTCGACTTCCTTTTAAGTCGTTTTATACTTACTGCAAAACAGTAACGATTTCAAGGCCCTTTGAATTCCTCCAAGAGGCACTAGTTTTATAAAACATGCATGGGGTGTTCAGTAAACAATGCCCAGTGGTCTTATTCCTTTTAAATAAAACTATTTCCATGAGGTGTAAGAGAGGCTTTAATATTGCCTTAAATATTAAAAGAGAGAACTGAGCCTCATCAATTTTTCATTTATTGGGCCTGTGTGTAAGGAGTCATCAATCTCAAAAGAAATTACTGACATTTTCATTTCAAATAAAAAAGGGTACACTTTATCCAGCGGTAATAGGGATTGCCACTCTAACACAGGGAGCACTAAATGGCTTCTGGAGTGCTGAAAATGAGAAAATGTTTTTTTTTTTTTCTCTTTTACCCTGTCTCAGAACAGATTGCAGTTTTTAAGCTTGTGAAGCAAACATGCATGAAAATGCTAAATGAAATGCAACATATTACCCTGCTTAACTCAAGCCTTAGAGAGCGATGAAATATCTTACAAATCGATAACGCTCTGCCTGCATATTACCTTTTGACTCACTGCGAACCACCTGGATGTTCAGTCCTGCGACATGAATTCATTGTCTTGAGTCACTGTTGTTATGATATATTGTTATGAATGTCTACATTATTACAGTGCCTCACTGCCTGTTTGCCTCTAGGCTTAAGGGTTTGTAATTACTGCACGATAAACAAATGGTTTCGGTAATGGAGAGGAAAAAAAGTCCGGGGCCTACAGGCAGCATGAGAGGATTACAAGGAAAGGAGCCCTTTTTCACGCCCCCAAAACCCCTTCAGCCCTCGCCACAAGACCTGTCCCACATCGTACCACAACTCCCCCTATGGAATCACCCCTCCCTGAATAATAAATCTCCAAACACTGTTGATATATCATCAGCTGAGTTCATACATCGCACAGGGGGGAAAATAAGGGTTACAGTAGGCCGGGATTTATAACAAAAGCTTGACATATGCTGCTAATTCACCTTGACAACACTGTCACTTCCTGCTCTGTGATAGATTTTCCAACAGAAGAAGAGTTTGTCTCAGCATCACTGCCAGGCACTGCCCAGCTCATGCAATTCCACCAATAATGGATGACTATTTGTTTATAATTTCTATACACAAGTCTGGTTGCCAGTCCCCTGCACCCACCACCGTGTGTCTCATTTGCATAGTTAGATTGAGATGCCGCAAGCATAATGAGGTCAGCCCGCGTGTTGGTGATGGAGGACGCTGACGAATAGAGCTCTCTCTGTATCATGGCACCTTTGTAAATGTTTGATTAGTTTTGAATGGATTACTGCTAGATTATCAGGTTTGTGGGCCAAACCTGAACACAGCTCTGCAGTTTGGAGACAGTCCCTTATGGGTGTCCAGTGAAAAATGCGGTGCTGTGTTGACAAGGTGAGATAGAGTCTGACGGGGCAAACAAAATGAAAATGTTTTATATTGCCCTCATTTAATGATGATCAATGCAAATATACCTGTATAATATGTATTAAATTAAATGATAGAAATGTATTGCATTAGAATGAATTGAATTGATCTGATCTGAATTGAATTGAATTTGCGTTGTCATGTACTGACATGCCTTGAGAAGGCATTAGTTGGGAATAGGTGGTAACTGATCTGGACTGAGCTGAACTGAATTGGTGCTATATGAATAAACTGATTTATAGTGATTTGAAAGAAACTGAATTGAATAAATTTAAACTGAACTGAACTGAATTGTTGCTCTATAAACTCATTTGATCTGAACTGAACTGAATGGAACTGAAATAAACTAAACTGAATTGAATATAATCAAATCAGTTAGAAGCAATAAATACTTGGAATGACTTTCATTTGAAGATGGCAAGTAACTAAAGTGGAACCAGTGACACTGAGGGGATATCAGTGTTCAAAAATAAGTATAATGTTGCATGTTATCACAATAACTTTATATTTGTCAAACCATGAATGTTCCATTATTCTGATATTAGTTTTTATTTTCTAAAATTGAACTGGTTGGTGGAAATCTCAAAATGGGACAGCTAAAATATAAATGGACTAAAAATGTGGGCTTTTGTAGTAATACTAAACACTCAAAGCTCCATAGAGTGGAGCCATATTTACCTAGTTGCACCCACAAACGTGCACACATTCATACACTCATATGTATTTAGGTAGGCAACTTGGGATTAAGTGTCTTGACCTGGGACACGTTGACATTTGAGGCAAGAGGAAGTTGGAATCAAACCCACAGTGTTTGATTGTAAGTCGCCAGTTCTTCTTTTCTGCTGAGTGGTGCTACTATGTGTTAACAGAGTTGACTTATTAAGTTTTCTGGCCAAAAACACTTAGCTACTTTGGACAAAGCTTCCATCACCTTGACATATGCTGCGATACAAACTTTTAAAATTGTTTTTATGGCAGCATTTTTGGGTAGAAAAAAAGAAACAATCACAGACTGACAGGATTTCCAAGGAATTTGAGAAGCACATGCTAAAGTTAGCATGTGCTTTGGAGCTTCCCATTGCTGCTCAACTAAATGGCTATTTACGTTTTTAATTAATATGGGATGCATTTAATTATCTCTATTTCAAAATCTAGACTAATTAGACTTCAATGCACTGAACAGTTTCTTAATTTATGAAACTTTTTTTTCAAATTGTGAAAACACAGAAAGGGAGAATTTTCTGTGTTTTTTTGGCAGTAGGACCACCTCAGAATTTTGATGCAGTATATATGAACTAATCAAACTTGGAGTAGATTTTACACTCATTACATATTTTTTAAACGTAGTTTGTGGTTAGCTGAGACTTTACTAAATTTGTTAAAAAGGGAACTTTTAGTTTTCCTAAGGATATTGTTAAAATCTCATTGCATCTCGTAAACTGGACAAACTCCACCCCTACTAATGACACATGTGCCTTGTGTCTGTCCCTTTTATTTCTTATCTCTCTGCATCTCTTTACTTAACTTTCTCCTCACTCTGGGATAACAGGTGATAGATGGAGCATACATATAAGGCACAACAGCAACCCACTGAGTCCCTCTTGAGTCCCTCAGTTTGATGTTAACTCTGCTACCCACCTTTTACACTCCAACTCCCAATTCAGCTTATTTGTTTTTGTTTGTTTGTTTGTTTTTTGGACTGTTTAAGGGATTTAGTCCAAAAAATGATACTGTGATAGATTGGCAAATAATATGTAAAGGAGTTGAATAACAGGACAGATTACTATTAACTGCCAAAAACTCTAAAGTTAGGGCTCACAATCTGTGATAAATGGCTATTTCCCTTTTTAATTATATTTTTTTATGATTTATGATCGGTCATTTCTGGTACAATATCTAAAATATTTAAACTGATCAAACCTTAGGTGGATAATCCGCCTGAACAGAGATTCTTTAAAGCCCTGTTTGATATACACCCTTCTTCATTTTTGAACACAGAAAATGGGGAATATTGGTTTTCCAAAAAATATTGCTGGTTTCATCTTGCTCTTGCCCAACATCGTGTATCGTCTCATGAGCTAGGTGTACCATTAAAACCCCAGTAATGAAACGTCCATCTTCCTTGTGTCTGTTCCTTCTTTTGCCTGTCTTTCTCCATCACTTTCCTTAACTTTTATCCCCCTCTGTGGTAGCAGCTGATAGATGGAGCGTAGTTATAGGAGGGAACAGTGACCCATCAGTTCCTTGGCCTGTTATGGATCATTGGGTGCTGGGTAGAGGGAGTGTATGTCGCACGGAACAGCGACGCTATTGCAGCCTACCTCACAGGTTAACGTTAACCCCGCCGCCCAGCTCTCACATTCCACCTCCCAATCCAATCAGTTTGCTTGAAAAGCCGTCCTGCCTCTTGACAACTCTGCTGTCATTGTGCCCCCACTCTTCCAATCTGTTTAGCTTCCTGTTGTGACCTTTCATACAGTCAAATATATTAGCGAGTGGTGCACTCTCATTAAAACAGTGCATTAACCAAAAGACTCTTTGGAGTCTAAATGACAGCCGAAGGAACTGAAAGCTAATAGCCATGGGCAGTTGGGGAAACTTAACTCATGAATCAGTGTGCTTATGCCAGAGCAGTAAGCCTGGAGCGCTGTAAGCGTACAGCACAATCTCTACCCCCATCCTTTCTTTCTTTCTCCTGGTTCTTATGATCTACCTTTTCCTCTCTTCTTTCTCTTCAACTACTACTTATCACTCATATTCACCAACACAGTTCTGCTCATGTACCACTTCTCTTTGACAAATTAATTCTCTCAGCTGATCATCCTACCCTGCTCTCTGCTATCTTCCCTATTCATTTCATTCCCTGTTCTTTTCATTCTCTGCGGTGTATTGCACTCATCGGTGCCATCATTTCTACTTTCCGCCTCTCTGCTTTCATGGTTCTTTTCCTTGTGCTCTCTCCGACTCTTTATCCACTCTTACTGTTTTCAAAGAGAATGAAAGGAAGAAGAAAGTACACACAAAAAAAGAGAGAAGGCGCCGCAAAGCGCCGAAAATGGAGAGACAGGAGGAGAGGGGCGACGAGTAAAAGAGGAGAGACTAAAAGCTCATTACTTTCCCTCTGATGGGAGAAAATGAGTGAGGGGGCAATAATAAAGCTTGAATTTTTCAATACTGTTAAAAATGGGGCTCTGACAGCTCACCGCCAGCGCAAGGGACAGGCGCCGACAACGCATGGTGAGCCACCAAATTAGCAATACCATACATCATAAGATCTAATTAAATCAAGGAACAGAATCAAATTAGTTTTCTGTGACTCCAACCGGCCGCCAAAAGGGCTCTTTTAAATGAACTGTGGAGAGGGGATTAAATAATTCACAGTGAGGGATTTTGCATTTATACAAAAATTGTGCACTTAATTGTCCGTGCTATATTACAGATTTGGCCTTATGTTAACAATGAGCCTAAAGCACACTTGCTCGTGTGCACCGGGCACACATTAGGGCCTACATGGTCGACGAGGTTTTAAACAGGGGGATGTTAGAGCAACCACAGGCTCGAAAGCACTAGTGTAGAGCAGCATGCTGCTTATACTCCCTCTACAATATGCAGAGAGAAGGGAAACAGTGTTGAAAACATAGGGTTAAAAAGTAATTTAGTAATTTGTGAATATCAAACAAGAGATTACATTTTATGCCTCAAAAAATCTGTTTCAACATGCAGCATAATGCAGAATTTAGACTTATTGAGAAGGCCACAGGTAGACTATCAAACTAAACATGTCAGATGAAGTTCTGTCATGAGAATGGAGCGCTTTTGTTACAGCGCTGTGCGAGCATTCAACCATCGCACCTATTCTCTTCATCACTCACCCCACATACACCCCTTCCTTCAATCTCTCCATCTCCCGAGCTTCCCTCCCTGGCATCAAAACAGCACAACTTTATTATAGTCGCTGTCAATACCGTAATAATAAAAGAACGTGGACGAGAGAGACTACCATATTACACTTTTAACGAGAATATAGCAGATGCACATCGAGTGAACATTGAGTTTTAAAACTTGTCGGGGTGTGATTTGTGGCCTTGTCAGTACAAATATTTTTCAATGTCATGGCGGCGAGCCGAGGCTGTCACTTTGGCGGTCAGCTGGGACGGAGGGGAGGCATAACACAATGATCTGGCCCTTAATGGAGAACCGCTGGGACTGGCATGGAGGTGATGAAGCACTGTTTAGTTTGCGGCTTCCATATTTCTGCTTGAGGACGCTATTATAAAACACAGCGTTATTTTGTCAGATTTCAATCATGAGCCAGGTTATTTGTCACAAGCTGTCACATTGTTGGGGCAAGTCAGCCTGACGTTGAAATATGACCTGTCCTGGTCCAACCCCCAGCTTTGGAGAGTACTAGACTTTTCTTAGTAAAACTAGAAGCAACTGTTTACATCTGTCGTCCCACTTATTTGTAAGAATGTGTTTACTCTGCTTTTTAAAATCTCTCTCTCTCTCTCTCTCTCTCTCTCTCTATATATATATATATTTTATATTATATATATATATATATATATATATATATATATATATATATATATAATATATATATATATATTAAAATATATATATATATATATATATATATATATATATAATATAAAAGATCAGTGTTAAATGATTTAAAATAAACTGAAATGTCAGCTGTCCTCCTATTTTTAGTCTTTTTCATTGACAAATCATGCTTAACGTACCTAGCAAATGTATTTTATGTGACAGACCAAAACAAAGTTGAACTTGAATTTAAGTCTGTAATTTGACTGGACCATTCTACTTCATGAGTATCTAATCTAAACCATTAAATTTTAGCTCTGTCAGTATGTCAGTAGGTTTCTTGCTGCTGAAAGGTGGACCTCTGCACCAGTCTCAACGCTGTGGCAGCCTCTAATTTTATTTTATGTTTTCCAGAGTTGTCTCGTATTTAGCTATGTCCACCCCCACAGCATGATATTGCCACCACCATGTTTCACTAACCACAAACAACGTTTTTTTAATGTCTGCCCTAATATCTGACCAGAGCACCTTCATTCACTTGTTGGCTATGTCCCCCATACGGTTTGTGGCAAACAACAAACAGAGGCAACAACTTTTTTTTAAACAATGGCTTTCTTCTTCCTCTTTCTATTATTAACACTATATTTCTGACAAAGAAACAATGGCTTTTCTTGCCACACTTCCATAAAGATCTGTAGAGGACACCACTAATAGCTGACTTCTCCCACCTGAGCTCTGGATCTCTGTAGCTCCTCCAGAGTTACCATGGACCTCTCAGCTCTATGGACCTCTCATCTCCATGTTCTTCTTGCTTGGCCTGTCTAGGTGGATGGCCTGTATTGGTAAGTTTGCAGTTGTGACGTGCTCTTTCCATTGTCAGATCTGAATAGTGCTCTGTGAGTATTGTAAAAGCTTGAGAAAGTTTTACAAACTTTGACAAAACTTGTGGTGCAAATAATTTTGTAAGCCACTGTTTTCGTCTCAGTGACACCATCCCAGAAGGTCATCGTCTTTGGTAATCACAGGTTTTAGTGTGTCTTTGCTTAGCTGGAGATACAGAATCAAGTGTGCTCATACCCCCAGGCATCCATGGCTTAATCTCCTACAATAAAATAATCTAAGGTAGGCTATATTCAAATATCTAGCCATATTGTATCTCCTTTTAGCAAGGTATTAAGATAATAATGGTGTCCTGTCATTGTCAACACCACATGCTGATAGTAGGCGCTTAGAAATGACACTTCAGACAAAAGAAGATCTAAGTGGGATCAATTTCAAAAGCCTCTCTGTTGTTGAGTTGTTGCACCAGTTCTCCTTTTTCCTGCGAAGAACATTTATGTCTTGTATATCATTCAGCATTACTTGATTCAACAATGTGATGAGAAGTATTAGAGAATGTACCACCGAGAATGAAGTGAGCTGAAGGAGTAGCTCAGTGACATCTGAAGAACCATTCAGAGGCAATCCAGAGAACCTTCATACAGACCTTCATAATTTCCAGTTTAATTTTCCTTTTGAACAGTTACATCTCCCACAGTAATCCACAGGGAAAACAAGACCCTAGCTCCTTGATTTACGCATTGACTTTGAGATGTGCTTGTCAGTTCACCGTCCATGTCAGTGAGTCATACGCCCCTCAGCATTTTCACTTCCAAATCATTCAACTTTTATTTCCTTGTCGCCCTTGTGTGGAAACATCATGGGCTCCACACAACTGCAGAGAAGCCGTAGTACTCATTGTTTCAAAAGATACTTTTCGTTCAATACAGGCCACATGAACTGCCTGTATGCACCATTACTCCAGACTGTTTGTAGATGCTGCTGATACCAAACTATCAGCCAGTGTAAAGGTATGCAAATAGAGTTTTAATATTTACAGTGCCTTCAGTTGGTTGAGTGTAAGGGGTGACATTGTATACCTTTGTTACCATCCTGTGGTCCCTGAATAAAAGTGATGTTATTGCCTCTGCGAGTGGGCTGGCTCTCTCTGCAGGTCTTGTTAACAAACTGCTTTTGTGGATTCTCAAAAACATGCAAAGCAGAAAAAGACTTTTTCCTCCTTGCGTAGTTTTACTGACGGTCCAGGCTGAAATTCCGACACCCAAACGTTTATGGATGGAGTTTATGGGAAACAAAATCAGAATATCACAAACATACATGTATAATAAGCTGCAAAAAGCATGCAATGCCGTACACGCATGAGAAAACATGCACAACAACCATTAGCTTTGGCTGACACGATAGCCATTAGCACACAGCTTCTAGTTGTCTGTGTTTCATTCCAAAAGAAGAATCATTTACATAATGTGTGTTTTCCCCAAACGGTGTGAACAACCGGCACTCTGTGTAGGTTTCCGGCTGGCAAATGTTTCAAACTGACCTCGGGAAACGGTCCAGCCACAAATGCTGTGCTGTTTCATCCATAATGGGCCTTTTACTTGCTTTTGTATATATATATATTTGTGTGTCCCTGTAACCACTCAGAAGTGTGTTTGAAACAGTTGGTCTCCATACTTTTGCATGTGTGTGTGTGTGTGTGTGTTGTGTGTGTGTGTGTGTGTGTGTGTGATGACTCTGAGCCAGTTGGACGGCTTTTATACGTATTAATATTAATATGTACGTGAGCTGTAGCCCACTGCTTCCCTGCCCCCTGGAGCAGAGTGTCCAGGGGTCACCATTATCATCCTGTTCTGAGTGTCAGTGAACCTGGAGGGAAGTAAAACAGGCATATTGACTACCATGGTGGGGTCAAACAGTCAGGCTAATACAGCTCAAACCACCTCATATTGTACAATATGCTTGGATGACATGTATCTATCTATCATGCAATTCTGTATGAAATGCTTCCCTTAATGGCTTAAATCCTACACATTAACACACTTACATTGAACGAGGAAATAAAAAATGTACACTGTGCTGTGAAAAATAATTGTCCCCTTACTGATTTCTTCAGCGTTTGTTATTTTTTGTCTCACTTATATGTTTCAGATTAACAAACAAATGTTAATACCAGACATGTGTAAAAGGCCTCATTCAAATTATGATCCCATATATTAAATTAACAAAGCTATCCAAATCAACCTGGCCTAAATCAACCCTAAATCTAATAACTGGTTGTTCAGTCCTTGGCAACAACAACTGCCATTAAGCTGTTGGGAATAATGACAATAAGTCTTTCACATTGCTGTGGAGGAATTTTGGCCCACCTTTTTTTACAGAATTGTTTTAATTCAGCCCCATCGGAACGTTTTGAGCAGAAACGGCTTGTTTAAGGGCATACCACAACATCTCAGTCGGATTTAAGCCCAGACTTTAATTAGGCCACTCTAAAACCTTTCATTTTAGCCTTTCAGAATTGGATAGGTGTGGATATGCCAATAAGTGTTCCTGAGCAATAGGAAATAAACTAATGGACAGTTTCGTTAAGGATTTTCTGTTATGGAGCACTTGTTTATTCAAAGTTTGAATGAGAGAATTTATATTTACACACAGGACCAGGTTGTTTTGGGTAGAATAAAAGGAAGTAATCATTGGAAAACCGCATTTGGTATTTGCTCTAGGTATTGTGATAATAATTAGTAATTTTAAAATAGCCAAATACTGGCATTTGCCATCTAGCCTTATTCAGCATTTGATGAGTCCAATTCTTAGGTTTATGTCTTTGTCCGGAGGGCAGAATTGATGATAATGTTAACTGTGACTCTTAAAAATCATTCAATCAATGGAATATTAAATGTATATGTCTGGGAGGTTGTCAGTGAAGTGCTCAAGGGTGAATCACTGAGAGCCTGGCTTTTATTGGCTTTTATGGGGGATGCACCGGCGCCCCGTTTTCATGAAAATACATCTGTATGGTACATCGCAGAGGCAGACAGACAAAGTGAAGACAACCAAACAAGCTTTTTTTCCTACTCCTGCTCTCTTTTATTCACACAGGCAGCGGGATACCCCGCCCATACACACCAAAATAGATGAATTTTGCTTCAACAAAGGCAGTATGGTAATTAAATGTAAGATAAGGCCTTTCAGAATGCCTAAGACTGTGCCAAGCAAATATCCTGATCAGCTTAAAATCAACCAAGTGGGACAAAATAAAAAAAAATCCAAATTGGTTGGTCTAGATCAGCTTGATATGGCTTTTTATTATAATACACAACAATGGCTCAAATGAATAGGAATCAAATTACAAGAGCCTTGATATGGCACAAGACTGCATGGGGGAATTCAAGCACAATCACTTTTCAATGCGGCTTCCAATATTGCAGCCAATCCTCGCACAATTCATATCCGATCACAAATAATGTTTATCACCCTCATATCTCTCTCCCTAATGGAAAAGGCCTAGTGTTGGGGTTTAAGGAGCGCATTCATTTTTAATGAGGTCTGGGCATTGGCCAGAATGAAATGAACAAGCTGAGTTTTTAGGAAACAGACTAAAGAAAGACTCGCAGTGAGAGGTCAACCCATTCTTTCTGATTTTGCCAGGTGATGTTAAAGTTGTAACTTGTTGACTGCAATTACTGTAGTATTACTATGCTGTTTAGAAATGATGAAGCATCATTGCAAAAGCTGAACATTTATATTAAACTAAAATAGAATGTCAGACAATTAAATGACTGAGTGGTTTCAAATGTATACCACTCAAGTCCAAACCTTTCACTGACCTCATTAGTTGTTTTCTCATTTCTAAACGTCTAACTGTAGCATATAATCTTACAAAGGTAGGGCGTTCAGCGAGTTAACCTGATGCTCAACCAGCAAGATTTGGCTTTTATGAGGAGAAAATAAAAGCAATATCTCTTTAAACAAGTAATTCTCCTTACTGTTTGTGAGCTCAGAATGACCATCAAATTTCATGTAAAAAAAGCTCTCACGCATGACGAGACACTCATATTTTATGTCTAATTCCGGAGGAAGATGTATTTCCTGCCTCCCCAGGAAGCGTGATTGGTGTGTGACTGTATATGGTGATGAGATTACTTGGCGGGCGGGAGGATAAAATGTCGCTTAGGATAATATGATTGCCCTTAAGGTACAAGGGGGTGAATTATATTCCCTGATTTATAATCTGAAAATTAAAGACTCACTCATTTTCTAATTTAATTCCACCTTCAATGGAACAATGTTCACTCTGAGCCAAATTGGCGAATAATGTTACTAATTCAGATGCAGATGTAATTTCTTGTTCGGGGGGCTGTGGCGCAAGGTGATGAACGAGTCCCGGATGGATCGTTGCCACTCCTATCTCCCCGTCTCGACAATTCACTAGCAGTTGTGATAATAACCTGAGCAATAAAGGAGGGATAGGCAGTGCTGCTCTGTTCTACTGCTTACACCCCAAGACATCTGATGCTTCATCTAATAGTATTTCTGTCCTTTCCTGTGTCACTCCATCTTAAAGCAGTTGATAGGGTGTTCATCCACACAGGAAAAGTGGCACAGAAAATATTACTGATGTAAAACAACATTACCGTGAAGACTTCTGCTAACCTGTATAATTACTGCTGCCCGCTGCAATACAAAAAAGTCATTGCAATAAATCTGCTGTTAAAAACCTGATTGAATGCAGGGTAAATGTCAAGGTAATTATGAGGCGGTGAGGGTTAAAAGCAACGTTAAATCCTTCCTGCCGAGTGGTGACATTCAAGTAAAGGAGGAAGACACTGTAGGAGGAGGGAGGAAAGTGACGTAGAAAAGACAGAGTTTGGTAATGTATGAGGCAGTGCATATGTCCATGTGTCTTACTTTCACTGCTTTTTACACTGCCTGGCCACCAAAAGTCGCCACCAAAAAAAAATGGTCACACACAAATTTTTCGTTGGACCGCCTTTAGCTTTGATTACGGCACGCATTCGCTGTGGCATTGTTTCGATAAGCTTCTGCAATGTCACAAGATTTATTTCGACGCAGTGTTGCATTCATTTTTCACCAAGATCTTGCACTGATAAAAAGCCAAAGCCTTCTCCAGCACATCACAAGGTATGGACTCTGTGGTGGCCATTCCATGTGTGAGAATGATGTCTCATGCTCCCTGAACCACTGTTTCACAATTCGAGCCTGATGAATCCTGGCATTGTCATCTTGGAATATGCCCCAGCCATCAGGGAAGAAAAAATTCATGGATGGAACAACCTGGTCATTCAGTATATTCAGGTAGTCAGCTGACCTCATTCTTTGAACACCTACTGTTGCTGAACCCAGACCTGACCAACCACAGCAACCCCAGATCATAGCACTCCCCCCACAGGCTTGTAGAGTAGGCACTAGGCATGATGGGTGCATCACATCACCTTCCTCTCTTCTTACCCTGATGCGCCCATCATTCTGGAACAGGGTAAATCTGGACTCATCAGCCCACATGACCTTCTTCCATTGCTCCAGAGTCCAATCTTTATGCTCACTAGCAAATTGGAGCCTTTTTTATCTGGTTTTCTTAAGGCTACACAGCTGTTCAGTCCCAATGCCTTGATTTCCCTTCGCATTGTGCGTGTGGAAATGCTCTTACTTTCACTATTAAACATAGCCTGGAGTTCTGCTCTTGTTTTTCTTCGATTTGATTTCACCAAACGTCTAAGTGATCGCTGATCATGATCATTCAGGATTTTTTTTCAGCCACATTTCTTCCTCGAAGACGATGGGTCCCCACTATCCTTCCAGGTTTTAATAATGCGTTGGACAGTTCTTAACCCAATTTTGGTAGTTCCTGCAATCTCCTTAGATGTTTTCTCTGCTTGATGCATGCCAATAATTTAACCCTTCTGATACAAACTGACATCTTTTCCGCGACCACGGGATGTGTCTTTTGACATGGTTGTTTAAGAAATGAGAAGCAACTCATTGCACCAGTTGGGGTTAAATAACTTGTTGCCAGCTGAAACATAATCACCAATGCAGTAATTATCCAATGGGAGGGTCGTACCTATTTGCTCAGTTAAATCCAGGTATTTTTGGCCAGGCAGTGAATTTAGGAATGTGAATCATTTGAGATATGGCCTCTCTCTTATTCGTTTCATTCTGTTTGCCCGCTGAAGTTGAAATTAATCTTTTAAAATTATGGATGTTCCAATCAAGTATTTTTGTCCCCAGTACCAACCTGAGTCATTTAGGAGAGGCC
The DNA here is from genome assembly GCA_036173005.1 of Crenichthys baileyi. Lineage (NCBI taxonomy): Eukaryota > Metazoa > Chordata > Actinopteri > Cyprinodontiformes > Goodeidae > Crenichthys > Crenichthys baileyi. Next base: position 67,013 of record JAHHUM010000201.1, read on the forward strand.
TTGATAGTGTCTCAGTTTAGTGTGGCCCTGATGCTACACTAAAAGCAACCCCACTGCATAAGACTATATTTAATTCAACCTGCATAAAAACATGCCATTCCTGAATATTGAGTAGACAATATTGTTTATGATTAACCCACATTTCCCTGACAGTGTTCTTTTCCTTCATCAGAATGTCCCACCTCTCCTTATAAGCTTTGGCATCTCGACCACAAATTATATCTTAACTGTGTGCAGTAAAAGTCTATCCAAGGATAGGCCAAAAATATTAGTAGCATTCAAAATTTGCATGCATGGCAACTGAATATATCTTACTAAATATTGCATTCAACCAGTCCTTTGCGATTGCAATATTGCACCATGGATTTTGATGATGATTGCGATTTGATATGATGTGGATCTCTACATTTAATCAGTGCTTATCCCACTTAACTCAATCACTAATAATATTCCGTCTGAGACTAGCCCTAAATGTTGATATGACAAAGGTCATGCTGTTTGCTAACAAAAAGAAAGTACCACAAATTCTTCCTTCCATAAAAACAATGACAGATACACCAATAGTTTGTTGAAACTTGCAAGTACCATGGCATAGGAATTGACAATAAGCTTTCATTTAAGTCACATGTTGAAAGATCAAACGATCAGAAGGTTTTTCTTCAAAGTAAATCTTGCTTTTCTTTCATTGCAAGGAATCATATTGTCTTAATGACCTTCCTGCCTCTGTTAGATCACTGTGATGTTGTTTATATGAATGCAACTGCCACCTCTCTGCATACGTTGGAGGCTGTCTATCATCAAGCATTACAGTTCATACCTGGGTATGAATCTCTCACTCATCACTGTACTTTATATTCTCGAGTGAGCTTGCCATCATTATCAATCCATAGACCCATGCATTGGTACATTTTCATCTATAAAGCTATCTTTGGACTGTTCCTACCTTAGTTTTCTCCTACATGTCACTGTGAAGCCACAGACTTCATGCTTGATCAAAAGTACAGAAACAGGTGTTTTGCTGCTTTATAAACCTAGAGCTTAACTTAGAATGTAATAAAATGCCTAGTATTCAAGCCACTCTCTGCCCTGCTTTCCCCCACAGAGACAGTTGTCCATACACATGGTGCAGAGCATGTCCTTTGACACAGATAGACAGGAAGTAAATATGATTGTAAAGATGACAAACCCAGAGTCATTAAACCAGCAAAACAATGAGGGGGCCTATGATAAAGCTTTGCAAGCCGTGTCAATAAAAATAGGCTGTGAAGTTAATAAATAGGTGTGCAAATTGCTGCTGCTGTGAATGACACAAACTACCACAGGACAACTATCACAGGTGTCGGAAGTTCAGTTTAGTTAGATACTCTGATACTGATATTTAGGAATATGTTGGATGAGGAGAAGAGACGATTCAGAAACGACTTACTTTACCAGACAAAGTCACATGGTGACTGCAGCGGTTTAAAAGATGGACACTCCTTTGATGAAAAATATTGTGGTGTTAAAACTGAGATACTATATCTTTTGCCATGAGATCTCGTCCCATCCCCACAGATCATTTAAAATGTTTTGATCAGAACTCCAACTGGTATCAAATAAGGAGATCCCTCTTTAAAACATCACAATGATACAAATTTTGACTTTTGACATTTTACTTTTGCCGTTTCCTTTTAAGAACACTTGACCTGGCTAGGTGATAGCTTAGCACTGAGCACAAAACCCTTTCCACCAAGCGCAGAAGCTCACAAAATAAGAATGAAGAGGAGCAAAATAAACTTGTGCACCCATATGGATTGATTCATCCATCTTGAGGGATTATGGAGAAAATGTGTTGCATCCTTTTATTTATTGTTGCATCAAGTACCTATATAGATGTTTAATTCTGGCACTGGCAGAGATCAGTTAATTTACTCACTCTTAATCCATAGCGAGGAGTGGAAGGGTCAGGTGGAAGTGCGGTGCCAAAAAATGCGGGTGCTGCTTTCTCTTCAAAGTCTAATGATTTACGGAGAAATAATGACGCCAAGAGAACTGGGGGCCTTGACAAGGCTTGACTAGGCTTCTTCTACCTCCTGCTGACACTTCACTTGAAAAATAATGTGAAAGAAAGATTTCTTCTCGCTGTTTTGTCCTCCCTTATCCCCTCCTTGCCTTCTATCTACCCCAAAACCACTGTACAAGCTAAGGCTCAATGACAAAAAGCCAATAGAGTTAGCTGCCAAGGCTTGGAGCCCTGAGAGGGATAACTAGTGCAGAAGGTTAAAGCAACAATGTGCTGAACTCCATTCAGCTGCACCTTCTGTGCTCGTGTCCAGTGTGTGAGTGAGTGCGTAAGGGTGTGTGCATATTATTAAATAATTGTGCATACATATGTGTCAAGGGTTGTTAAAATGTGTATGCTGGGATGTATCTAGAACACCTGTTCACTTTACTATTCTTTAGCTGTCCAAATAAGGGGGGGCCTCATTTAATTTCAATCAAACTGCATTCATGAGTATCAGAGTTAAGGACAAAATCAGTGTGTGTATTATGTAGAACATGAAGAGTTAAAGAGCCACACAGGCTCTGGTGTGGCCTCAGTGCAAATGCAAATGATTTGCTTATTTTTAGTTTGAAACAAGACCCGAAAAGCTGCCATTTGATGGACTGATCAAAGGCAAATATCTAGATCTTTATAACGATAAGAGAGCTTTCTCTTACAGAGATATCTAAATGCAGGGTACTGCTTTTTTCCACAGAAAAGGACACAGGCACCATGAAAGGTGTGATATCACCTTTCTGCACAGCCATAATGGTGCCTTGTTGGAAAATGACAGGTGTACGAATGAGGCCCTCTCTTTTCCTAAGCATGGCAAACTGTGGTCATTCGGTCTGCTTTGTTTTTAGCGTAATAGCCCCATTTACAAAACGTCGGCAAAACGAATGTGGGACAAACGTGGCGGAAACGGAGCCAACTAATTTTTGCTCATTCAGTTTGAATTATTAATGGGTTAGAAATATACCATATGCTTTCAGAGGAGCGGCATACATTCATTTCGTGCAGGATTGCCACTGTTTTGTGAAAAGTGTAAGTAGCTTAACTGCTCTTTTCAAAAGGGGTGACCGATATGGAGGTCTTAATGATGTATAAATCAGCTCGTGTAATTATGCTTCCAGCTGGTGCCTTTGGGCCCGACTGAAACTAAAGCCCTCAGCTCTGAGCCTGGAGCCTTATTTCATCACCTGAATCCCTTTTAATCAACCATCATTAGTTTTCTCTCTCAGATCACATTATTATGAGTTATAGAGATGGGGGAAGGGAGATAAAGAGATCCGAGTGTGCACATGTGCAAAAGAGCTACTTCATATGCCAAATACTTTATTTTGACCTTTTTTTACATTTAAATTCAAATAAGACAATGGGGATTTCAGTCTTTTTTCAGAAATAAATAAAGTCAGTATCTAACATTTTTAGTGACTTGATACGTGGTTATATTGGACTTGCATTCAAAACACTGTGTCTATCCAAGCAGAATAGTGCTTAATTGTAGCTGTTTTGGTGAAGAGGCGGGGCACCACCTAGTGCACAGCCACTGCTACAGCTTCATGTCGACCCTTCTTGGTGGTAGCAATATGTTTTACTTTATTTTGCACATTCTGGATAAAATCTATCGTTAAAAGCCATTTAAATAAAACAGGGATGTTGTCTTCCTAATGGTGAAGGCTACCCGTAATCTAGTCAACAGCAAATGTGTTAAAGGTCATACACTTGGTGTTGATTCACTGCATTTACAACAAAACAGACTGACCCACATCTCCAACCTTTACCCCCACAAAACCTCCTAAACAAAATTAAAATGTTAAATTATGGGTTTTTTTTCTGGGCCAGACTTCAAATGTTTTTGCAACTCCGTTCAAGAATCAGATAGGAAAACATCAAAGGTGTGCAGGGAGTGTTGAGGAACGTCATTGATGTATTTAGTTGTGTGATGTTCGATCTTTGAAAAGCCATACGTTTTGCATACAGAACCCAACTTGTTTGACAGAGCTCCGAAACATGCAAAGCATATGAAAGATATTGACATATAAGGATGATGGAGACAACAAGACTAAAACCAAGTTCACTGGAAAATACAACAATGTGTCCAGAAGTAATTCCTTTCCAAAGAAAAGCTGCGGTTAGGTAAATGGTCTTGAAATTTAAATGTGGATGTTTATCAGTGTCCTTTTGTTTTATCATGCGCTGTAACAGTTATCATTTACATGCCTTCCTTGTTCTGAGATCCAATATTTCTTTCCATGCAAATGAGCTCTGAATAACCCTGACACATAATGTATCCAGTCATTGTTCAAGTAATTGAAAACAATGTGCGATGAGCAAACTTGAAAGCAGCATCAGTTTGAATCCTCAGTTTGTGAGGCAAGTGTCCATCTTCTGGGACAAAGTTGTTCACATACAGATCCAGAGAAAGTGTGTGTGTGTGTATGTGTGTGTGTGTATTTGATAAGTTTTCTTATGATTATTGAGCACCTTAGATGTTTGTAACAAAGGCAGACGTATTAATTGTGTGCACAGTGAAACCATATTGGGATTAATGACTAAGCACCTCCCTGCTAATTGTCACATCAAACAAACAGACCCTAATTGACAAATGTCCTAGCCTTGCGCTAAGTGGACACAGAGTGGGCGCTGCCTCCAGATTGGTCTCTTTGTCTGCTTTCATTTGCAGGTCGAGCCCTCCGCATTAAGAAGCCTGGTCCAGAGTCGTGTTTTCTTTGCTGGGGTAATGAAATACACACCTGCTACTCTTGGGGAATGAATAGAAACTTGAATCTAATACCACTGTCATGTGGCTCCTAGTAGACTCCACAATACCCATGTTTTGGGTTTGTGTTGCAGGGTGCACACATAGGCATACACCTCTGCAGCAGTTTTAAGACAAAGATGAGAAACAGATTAGTGAACAAAGGGCCGAAGGGAGAGTTTAACTTCTCTCCCATTGTCCAGCAGGTGCTTTTTGGTCTGCACCTGCCTTAGACAAAATATCACTGCTGACTTAAAAATATGACACTAATTATCGAATCTTCTGTGATAAAATTCACATAGATACCAAATTGTTTTCAGATTATTACCATATTGATAAATAAACGAATTTAGAAAAAAATGGCTAGCGTGGCTTTGTTACACTCTAAAATACAACAAAGTGATGTTAAGTCTTCCGATTCATATACATGCAAAACTCCAAACAGTCCGCTCTATCTTGAAATGCTAATTTATGATTAGCATCATTATGCAGTAGTGTAATTTCACAAAAGCCTTCCCACAGTGGTGCACAAAGGGCTCATTCACTGCCAGAGCTGCTCCATGTTAAGAAGAATTACTGCACGCCAATGAAATCCATTCAATCAGATGAGGATTTATTCAATAATTACAGACTTTCACAGTTTTAATGCCACTTAATGAGGAGCGTGCATAGTGTGGTTGAATGGATGTAGTTCTTAGATTTTTTGTAACTTGGTGTTTTTCTGTTTGTCTTCGCATAACATCTGTTAGCCTTTCTGTGACGTAAACTAACTGAGACAAATCTTATAGGTTTTGGTTGCTTACTCTTTAGTGCTCTTGATTAAGAAGGCTGTTAATTAATAGGCTAATGGTCAGGTGTAAAAGAGCGCAAATATGAACACACAATACGAGTACTACCCCTACTAACGCTACTACCCCAACTCGTGTTGCAAACAAAAGCTGCTGAAGGATGTGTCCTACAAAAAATAAAAGTAAACATCATAGTTTTTACGTTAATTATATGCCTCTCCTACTAGTGCATTTAGGCTTGAATACAGGGCATTTCCAAAATATTCATAATGGGTTTTTTTTTCACCTTTTTCAAGATAGGACCACAAATTTATCTTTATTTTATGGGATTTTATGTGGCAGACCAACACAAAGTAGCACATAATTGTGAGGTAGAAGGTAAATTATGCAGAGTTTTATTTATTTTGCACATAAATATTCAAAATGTATGACATGTATTCAGTCATTTTAGTCAGATATCCGTAAATAAAATCCAATGCAACCAATTTGCTTCAGAAGTCACCTGATTAAAAAAAATACTTGTAGAGCTTACCTGCGTCTTATTCCAGGATTTTCCTAAATGCAGCTTTACAAAGATCAAGTAATGCAGTTGTAGAGTAGTTTAAAACATGTTAGGGTTATAAAAACAATTTCTAAACATCTCACAGACCACAGTGCAATCTATTGTTCAAAAATGAAACACCTACCAAGACATGGCTGTGCAAGGTGAGCACCCAAGAGGACCATGGAAATTCTGGAGGAGCTGCAGAGAGCCACAGCTCAAGTGAGAGAATCTTATTTTTGCACTTCACAAATCTGGCACAAATCTGGCACAAATGACCTGAGTGGCAAAAGAAAAGCCATTGTTGAACCAAAGCCATAAGAAGACCCTTGTGTATGTAGGAGACACAGCAAACATATGGAGGAAGGTGCTCTGGTCAGATGTGACCAAAATGTACTTTTCTGTCCTACAAGCAAAATCTGAGCAGAGAACCTAACACATTTTACTCAATTCAATTAAGCTGAGATTGCACTACATTGCAAAGAAGAATTTGCAACAATTTCAGTTTCTAGATGTGCACAGCTGGTAGTGGCATGTCTGAAAAGACTTGTAGCTGTAACTGCGGTGAAAGATGGTTTGGCAAAATATTGAGTTTGGGGGCTGAATAGATATGAAAGTCTTGCTTTTTATTTGTAAAAACTTGTGAAAACTGTAAGGTTTTCCATCCACTTCACAATTATGCGTTACTTTGTAATGCTCCAAAAAAAAAATACATGCAAGTAAAATACATGCTGACAAAATGTGAAAAAGATCAAGGAGTACAAATATTTTTGCAGGACAATGTAATACCTTCATCACATGCTACGAAGATAAAAGCTTTTAATCTCTCACAACAATGTTTGCCATAATGTAAGTATCTAAATCCCTCATATCCATGTTACTTTGGAGAGCTAATTAAGTTGGCAAAGTTTAATTGCTCTATCATCAGCATTTAACAAAGAGGCGTCATTGCCCCCCTCCCTATACTTTCAACATACTATATTTATAATGGCCAACAATTACAGAGAGGCCCCTTTAGCTGGGATAGCACCAGTAAAAGCTGCTGGTGCTAATGAAAAGCTGTAATCACTCCGCCCACAGCAGTTATTAGTAGGAAATTATGGGTCATCTGAAGGGACAGCAGTTATGAGCATTGGAATAAATAACACAATAGCTTGTGGCAAATGGAGCAAATATGAGGCGCACGTGGACCTCAGATTGTGTACTTAATAGAGTTAACCGCTTTTGCTCTTCCACTTTAGGGGACTCACTTTGTGTTTTGCACTCCTGACTCGTCTATGCCCAGATTTACCTGTTAAAATCAAGGGATTACCAATTTTAGCAAACCGGTTGATACACCATTTTCAAACTGTTGTTGGTCAGACTTCTGGATCAATGCAAATATTTTATAAGCTGAGGCACACTTGCAAACTCCATAATTTTAGAAGCACTCCCCAAGAATTGATAGTAGTTCTTTTCTTCCCATAACCCCTTCTCCTTTTTATATTCCTTTCTCTTCTCGTATTTCTTTCAGTGCTTCTCTCCGGCCCTGTTCACTCATCCTGTCCGGTTGCTCGGCCAGGCCCTTGGAATGCCGTGTCCCTTTGATCAAGTCTTCATTATCCGTGACTCCGCGACGCTTGGCTGTCTGACGTTAAGGGGGCCCATATAGCCAAAGGAGAGAGACATTGCCTCGGTGCGGACGTAGAGGCCTCTCCACACAAGGCTGAACAATCGCCAGGCATCCTGCCTCCATTAATGAGAAGCATCTCCATCTTCAGCACTCCACGAGCAGCCTCCACCAGGTGGAATGCTTGGCCCCTGTCACTCATAGCATTGCTGAGGGCTATTAGCAATTTATTAAGTGAGTGACTGTCCGCCTGGCTGTATCAATTAGGGGATAGTTGATATGTCTGTTATTGTTGGAGTCTGAGATCGCACTGCTTTTCACTCAATGTCTGCCTTTGCTTTTGACCTTACACAGATCTGCTCCTTTTATAGTTTGACTGTGTGTTTGTGTGTGTGTGTGGTCTTGACATATAACAACCTTGATGTATTAAGAAAATGGATATTGATAAACAGGTTTTTGAATAAAAAAGCATTGTTTCCTTAATTTGTTCCCAAAAATCTTCTTAGACGCTGTTAGAAAGAAAAATAATTTGACAACTGGAAGTAAATGAAACATGGCCACAGCACTGTCAGCATCATTTTCCTGCATGAAGGACCATTCATTCAAGTAATTCAAGGTAGTGGCTAAAATGGACTTTCAGGATTATCACCTGACACCCTTATGCCAGTAAATCAGTTATGTCTTGTTTTCATAAATGAACAGGAATGAGAAGCAAACAGCCTGGATGCTCAAAATTTAAAGCGATTACTGTTAGTATTATGAATAGATGTAAGACAGTATATAAAATTTGTTTAACAGCCAACACCCTTGCAGCCTGGTCTGGCTAATGTATAAAATAACCCCCAAAGAGCTGACCATTGTTAAGAGCCAGCTATTCAAATATCAGGCAAATTCCCCTTGTTGTTCACAAACACGATTCCTCATCTCACTCTATGGATTTAGATAAGAGGGTGCTCCTTTGCATGGATATCTGATCACTGCATATGTATATTCAAACTGCTTGATCGCCATCAACTTTGTTACGAGAATACAAGGAGGGTCAATGAAAATCTAATATAGCGTGTTGTTTGAAAGTCGTGCTGAACGTGTCCATTGACTCTCGTAGGCCTTAATTTGCATTAAACAGTACAGAGAGACTGCTTTAGGGTTGGCGGCCCCTAATATTCTAATATTTGATTGTAACTGTCATCATCAACTCCTACTGTAGCACCCAACAGATCAAGGTAGTTTATTTTGTTAAATATGTTAACAAAAATAAAGCATTTTAGTGGGTAACACACACTTTTAAGTTTAAAATGGATATTTAACACTTTAATTTACCTTTATAGTGTCAAAATTATTTATACCCATTTAAACTTGGCACATTTCATCACGTTACATCTATACACTTCTATGGGGTTTCTGTGACAGAACAACACAAAAAAGCACTTAAGTGGAAAGTCGAAAGGAAAAGATGCATGGTATTAAAAACATGGTCAGGTGTCAAGTCTTGCAGTGTTCTTTCAGGATTGCCTTATATTTTTAACTTCCCATCATTTCTCTATTTCTACTGACAAATCCTCCCCACGGCATAACACAGCAAGCACCATGTTTCACTGTGGACATAGTGTGTTCAGTGTGATGTGTAGTTTTAATTACAATTTTATCTTCTATCACACATTAGCAGTGATTTTAAGTGACATCTGAAGACAATTGGTTGCACTGTTTTATTTAATGGTATCAGGAGGCAGAATATAAATGCATGCTGCATTTTTCATATTTTAATGAGCAAAACATTTACCATTATGCCCTACTTTGTGTTATCCTTTTACATAAAATGCCATTAAAATGGATTTAATGATTTATGAATACTGTTAAAATGCCCTGTGTTTCATGGTTACGAAGTCCATGTATGAAGATGTACAAACAAGCAGGACATAGGATCATGCACCAGTCAGATGTCAGATGAATGTATACAAAGCTCAGCACAGTCTTTGAAGCTCAGTCTGTGTCACATTCACTGCACACCATTGACAGCAGATCTTGATAAAAACAGCTTGCCATCAGCTTGATCATAACAATACATAAAAAAGGCACACTGTTAATGAAAGTGCTAATTATCACATTTTGCTCACGGGTCAGCAGCACAATTAAACAAAGTCACCATTATCAGATAAATGGCTGAACAAAACTCTTTTCTCTCCTGTGAGATTGTTTGGCGACCATTAGCAAAGCGGTGTAATGCTAGTGATTGACGTTGCTGTCTACTTAGCTGGGACAAGGGACGTGTGTGAGAGGAGGGGTCAGTGAGCTTGGTAAGGGGGGCGCAGTGCAGGGATTGATTGGGGTCTGCGTTGTTGCCAAACGGGGGGAGAGGGTGTATTGGCTCTTAAACAATGAGCTCCGGCCGGCGCTGAAAGGCCCATTCTGCGGATCCCTGTTAGCTGTCTATTATCCACGGTCTCCAGGGGGCTGCTAAATAGAGGGCATGTGTTAGGCAGACATTTATCATGTAATTACAGCACTAGGATCCGTTTCTGATGGTGTGTGATGATTACTAATAATTACTGTGCATTTCATGCCTCTAAAGGGCCCAGATGGGGTCCCAGGGTGTCAATACAAAGGAAAGGAGTCAGGCAGGAGGAAAAAAAATAAAAGGCAGGATTAAAATGTGGAGAAATGGAAAGATAGATGAAGAAAAAGAGAGTATGGATGGCGTCTGGCCTTAACCATTTAGAGATGCTCATTACGTTCATGAAGTGATCCATAAGTGTCCAATTACTGATTAAGGAAAGGAAAGGAAAGGAAAGGAAAGGAAAGGAAAGGAAAGGAAAGGAAAGGAAAGGGGAAAAAAAAGAAAAATGTGGATTAAGAAAAGGAAGGAAAGGATAAAATAAAGGAAATGACAGAAAACAAAAGAAAAGGAAATTATCCAATGGAAGGAGAGAAAGGAAAAGAAACAAAAGAAAAGGAAAGAAATTAATGAGAAATATTTTTACAAGTTAGATTTCTTGTAGCTTGATTTATTTTATCATGACTTATATATTTTGTCCTCATTTATTTTCTATGGTGGGGAATGGGTTAAGGTTTAAACAAAAAAGAAAAATGTCTACACCCGAAATCAGCTATCCTGCCTCTGTCACAGTCCGGGGAGTGGGTCCTTGTGCTACTGAAACCGGTGGGGATGAAATACAGTGTGTCCTTTGTTGTATTTCAGCCATCTTCAGGAATCTGGATAAATCAAACAGGTCAAGCTTCCACTGATATACTGTATGAAGGATCCTTAGGAATAGGTTTTACTGTATACTGTGTGTGCAGGTGTGTGTGAGGGCAACAGTTGAGTTGTTGTGCATCATAAACGCCTACAGCCGTAAATAAAGCACAGATCAAAAGCAGGTGTAACAGTACCACATTTGCCAAAATGCTGCGGCCATATTTTTCATTCATTATACCTGAAGCCTTTATTGTCCCCATATATTTTTTACATTAACCACCCAACAAAAAACATATTTTTCAGGCGTTTTTGGGACCCACAAATAAAGACTTTGAGGTCCCCACTTGGTCAAGGTGGGCTCAAATGAAATCTTCCAACTGGCTGTGTTTTACCTCCAGTGCAAAAGCCATTGGAATCAATATGGGACTGGAGGAGGGAGGGGGTTTGTGGATGGAGAAGATGAGGACCGTCCTGTTTAATAGAAACAAATTGCTCTCCACTTCCCAGTGACACAGATAGCAGACCATTTGTGCCTGCTGGCCTTTGTTGGGAACAACAGAAAGGAAATGTACTCATCCTGGCCAAGGATAAAGTTCGGGGCTTTCTGTTACACCCCAGTTACCTTAGCCTCTGTGCCCACCCTCTTGAACAAGCACAGCGGTTAAGTAGTTCAGGTGCCTACTACATTCTGTTAGATTAAAGGTCCCTGCTTTTGGCCCGAGTTGAATTGCTTCAGCTGCAGATGAAGGGAGCAGAGGGAGGGGGGAGAGGAGAAAAGTTGTAGGGCCATGGTTCATGAATAGATGTCTTGTGCGTGTTCACAGAGGCGAAACGTTTTGGGACAGCCGGCCGGCCTCTCTCTACACTACAAACCTGAGAGAAAGTCTGTAGAGGAGGGTTGGTGTGTAGGGGATATGGGGGGCAAACCCGGCCCCTCCTCACCCTCAGTCCACTGTTTACCTTATATCCTCATCCACATTTTCTCTCAGATTGGAGTATTTGTTTGCAACGAGGGCTAGAACAGGTAGGTGGAAGGGTGAGCTGAGGGTGGTAGTGATGGTCCTCTAGAAAGCTACAGACACAATGACTGTCACCCCTATGGAACACAGACCTAAAGGAAATGGACACAATGCACACAGAACATGAGCAGGGGGAATGTGTAATACTGCGCCAATGTGCACCTGTGCTACCCATCCACCCAGAGTGGCAGTAAATCAGAGTCTGAGGAGCGGTGGCTCTGAAAAACATAATAACTATAGCTGTATGACACATTGCAGGTTAAACTGACAGAGGCTTGCTCATTGCCAAATGTGATTCCGTTAGATAGCTGAGTCATCTTTAAAGATCAGAGGATTTACATCAACTTCTTTGAAGAACATATTTAAATCAAGAAATTCTAGTATATAGTGCCTGGCAAAAATATTGTTCCTGCTGAAGAGAAGCATCCCCACAGCATGGCATTGCCAACACTATGTTTCACAGTAGGGATGGTGTGTTCAGGGTGGTGTGCAGTGTTAATTTCCATCCCACACAGCATTTTGCTTGTAGGCCAAAATGTTCAATTTTGGTCTCATTTAACCAGAGCACCTTCTTCCACATCTTTCCTGTATCCACTTACATGAATTGTGACAAACTAAAAGGTTTTTAAAGATTTTTTCAACATTTGCTTTGTTTGTGCCACTCTTAGAGCCCAGATTTATAGAGTGTGTGACTAATCGTTGTCCATTTAACAGATTCTCTCACAAGGGCAGTGGATTTCTGCAGCTCCTCCAGGGTTGTGCCATACCCTTTCCATTTTGATGTATTGAAGAGTGATGTGCAGGATCTTTAAAGGTTGAACTGTTGTTTTATAACCTAACCCTTCTTTAAATCTTAACAACTACAACCCAGGCCTGGCTGGTTTGGAAATTAATCTTCATGATTATGTTTGTTGTAATTTTCTCTAACCAACCTCTGAGGCCTTTACAGAACAGCTGGATTTATAGGTGATTTCTGAAGGCAACTGGTTGCACCAGATTTTATTTAAGGTCACCAGTTTAAAGAAACCCCACTTTTCTGTTTTTTTTTATTTTGAAAACCATGCATCATTTACCTCTGACTTCAAACATTGAGCAGCATTTTGTGTTGACCTATCACATAAAATCCCACTAACATACTCTACATTGAGGTTTGCTATGACATACTGAATCATGAGAATGTTCATTGGGTCTAAATACTTTTGCAAGGCACTACACCCTTATAGATTTGCTACAAACTTGTGTATATCACAATCACACCTATATTACCATACTTTTTTTTCTAGTTGGCAGCCTATACAATGTTGAAATGCAATGATGCATACACAGTCTGAGCATGCATGTGCAACTTCCACAACCTAATTCCCTGGGGTCAAGTACAAGAGTCAAAGGTGATGCCTGCTCTATAGGATTGGATTCCAGTCTGTGAGAACATTCTGAAAAAAAATCACAGCACTGACTTTTGGCAGATTATTGCAAACTGTCTGTATACCCTCAGTTAAGAAAGACTAAAACATCTCGTTGGATAAATATAAGAGAAAAGGATCAAGAAGGTCAGGGTGCCGTATCACTTGATAATGCAAACCATGTGACTCAGCCTCTGTGACATAAAGTAAGTGTCCAGTAATCCAAATCTTAATCTTGTGCCGCGCTCAGTGCGGCTTAAAGAAACCGATACTCCTGTGACTTCTTTAGCGGCTGATTGTGTTACCTTTACAATTCCGCTTCTCCTCCTTCCTGTTTTGTGCCTTAGGAATGCTTGATAAAAGTATCCCCACTGTGGATTTCCACCTGCACAGGAGAGGATACGGCAGCAGTTTGGGGTCAAAATTAGGATTGCAGCCCCAAGGGGGATAAACATAGGGCATAATTTGCTAAAAAGGTCAAGAGTTTAAGGCAATAATTTGAATGAAGATTTTTAAATAGATTCAATATAGCATCAAGAAGGAAGGAAATCTAGCCAATCAAAATATCATGTGCTTGTTTGTGCATATACTAATATTACACCTTTATCACAGTAATTGTTTTCTATGTGACCCCTTCTAGATTAACAGGGGCTTAAGATGTGCACGGCCACCTCAATCTTTATTACTCTCCCACACATATTAAAATTAAGGATGAAACCTGTTGGTTTTGGTGAGCCTCTTCAAGATTAAAAGTAGGGAGTAGCCTCCCAACTATCCACCCCCTATTCTGGAGACGACTCTGATGGCAGATTTTTTGACAAATAATAATGTGATATTACTGTATAGCATGCAGTGACATTACTTTTCACTACAGACACATTCATATACAATACAAGGAATAAATGATGACAGTCCGATCAAGGAAAACAGACCAGCTGCAGATTACTGTTTTTGTTTCGAATATGATCACAAAAGCATTTAAGTTGTTAGTATTAAAAATATAGGGGGGAAACACTTGCATGTTGCGATACCCTTTATGTATAGTGTGGTTAGCTGTCTAAACACTAAACACATTGTTGTTAGACAGTGATGTTCTTTTTTTTCTTTCAAATTCAGTTTCATTCTGCTCTCTGGGAGGCAATTTATCTGTCAAGGCTTCTAAAGAAGTAGCTCACTTTGCCCCCCTCTGCCCTATTATACTGACAGCAGCCTTATTAGCCACAAGGGAAACCGTCAGGCACATGAATTTGGCTTCTGTTCACCTATGGGGCCCGGACAAGTCTCTTTTTACAATAGCGCCAATGATTCTGAGATTTTCTTTTCAGTTATTATTTGATAAATATATTAATTATGACCCAGGGATGACAGTCCAATCAGATTGTCAGGCACCCAGTCGTGGGCCCCCACCCCACACTTTGTTGATAAGTTCTCTCAGGTTTCTAGAGCTGTCATCCAGGAGGCTTGGACCTCTTATCACCACAGGGCCTATTCTAGGGATAATTTCCTGTGTGTCATAATTAAATGGTTGGTTTGTGATGGTGAACAACTGATCTTTTAACGCAGGAATCTCCTGATGTTTGTTTCTGAGGGGATGAGTTAGAGGGGTACATACCAATGATGATAAAAGCGTTTGGGCTGCTGGATTCTAGGTATTTGTTGGGATCTAAGGTACCTTGCGAATATATTTATGCTCCTTTATCTTGTTTTTTTTAGATTTTCACATTGCCACCACAAACCTTTGTGTGTTATATTGAAATTTTATTTGACAGAGCAACTGGAAGTTGGAAATGATTCATGATTTTCAACATTTCTTGCATATCTAGTATTTTGCATGTCTCCTTTACTCTAATACTCCTCAATAAATTCCAGTTCAACCAGTTGCATTCATTAATCAGCTAATTAGTAAATGGGATGCATGTTTTTCCAACATAATCTCAGTATGTTCTCCGGAGGCCTCAGTGATTTATCAGAGGACATTTACAAACCAGCAGCATGGTGAAGACCAATGAACACAGCAGACAGGTCAGGGAGAAAGTTGTGGAGACATTCAAAGCAGGGGTAGGTTATGGAACAATATACCAAGCTTTGGAGACATGATTAAGCACTGTTCAATCTATCTTACTAAAATACCCACTGTTGTCTACTTCAATTGACAGATCAGGCAAGGAGAGCAAAAGCTGCAAAGAGGCCTATGTTAACTCTGATAGAAACTGTTGAAAGGACAATTATTAGGCATACACTCCACAAGTCTTTCCTCTTTAGAGTAATGACAACAAGAAAGCTATTGTTTGATGGAAAGCTATAAGAGGTTCTGTTTGCAGTTTGCCACAAGCCATGTAGAGGACACAGTAAAATGTGGAAGAAGGTGCTGTGGTCAGCTAAGACAAAACTGAAAATTATAATTCAATTCAATTCAGTTTTATTTATATATAATTCAAAACATATGTCGTCTCAAGGCACAAATAAATATTTACAAATATTTACAAAGTAATTTTAATCACATCATATCACATCCAATTAATCCTAGCTGTCAAACAGTGCAGTCAGATTCAGTTTATTATTCAAATCGAATCAATGACTTGCAGCATTCGCTCCTCCTGGATGAGCATGTAGTGACAGTGGGCAGTCACTTGCATTGAGTTAGCAGCAATCCCCTTTACTGAGCAAGCATGTAGCGACAGTTGAAAATAAATATTTTAGGTTGCATGTAAAGTGCCATGTATGATGGAAAACAAACATTTTTCACACTTTTCAATGCTACCTATCCTTTAATTTCCATATTATTGACTACATGGTGTTGATCTAATAAAATTCCAATTAAATATCTTAAAGTTTGTCATTAAATGTGGCACAAAGGTGAAAAGGTTCAAGCAATAATTAACAATTTAACGATCAATGCTTTAAGTGAAAAGATGTTAGACATGTCTGGTTTTAGTTAGGATATTCTGCTTTGAAACTCTTAGTCTGATAGTAACTTTAAAAAAGTAAAAAGGCTTTTACCTGGTGGGAAACTGTCTGCTTTGGTCAACAAATTGAGTTACTTCTTGGTACATTAAATAACATCTTTGAGATTGTAAATAATAACAAACTTCAGAAACATACATACAGACCTGGTTGACAGAACCAGTGAAATTAGATGACACCCAGTGCTGAACAAGGCAGCTGATGGACTTCCTGAGAGAAGGGGAAGAAGAAAACCAAACAGTTAGAGAAGATGTCCTTATGGTGGACGGCGAAAAAAACGATTAAGTTTGTACTGGTGGATTAACTAGTCATCGTGACCGACTCTCTAATGAGATTCCAGATACGATGGATGGATGGATGGATGGATGGATGGATGGGAAAGAAGTTCTTCTGACGCCAGTAATATTGCATGCATTACTACATCAAGCATGCAACACATTTTCTCTGGAGCTTTACTAACTCTAAGTAAAACTGACCTATTAGCAAACAAGCAGTATCTGTTACTGACCTCATAAGACTCTTGCAACACCAGTGAGTGGCAAAGGGAAGTTTCTGAGTAGACCTTGGGATCACTTCAGAAGAATATGTTGGTTAAATAGACTGCTCGACCAAATGACATACCATCTAATCATCAATATGAGAAGATGCAGAGCAGGCTGCTATTCTTGGGGAGGATGTGAAACAGAACAATCCATGTGAAGTTGCTTGCCTTGGCAAAGCACTGAATCAGCTCCATGTTCTTGTCT
>JAHHUM010000202.1:0-82116 GCA_036173005.1 Crenichthys baileyi
TATCTATAATACATATAATACTGTATATATTATATAAATAATATAGTCCTGCATGTACTTTTTGAACTTCATGATTTCGCTAAATGCTTTGACAGCATGGTACTGTATAGCACAAAGAGTGGCAGAATTCCCATTTGCAAAGATATATCATGGCATTTTATGTTGGAATCTCATTTCCCTCCCAGAATGTGCCATGCCAAGGTACCTGCATTTAGCCTGTTACTGTGTAAATAACTAGTCTAGTGTATATCTACTGCATTACATTCCTAAACTTTGAATCTGGAAAACTCCATTCAGCTCCAACTAAACTTCATATATAACCTCCACAGGTAATGTGTGATTCCAAGATCTCCATCCCCCGCAGTTGTTTTGCCCTTAAATAGCTATTTTACACCCCATGTTTGACATCCTTTTAAAAGCTGCAGAAAATAAGACATCTGCTTAGAGGCTCAGTTCAGCTGTATTTTGCTTGGAAGCTGTTCGGCTGTGTGGTGCAGCCTCAGACTTAATAGTCCACTTTCAGAGTCGCTCCAGGAAGTCGTTCCTCACATGGTTTCGCATAAACAGCATTTTGCATGCATTACAGAGCCAGGCGTAGGCAGTGTAATCAACAGTGTTAAAGATGCCGAAACACATTTTGTTATACTGACATTAAAGTTCCCTCGTAGCACAGTTTGTCTCCTGAGTTGTAAACAAAGCTCCAGCCTCAAAATAAAGTAAAAATAAATAGTTTTGGTTGATAAAAAAAGAACGAGGTGGAAAGATAAAAATAAAATGATAACTTATGTTGTTTCTATATTCAAACTCACATTTAGTGAATTTTTGAGCATTTGGAACATGTAGTGGTAATATTTTAGTGAAAGCCTAAAATATTCAGCAGTTCAGTACAGTATATTTGTCAGTGGAAGATTTATGAGCAAATAATAAAACATCATATACTGTGCCTTGCAACATGATTTGAATGTTAGTGTTTATATAGAGAAAAATGGGAAAAGCTGAAAAAAGTTCTGAACTATAAACTATAATAAGTCTGCATTTTGATTCTCACTCTGAGTGGGAGCTCTGCAGTAGTGGCTTTTCTGTGAGTGTAAAACTCAGAAATGCAGAAGATAGGGTTCTCTCTAAATGTGTGTGAGATAGCTAAAATGTTACAAGAGTAATCTCAAGTGCTACAAGCACTATCTGGTGGCCCACATATGGGATCCTTCCCACTGCGTTGTGTGTGAAGCAAGTGTTAAGTACCTATCCTGCAAGGTGTTGCCCACTGTGTGTGTGATGATCATTACATGCGGCTCATATTAGGCACTTGCAGCGGATTCATTATGTCCTTAAAAGGATTTTATGGCACTGTGCAGCAAGGTAATGATGATTCATCAAACATATTTTAGGATGTCCCATATGCTCTCCTTCGGCGACCTTCTGTAATGGAAGACTGGGAGAAAAACACCTAGTCCTCATTTATTTAAATTTTAATTTAAGAAGGTTTCCAATCACCAGCGATAAATAAGAAATACATTGTTGATTTTGATTTTTCTGAAACTCAAACTTGATCTTATAAAGAGAAATATTAAGGAGCAATGCAGTGATTGTGTCTCCCTTTTCCTTCACATATTGTGTATTTTACTATTGGAGTACTGTAAATGTCCCTAAGATGTAGCTGTCAAAGTATACTTTCAAGGAAAAGCGTCACTGTCATCCCATTCATATTCCATAGGTCCATTTGCAGTTGCTGGAATTTTCTTACATGTTTAGCTTTAAAATTCTACTTCAAGCAAATTATAAACATGTTCGTTGCAAGGAATGTAAAAAGGCTCAGATGGGATGTGCACTGAACATTCTATCTATAGCTCCTGACCACAGTGACAGCAGACATTGTTGCATACCAGTTAACATCTGCCTTTCAAACCTGCTAAATCTAGACACCAAAACAGAACCTGCAATATGTTTCAGGTTTGATAAATCACATTCAGGGTGGCAAGGGATTACATTTGCATATCCTTGCATACATTTGCTCGTTGGCTCATTATCTTATGCTTTGCATAAGGCAAACACGCTAAAAAGTCTGCGCCTGCTGTAACGCATTATGTAACTCATACAATGTGATTTGCACCTGGTCTGTAGAACAACTTTGCACACGCAAACAAGTTTGCACAGGTTCTTACTCAAGCATGTCATGGTTGAAGGTTTGGTGGCAGGACCAAAATGCAGAACAGGTCGAGGAGGCCGCATGGTGAGTTGATGAAGTTTTAATATGAAGGTAAACTGACTTACAGGCAGGTAAGCAAAGTACAAAGTTCAGGCAGGTAGTCCAAAGCGTAAGTTCAGGAGGCGAACAGAAACAAAACAACAAGGAGGAACTCGGGAAGACAACAAGGTTAGCGAGGTGACATATCATGAGGAACCAGCGGGGAATGATGAGCACAACCAGGTATATAAACAGGGAGAGGAGGAGAATGGACCAATGAGAGGAAGGCTAAGGTGATCAGAGGAATAGTGGCAACAGGAGCGAGAACTGGCTGTAGAAGTAAGGGAATGAGTGGTTACTATGACGACAAATGCTGAGGGACGCAGGAACACGGGGAACTAAACTAGACTGAAAACATAAACAAACTAGAAACCAGAAAGCTGAAGACTGAATAGGGAAGAGACAACAAATAATGAGCTAACCAGGAGAGGCAGAGAAAGTGAAGACCTAAAATAAATAATAACTAAAACAAAAACAATAACTGGAAACTAAGCCTAGCAAGAACAAATAACCAAATACTGATAACTGCCAGAGAAGAACTGAACAGAGAGAACTATACTAGAAATCTTAACCGGGAAAATAAATAAAAAACTAAACGAGGGGAAACTATACTCGAAGTAAGGCTGGAGAGAACTACTAATATTAAGGGAAACAAACACTGAGTAAATAACTAAAGGGGATCTAAGGACAGGGAAGGAACTAACAAACTAGTGGGGCGGAAGAGCAGATGAACTAATAAACAAGAACGCAGCAAGGACCTAACCAACAGTAAAACAAACACGAGAGTACCTGCCAGGTAAGAAACTAATATACCAAAGAAGGGAAATAAACAAAGAGAACTGTAGAAATAATAAACCTGAGGAAGAACAGTTCTAAGGAATAAACAACGGAGTAAAATAATAACCAAAGGAACCTAATAATGAGAGGAGAATGAAGTACTAACTAAGGGAAAGAAGTAACTGGGTAAATCATAACAAAAAGGGGTCTAAAGCCAGGAGGAAGAAATTAACAAAACTAAGCACAACTCAGGAGTAAATAAACCTACATAAACTGCTCACACAAGACAAAAACAAAGTTCAAAATGGCAGATCCTGACAAAGCAAACCTTTTGAAGATTAGGCCCTAGATTAGGAACATTAGAATAAACTGGGAAGCAAAACACAAAAGAAAAAACTAGAATGGAAAACACCTAACAATGATGAACACAGGGAAATAGGCTGAAGAAGGCAAGACCTAAAGAACATAACACGGAGATGATCAAAATACATGCACAAAAGAAAATCAAAACCCAAACACCACTGTGACAGCTGCAGCTAGTTATTGGTAAAAGAAAGCATTTTCTGCTCGTATAGACCTGGTGAGGTAACTTCATGTTCTGGTTTAGTACTGATTAGTACTCATCCCTCAGCTTTGGGTTATTGCCTGCCCTAAAAGGAACCCTGACTGTTTTCTTTATGAAATCTATTTACTCTATATGCATTAAAACATTAGCACAAATTTTTCCATCATTATCCATCATTTCCATCATTCCATCATTAATTTCTACTTCTGCCTCTCTACCTGCTCAGATGCTTTTCTCCTAAGCTCCCTGCTTGCTTGCATTCTTTTCCTCCTAGCTTTTATCTCTTAGCCAAAATTACAGAAATATTAGAAAACTACTTCTTACCAGCAACTCCCAAGGATTATTATTATTTTTATTTTTTTTCTAAAGGATTTTGATGTTTTTATAATCGAACTCGAAAGAAGGACAAGTTGACGCCAGCTAATCAGCAAAAAATGCCTCCCTTCACCACAAAGGACTATGACACATTTTTACAGAAATTGGCTGATTTGGAGATGAAAATCCATCGACTAGAAGTGAATGTAGAGGTGAATATGGGGTACAGCGATGATTCAACTCTGCCTGTGATCCCAAACAGTGACAGCCAGCTCAAAGACTCAGAACACCGAGAATAAACCTACTGGCAGACCCCCCTGGCATGTTTTAGGTGCATGCCCAAAAAATCAAGGTGGACGATTCACTGAAAGATCTTAATTAAATAAATTAGAATGGCCAGAATTACAGAGAAATGCCCCCGTTTCCCATATAAAAAGAAGACCTCGACAGCGAGCTGCTGTCACAACAACTGATAGGAGTGAGACAGCTGGAAATAATGGAATTCCTCTCCAAAACAGATTTGCCCCATTACAGAATGAAAACCAGAAAAATGATCCATCTTCTGAGAATAATAAAAGGTTTGAGAACAACCTTCATTCTAAACAGTCTTCTCCTAAAATGCAAGAGAAAAAGCATCCCACTGGACCAAGAACCCTAATAGTGGGCAACACAGCTGTGGATGGGATTAAAAACTTCTGCAACAAGAAAAATGCAGAAGTTATGATTGTTACCAGTAACGTGGTGTCCGATATCTCAGAGAATATTCTTGCAATCAAAGAAAAGCACCCGTCTCTAGAAAACCTTATTATACACTGTGGAGCCATGGATGACGTGGCTAGGAAAAAATCAGAAGGATTGAAAGGGGATTTCACTTGTCTTCTCAATATTGTTGGAGGTCTCAATAGTAAGGTGTTTCTCAGCGGACCCTTTGCACCGATTTTCTGTGGAGATGAGATTTTTCAAGACTTCTGATGATTAATACGTGGTTGAAAAAAATATGTGCTACTACATACAGTACAGACCAAAAGTTTGGACACACCTCATTCAAAGAGTTGTCCTCATTTTCATGACTATGAATATTGTAGCTTCACACTGAAGGCATCAAAACTATGAATTAACACATGTGGAATTATATACCGAACAAAAAAGTGTGAAACAACTGAAAATATGTCTTATATTCTAGGTTCTTCAAAGTAGCCACCTTTTGATTTGATTACTGCTACGAACACTCTTGGTATTCTGTTGATGAGCTTCAAGAGGTAGTCACCTGAAATGTTTTCACTTCACAGGTGTGCCCTGTCAGGTTTAATAAGAGGGATTTCAAGCCTTATAAATGGGGTTGGGACCATCAGTTGCGTTGTGCAGGAGATGGATATAGTACACAGCTGATAGTCCTACTGAATAGACTGTTAGAATTTGCATTATGGCAAGAAAAAAGCAGCTAAGTAAAGAAAAATTAGTAGCCATCATTACTTTAAGAAATGAAGGTCAGTCAGTCCGAACAATTGGGAAAACTTTGAAAGTGTCCCCAAGTGCAGTCGCAAAAACCATCAAGTGCTACAAAGAAACTGGCTCACATGAGGACCGCCCCAGGAAAGGAAGACCTCTGCTGCAGATGATAAGGTCATCCGAGTCACCAGCCTCAGAAATTGCAGGTTAACAGCAGCTCAGATTAGAGAACAGGTCAATGCCACACAGAGTTCTAGCAGCAGACACATCTCTAGAACAACTGTTAAGAGGAGACTGTGTGAATCAGGCCATCATGGTAAAATAGCTGCTAGGAAACCACTGCTGAGGACAGGCAACAAGCAGAAGAGACTTGTTTGGGCTAAAGAAAACAAGGAATGGACGGTAGACCAGTGGAAATCTGTGCTTTGGTCTGATGAGTCCAAGTTTGAGATCTTTGGTTCCAACCACCGTGTCTTTGTGCGGCGCAGAAGAGGTGAACGGTTGGACTCTACATGCCTGCTTCCCACCGTGAAGCTTGGAGGAGGAGGTGTGATGGTGTGGGGGTGCTTTGCTGGTGACACTGTTGGGGATTTATTCAAAATTGAAGGCATACTGAACCAGCATGGCTACCACAGCATCTTGCAGCGGCATTATATTCCATCCGGTTTGAGTTTAGTTGGACCATCATTTACTTTTCAACAGGACAATGACCCCAAACACACCTCCAGGCTGTGTAAGGGCTATTTGACCAAGAAGGAGAATGATGGGGTGCTGCACCAGATGACCTGGCCTCCACAGTCACCGGACCTGAACCCAGTCGATATGGTTTGGGGTGAGCTGGACCGCAGAGTGAAAGCAAAAGGGCCAACAAGTGCTAAGCAGCTCTGGGAACTCCTTCAAGACTGTTGGAAAACCATTTCAGGTGACTACCTCTTGAAGCTCATCAACAGAACGGCAAGATTCTGCGGAGCAGTCATCAAAGCAAAAGGTGGCTACTTTGAAGAACCTCGAATATAAGACATATTTTCAGTTGTTTCACACTTTTTTGTTCAGTATATAATTCCACATGTGTTAATTCATAGTTTTGATGCCTTCAGTGTAAAGCTACAATATTCATAGTCATGAAAATAAAGACGACTCTTTAAATGAAAAGGTGTGTCCAAACTTTTGGTCTGTACTGTATGTGAACTTCATCGACAACTTCAATATTTTTTGGGAAAAAAGAAAACTCTTCAAGCAAGATGGTTTTTGCTTGAACGAGCCAGGAGCCAGACGTCTCACATCTAATCTCTTCTATTCAGTAAATAATCCGCCAGCAGCTTCGACCTTCAGCAGAGAACATGGAGTATCAACAACCATGATAACGCTGTCTCCAACAGCTCCAGCAGAGACAACTGGCCAGTTGGCTGAGAAAGAGAGGTCATCACAAAAGGTCTCCCTGTCGAAATCCACAGGAGAAGTGGACCCCTCCGTTATACCCCCAAACCCAGACCCAGACCGACCCCACTGTTAAACCCCCCTCACCCCAGACCCCGACCCAGACCACACAGAACTCTCCCATCTCCCCACTGAGCCCTGTTTTTGCTTTACTGGATTCTGATAACATGAAAGGAGCTCTTAAGATTGGGACCCAAATGGTTCTGACATCTTCTCCATTCAACACCCCCTGTGGCCGAGGCCCTGCTACTAAACCAACATCTTCCAAATGCCGCTGAGCCCCACCACCTCCTAATCTATCTCCTCCTAATAAGGACCTTCAAATCACTTCTCTGTGATACAGTCTGGGGCCCAGTGGTAACTCTATCAGAAAGGAGCATGTCCGGGAAAAACTTGGGCCCCTAATAGGAGATAGTTGTTTATACGTGACAGAAAGAACAAAGCCAAAAGGATAAGAGACAGTAATAAACTATCAAAAAAGCCATAAACTGTCAGGTACAACCAGACACAGAGATAATATAAGCAACTAAGTCATATAAACTGGCTTTATTGAAGATTAGATCTCTGTCAGGAAAATCATTTTTAATCAATGACTTGATTACTGACCACGATCTTGATGTTATGTTTTTAACAGAAACATGGTTACATGAATTTAATGAAGCTCCCATTCTGATAGAGTCGATGCCTCTGAACTACAATTTTCTTTGTGAGAGCAGGCAGCAAAGAAAAAGTGGAGGGGGGGGGCATTTTGTTTAAAGATTCACTAAAGTGTAAAAAGGTATTTCTGGGCAAATTTGACTCTTTTGAATATTTGGCTCTCCAGGTGAAGGGCCCGGTCGGGACCATGTTCCTGACTATTTACAGGCCTCCTGAGTCCAAAACAAACTTTTTCAGTGATTTTAATGAACTTTTATCTGTGATTGTGTTGATTATGACTGTTTAATTATTGTGGGAGACTTCAACATTCATATTGACAATCCTAAAGACAGAAGTGCAATAGATCTATGTGACACTCTTAGAAATTTTGGTTTGACTCGACATATTAAACAGCAAACGCACAAACAGGAACGTATTTTGGACTTGATCATCACTAAGGGTCTAAACATTTCCAAGGTGTCTGTAACTGATGTTGTCCTATCTGACCACTTTTCTGTTATTTTTGAAAGCATCATCTGCAATGGCTCAGTTTGCCAAAGAGACATTATAAGAAAACGCATCTTTAAGGACGGTGCTGCGGAAACCTTTCCCTGAGAGCCTGCTCCACTTTGCCCTGTAACACTATAGATAAGCTGGTAGACAACTTTCATTCTAAAATCTCGGACATCATTCATTCAACTGCTCTAATTAAAGTGAAAGTCATTTCTGGGCAGAAAATGTCTCCGTGGAGAAGTACTTCATTAGAAGTGAAAAAAAGGAGTGTCGAAAAGCTGAACGCAGGTTATCTATAAAGAGACACTATACAGATATAACCTACAATTGAAAAATGCAAGGGAATCTTTCTTTTCTGAGATCATCAGCAAAAACATTAACAATGCTCATGCATTATTTGCCACGGTCGACAGGTTAACAAACCCTCCTGTAACTGTAGCATCTGAACTCCACTCTACCAGGGCCTGCAATGAATTTGCTAACTTCTTCACTGAAAAAACCCAAAAGATCAGAGGGGCAGTCAGCACATCCACATCAACTCCAGTACCAAAGTTGTCTCCAACTTGAACAAATTTTGACAAAATCTCCCAATTTCACCAAATAAACGACAAAATAAACGGAAAAAAGAAATGAAAAAGAGCAACTTGGACAAGCTGCTACTGCAGAACTACAGGCCTATATCAAACTGCCCTTCATCAGCAAGATTATTAAAAAAGCTGTGTTTCAGCAGTTAAATAACTTCCTAACAATGACCAACCACTTCGATGTCTTCCAGTCAGGCTTCCTGCTTTCGTTTTCTTATCCATCATTCTATTCTCTTTTTTTTTTATTGCCTCTGTTTGATTTTCTGTATCATTGTAATGTTTTTCCTTATGTAAAGCGCCTTGAGTGCCTTGTTGCTGTAAAGCGCTATATAAATAAACTTGACTTAATTTGGTTACAGTACTACTGAAGTGGCTTCATCAGTAGTTCTCTAACAAAAGTAATTTTACTTGAAACCTCAGAGTCTCAGAAATTATTAGGGTTCTTGGTGGTCTCTCTTTCATGCATGCTGATGTCCACGTGTGGGGGTGAAAATCTGCCACAGCAAAACATCTGCTACCATGGCCATCGTTTAACTGTAGTCCTTCTTCACAGATACAGGTCTGAATCTGCTCTGAATCTCCTATGGACTTTGCTCCAGAAGATTTTGAACATTGGTTCACCTACACTTTCTTCAACTTGGTGTACTGCCTGGTGGAAATACAAGAAATAGAACAAAACATAAAATAGGTAAATCTTGACTTGACGGTTGCCATCTTGTTGAGGATCTTTGTGATCTATATTGTGTGTAGCCTTTGAAAACCTTAAAATGTGATTTCTTTATCCAGCAAACCCAAGCGTTCAGGTTTAATTATTATAAAAGGTATAATCCATATGAATTTGAATATTCTTTATTTTGCTCCTTTTTGTTTTAAATGTGCCCTTTAAAAATAGGGCACATTAAAAAACGTGCATATCGGATCAGTGTAGTGCCCCATGCGTAGCCCACGGGTCTATCAGAGAGTTTTGGATCATTATAAAATTAATTTCAACAATAACCACGGGATGGAGGGCCAATGCCACCAACAAACATACATTTAAAAATGCACTGAACTCCAGATTCATGGTCAGTGATGAAGACCGAGTAAACGCTTGGTCAAGCTACTCTCTGGCGAGGACAGGGAGGGCCTGGTTGTGTACATCATTCTGAGGTAAGCTTAAAAAATGCTTTCCAGATGAGTTCTAAACTTGTGACAACTTGACTGGACTGGTAGAATAGAAGAGATTTTCTCTTTAATAATTCAACAGTGAGAGTTGTCTAATGCTATGAAGGACTATAACCTAATATTAGTCTAAGGCTATGTAGCATAAGATTAATAGTATAATTACTAACAATGTCATATTAGTTTATAAAGGACTTTAAATTAACTTAATTCAGAAGAATGTTGTATTATAACTCCGAAGTTAACCTGAATGAGCGCTCAGAGATTATCTCAGTGTCCATGCAGCTGAGTTGTTATTGTGAAGGTCTAAATTATAGCCATGATGGCTAGCCTCCATCATTCAGTTTTAAGCTCAAGAATGCAGACCCATTGTTTAAGTATCTGCCTAAAGATTTTTAGGAAGGCATGTTCTTTAGGTACCATGTTAAAGAAACAGAAAATGTTTTTCTTCAGTAATATATGGACCCCCTGATAAAGCCTTGCCCACCATATGCCCCCCATCCCCCCCCTGTATAAAGGTCCACCACTGAGTTGGGTTTAGGTCTGAACTTTTTCTGGGCCATATTAATGCATGAATAGTCTTTAATCTCAACCAGTGGTTCTAAATTCTGGTCCTCAGGGTCCGCCATGCTGCATGGTGTCGGTGTTTCCCTGCTGTCACACACCAGACTTAGATGAATGGGTGATTTCCAGGCTTCTGTTACACACAATGGCATACTGAGGAGCTAATACAACGCTGCTTAAACATCTCCACAACTTCATCCTTGACCTGTCTGCTGTGTTCCTTGGTCTCCCTGATGCTGTTTGTTCACTAATGTTCTCTATGAAACCTCTGAGGCCAGAAACAGACTAGCTGCATATACTGGGATTGAATTACTCGTGGACTCTATTTGCTAACTAGGTGACTTCTAAAGGCAACTGCTTTGCAGAGGATTTTATTTAGAGGTATTAACATAAAGAAGGTAGAAGGTTGCTGAAGCTGGAACTGCTAGGCAGGAGGCTTCGAGGTAGGCCAAAGAGGAGATTTATGGATGAAGTGAAAGAGTACATGAAGGTAGTGGGTGTGAGCGAAGAAGTTGCAGAAGATCGGGTTAGATCGAGGGAGTTGGCTCACTGTGGCGACCCCTGAAAGGGGAAAGCTAAATAAAAAAGAAACGCATAAATAGGTATAACACAAATGCATGCCACACTTCTGGGATTTCTATTTATAAAACATGTTTTTAAAAGAATAACAATTTCCTTCCTCTTCACAGTCTTGCACTATGCTGTGTTGGTCTATCAAAATCCCAATAAAATACATTAATGTCTGTAGTGAACAAAGGTAGAAATGTTCAAGGGGTCCTGTTTGATGAAGGCCCTCCAAATATTAGTGCAAGACAAATGCAGCTTTGATTGAGGATGGAGATTAGAGAAAGAGGTGAACCCTGAGGCTGTGCAGGCGGGCAGGTGGAACAGGCCTGTTGAGCCTGGTGGAGAGTGGGCAGGCAGGGGAAACCTGGAGGGTTTGTTGAAGGGCTTCCAGCTTGGCAGACTGACACATGAGGAACTCACTCTGTGGGTGCCTGATGATCAGGCTGAGGCTGAAGGAGAAGCTGTAAGTAGTGTTGATTAGGTGTAGAGGAACAGGTATGCCAGCTGCCATACCCAGCAGAAACACAAGGCTCAGTTATAGAAGGGCAGGACACTATGTACATATGTGTACACTGTCTAGTCTAAAAAGTCACCACGTAAATTTAACTAAGTAAATGGGTCAGAGGATCTCCTTGGAGAAATTCTGCAGTGATTAATGTGTTACAGCTGGCAATAAGTTTGTTTAACTGTGAGTCCTGTGCTAACTATCTCCTCTGGCCTTAAATATGTAGGCTTTGTCAATACACACTGTTAGTGATAGCTGGAACTAATATTACTGGGTCATAGTATTAAATCTGGCCTGATGGGGTGAGCACTTGTTACTGAGTAAGAACTTAGATGGAAAAAAATCTGAAATGATCATGTTCCCTAAAACATTCTGTAAAATCACAACTAAATTAGCATCACAGAACAGAAATTACGCATGAGCACCTGTCTAGACCAAGGAATCAGTGTAATGTTATCAGTGTAATCACGTGTTATAAGAAACTTTAGATTCAGGGAAGAAAAAGAAAACATCCCATTGTTATCAAATAAAAAAATAAAAATAAAAACCACATTCTATGCCCAAAGATACTCAATTTCTCAAGAGTACTCAGCAAATGAGGGTAACAATCCTTGTATGCACCAAATGGGCATATGGGGGCATCATTCTAATCGGACCCTGCTGCGCCAGCCTTCAGTAACACTGATGCTTAAAGTTAAACCAGGTCACCTCGCCACCTTAAGTATCCAGGTAATTCCAACCATCTATGTTTCTTTTAGTTGTGATGGAAGATACATTTTTGGGGCTGTATTGTTAAAGAAATGCTTTGGGAGAACCTAGTTTTCCACACATGGCTTGGTCCTGTAGGCCTTTTTCACAGAAGACATATTTAAAAAGAAGATATGGAAAAAGACAGATTTGTTAACAAGGGCCAGTCATTAAGATAATGTTCTGATGTTGCTCACGTTCTAACTTAAATATTAAAATGGTCTTTAACAAAGTATAAGTTCAGGGGATATGCACAAACCCCCCTTCGATGTTTCCAAAGATTTTTCATCCTTTTATTGTCAACTTCGGTGAGCATGTGTAAACTGTAAACTCGGTTACCTGTTCCTAGCTGACAGGAGAGGCTCCCGGTTTGGTCTTCTGCTGCTGTAGCCTGTCTGATTCAAGGTTCTACATGTTGTGTGTTTGGAGATGGTGCTCTGCATACCTTTGTTGTAACAGGTGGCTATTTGAGGTACTGTAATCTTAAAGCAATAGAATCATTCCTCTCTGACCTCAGCAAGACATTTTGCAACACAACTGGATGTTGCCTTTTTGTCAGACTGTTCTCTGTAAATCAGAGAGTTGACTATATCTAATGAAAAGGGCCAGTTAGTGTATGTGTCCTTTTTTCACCCCCCCCCCCCCCCCGTACACGTTAAAATAACTGGAATCCAGTCAGAAAGGTAATATTAACAGTCAGTTTTGCACGTTACAGCCACTAACACTATTTTCTGGGTGCCTGTACAACATTGTAATTATCTGATGAGTAGTTTCAAACGTTGCATTACAAACTGATGATACAACCAGGAAAACATTTACATTTGCTTGCTTACTTTTGTCTTTCATGTGGTCTGAATCACCAGCTTTATTTGCAGCTTCTTCCTCTGAATGATTTATTGTTGAAAACTGAATAACAAGCCAGTTTTCTAACTTTCACTCTGGAATAAACTTCAGGTTATGACCCTAATTCTAAATATTCCTCACATCAATAGAATCTAAATTAAATGGGTGCTGCCAGAACATTGATTTCAAATAAATCCTAACAAGATGTAAATGGAAATCAAACTGAGTAATTTCTCCCTCAGGTCATAATATGGCCCACCTGATAGGGCCTAGTTAAACTGTAGTGTTTCATAGGATTGCATGTAAGAGAACCTGCAGGTCAGAAGCTAATGAAATACTTTTAATTAATTCCTTCTCCAAGGTCCCCACATGGATCTGAGCAAACATGGCTTTAGGCAAGCTCAGACAGGAGGAGGGTTGTTGACTCTGGTAAATGTTAAATGTTAAATCATTGGTTCTCAGTGTTTGTTCTCTATTTAAAGGCAGACAGGGTGAAACAGCAGTCTGGCACACATGCATCCCCAGTGACAGTCCGCTGGCAGTCCGACATTTTCTTAAGGTCTTTTTGTTGCAACGTGACTTCTCTGCAGACAACTGAAAAGGACTCAGAACTTTGTGAGTGGAATACGACAAATATGTAGATTTATGGGATTCTTAAAAGACAACCGGTAGCAGGAAGGAAGGAAATAACGTAGGAACTATTTAGCTTTATGAGTGCAGGACCAAGGGCTTTCTCTGGAAAATAAAAGTAGTCTGAGTGTTCTCACTGTGAAAGTATAACCACAGTTATTTTTATGTTGATATTTTCTTTGGGGTAACAAAATATATCTCTGAGATTTTAGTCAGAGCTTCAAATGCAACATTGCATGTGTTTTTGCTCATCTCAGATCAACAGTAACAATCATCAGCAATGATTCACTTCTACTACCTTCATATCTTGTGCAATACATTCCCTGGGTAATCCAGTGGAATGGATACATGTAATGTAGGATTTAGTGGCAGTATCTCATAAATCTTGTAACTGCTTTTGAAGAAGACAAGGCTGTAAATAAATCACTAATCTGAGAAATTAGACATATACCACCCACACCTTCTTCAAAGACAGGTAGATATCTCCAGAGCTGAGAGGTTCTTTTAAACATGATATTGAAACTAAAATGTTCTGGATGCAATAAAGTGTTATGTGTTGTACAAAAGTGTAAATATATCTTGCTAAAGTTTGTTGATAGGCTGGTGAAAGGTCTTCTTCCAGCTAACTTTTTTTTTCTTACCACAAACCAAATATAAATGAACATGAACTAATAACAAAAGCACACATATTAAAAACTTTGAGTTTAGACAAAGATAAATTTCTGAGCCAGATGGTGAAAAAGCCCCTCACATGGAAACACATGGAAAATGACGTGGCAGAAAGACAAAACCTACATTGCAAGCCTAGCATAGACAGATGAGGGGTTGTGAGTTCTTTCTTTACCTTCAGTCAAATACATATTTTTTTAGTTCGCTTGCTGGGTTTTATGAAAGAAATGCTGCCTGTTTGAGTTTTTTTTCATGTCTTTATGTGGCACCAGTGGCCTTTATTTTTCAATTTTTTTTGACAGTAGGCCAATAGGAAAGGGGTGGAGGGGGAATGTCGCCTGGGCTGGGAGTCAAACCCGCGACAGGCTGCATCGAGGACTATGAATATGTGTCGCACGACTAAAAATACGTCGAACTTAAGCTTTTTTATTTATACTTTAAAACATTACATTCAGTAGGTGCCACACCATGATGACCTGGATGGGTCGCCATGATCTGGCTTGGCAGGTTGGAGGCTGGCAGGATCATTTAATTTTTTATTTAACTGCAAATGGGACGACAGAAGACTTTTTGATGAAGGAGATGAAAGAGGAAGGACAACAAAGGGTCTAATGAGAGCCACTGGGCATGACACCATACAGGAGAATGAGAAGAAATCTGTTGTGTA
The DNA here is from genome assembly GCA_036173005.1 of Crenichthys baileyi. Classification (NCBI taxonomy): domain Eukaryota; kingdom Metazoa; phylum Chordata; class Actinopteri; order Cyprinodontiformes; family Goodeidae; genus Crenichthys; species Crenichthys baileyi. The sequence continues at coordinate 14,875 of JAHHUM010000202.1, forward strand.
TTGAGTTTCTGTCGGACCAAGGGACCAGGGAGGTAAAAGAAAACATCGAAGTGAACAGAAATATGTAAACAATGACACTACCAAAAAACAGAAGGAAAACAGATCTACAGGAAAATACAAACTAAAACCTCTAACATAGGAATCCAGGAAAGAAACAAACATCTAAACACCAGAATCTAATAAACAGGAATTAACTAAAATAAAGCAAGAGAATAATCATGGCAGTGCAGAGGAAGTAAACAGAACCCAAACTCAAAACTCCAAACACAGGCAGATTATGGCAAATCAGGAGTAGTTGGGTACCGGGGAGGTGATTACTGTGGTGAAAAATGCTAAGAGATTACACTGATGCACAACAGCTGTGAGAGAGAAACAGTGTACAGTGTTTTGATCGGGGACCTAGAAAGAAACTTACATACAGCACGTTACAAATGGACATAAGAAATCATTTACAGCAGGTGTCAAACCCCTGTCCTTCCCGGACCTAAGTATTTTATTCAGGTCTTTGGAAGCAATGGCATCGACTTCTTTTGAGGACTGAGATGGCGGCGTATTATCGCTTTTTTATAGAACCTTAAGAAGATAAAAGTAGTGATTTAGTTTAGTTTGTTTTTTATTAGAATCCTGATCCACACTCCAATTTTGGCGGTGGCAAATGCCCAAAAATGTGGTTTGCCAAGTAGAAGAAGAATTACGAGCAACCGAGGGAGGCTGGCTGGTAGAAAAAACACAGATGAGAGCCTCGGATCAATGATAAACTAAAACAAACACAGTAAAGTGGATGTCTGTTCGATTTGTTGGCCAATTCTAGTTTCATGTTAATTCTTTCCTTTATGTTTGCTATATAGTAAATCATCTGTGCTAGAGATTGGGCTTGTATTAGGTCAAAAACTGTAAGGCAAGAAATGTCTCTATTTATATCTAAAATGTATCACATTTCATAATTTGATCAGTGATGGTGTAAAACCTCCAGCTTCTGTCAGACCTAGGCAAGCCAGGAACTGACAGGGTCAAGACTAAATTACAATGCATCCATTCCATTCTGATGTCACATTGTGCCATGTGATCAGAACATTAGAACATCTAATGTGAATTCCTTGCAAAAAAGCCAAAGGCCATTTTTTTGTCTTGCTTGTTTAAAGACCTTCTTTCTCGGGTGATTAAATCCATTGAATTTCCAGTAAAGATTTAAGGTTCTGTTCATAAAATTTTATGAAAAAGTATGCTATGTTAATATCATAAAGATAAAATACAGCTGCAGCCCTGTATGAAAAAGATCCTGTTATTACCTCCACATTTTGGGTCCTTTGATTCAGGACTTCAGGTCTATAATCCTCACAATTAGGATCTACTGGCCACAGTAGCTCAGAACTCACTTTTGGCGGGAGTTTTAGATGTAAAGGTCCTTTCTCTGGTAATGGTGAAATCATATTATTACACGCTGTGGATAATGGCCCGGTCCCAATCCTGATGCTTAGGAATGATGAACTCTGTGAAATCTTTGATTTCGTCACACTACCATCTTCTCCTGAGATTGACGGAGCCTTCAAAGGAAGAGTTCAGTGTGGTAGCTGGTTTCCATTGACTCTACCTGTCCAGGTTTACTAGGGCTCTGGGCTTCACAGTGCAAGACTTCAGCCTCCAAGAAAGTACCTCAAAGCTATCTGCTAAAGTTTGCATCCTACATCATTTACAAGTTAGCGTGTACTGCAGCCAGTTAATACAAGAGTAAATTCTGGCCAGGCTCATAGTTAAACCTGATCACCTCACATCTCCAGCTGAGTAAAGGATGTGAAGGCTATGAATTCCATTGACAGCTTGTTTTTGTACTTTGCTAAAGGCTCCGCTGAAATGTCTACTGTGAGGCCAGTAGTTGAGTCATCTTTTATACTGGTCCAAATCCTTATATCCTTCAAACGCATCAACTTTGAGGACTAAAAGTTGTTGCATCTCATAGGAGTAGTATTTGCGTATTTTGACCCATTCTGTGAGAAAGTAGAGCTGTTGTAATTTGGTTACACTGTAACGAATATTAATAGTTTACTGCTGCAACTACTTGACTTAAAAATGTGTGAAATCAAAATTATGCCTTTGTGCTCTGCAAAGATATCTATACAGCTCATACCACTGTAACATGAACAGTTTTAGTCACCGGTACCAGAACCTTTCAAAGTTATGCCATTCATGTCCCATCTCAGTTCTTGTTACGATACTTCCCTTCAGTGTGTACCTCGGACGTGGTATGTTAGAGTGACAGATAATGAAAAAGTTCATCTGATTATGCAGTTGAATTCAAAATGTAATAGAATTTCATTAGCTGAAAACCCGTTAAAGAGAAGGAAGTGCAAACATACAATTTGAGAGTTAATTCAGGAGTCGATTGAGGAGACTGTTAATTAGAGTTTGATTAAATCCAAGAAGAAACACAGACTTAGTCCACATTAAATATGCAGAGGGTCGCCATGGCAAACTGTTAACTTCCACCAGAGGGAAACATCCTGATGCAAATGAGCCTCATTGGTGGATGTTTTTTTTTTTTTTTTTTTTTTCCAATTCTACTCAAAAGGGCTTTGTGTCAAGCTGACTTGAGATAATTACATGAAGTCCCACTGCAAGAGTCCCTGAGGATCTCATAATCTGAGCGAACCATTCAAATTATTCCAGGCACAAAAAACCTGCAAACTACCTCAGAAAACATCAATTATCAGAATCAACAAATAGACAGAAGCAACATCAGTCAGATTACAGAAAGTGAAATTTGTCTCATTTAGAGGATCATAAAGTACACTACAGAGTTAATGTAACAACATTAAGGAGCGCACAAACCACTAAGTCATAAAAAATATATACATGCATAGGAAAAAAATACTGTCACTATGATGTTCATTTTCTCTGTGAGGATAGAAAGGTTAGGCGATATATAACATTTTTCCAACTGCTAATCATCAGTCCAACAAATGACAATGGGCAATATATTCTCGCAGGTGATGTTTGGACTTTTTTGTGGGCGGAGCAATGTAAACAGTCACGGCCTGATTTGCCAATTAACAAGTCTCCTATTTGGGATTACTTTGGCTTTAAACCGGATGAATGTGGAAAACCACAGGATGTAACTAAAGTGGTGTGCTCCTAATGCAGTCATATAGTACCAGCAAAGACCTCAAACACGACAAACTTGCATGAGCATTTACATGTTCACCATTCGGCTGAGTATTGTACGCTATCACCTTCATCAGCGCTTTAAGTGCCTTGTTGCTGAAAAGCGCTATATAAATAAACTTGACTTGACCCGACTTGACCTGCATACTCGCATACCACCTGCATACCAGCTGCTCGGAGCATTTCGGAGCAGTGTCACATATAGTGTGTTCAATGTCATGTCCTGTTAGGTTTCTTGAACACATAGCATTTTATCAGACCAGATGATCACACCTTCTTCCACATGTTTGCTGTGTCTTCTATATGGTGTGCGGTAATCTGCAAACCGAACTTCCTGGGGATTTCTTTCCACAATGTTTGGTTTTTTCTTGCCACTCTTCCGTAAAGGTCGGATTGCAATTCATATGCACAACAAATATTTATTCTGTGGTGCATATATCTGTTATTCTGGTGACAGTTTAACCCCAAAAAGCTGTGGTCTTGGTAGGTTTAGAGCAGTGCCATAGCATTTTTTGTAGATAATTGATTGAAGAGAGTTCTGGGAGATGTTTTAAGCTTGAGATGTTGTTTTAGGGGCAGTGGTGGCTTAGTGATTAGGGAGCAGGGGGTTCCCCAGTTTGAAACACAGTCTGCCACTCTGGATCCCAGAGCAAGACCTTATCCCCAGAATGTTCCCAGGTCGCTGGACAGTGGCAGCCCACTGCTCCCTAAGGGTTAGGGTTAAAAGCAGAGGACAAATTTCATTGGAATGAAATTGCAATAACAAATAAAGGTAATTTTATTATTAATATTATTGATAATAATATTTATATTTAATATCAGAGTGAAGGGGGTAGATATAAATGCATGCTCCACTCAGACTTTTGTTTTTAAAAACCTTTGAAAAGCATCCATCCATCGATTTTCTATACCTGCTATACCAGTCATGTTTTTGGACTGTGGGAGGAAGCTAGATTACCCAGGGAGAACCCACACATGCAGAAAGCACCCCAGCTGGGAGTTGAACCAAATACCTTCTTGCTGCAAGGCAACAGTGCCACCAACTGTGCCAGTGTGCAGCCCCCTTTGAAAACCATGTAACATTTTCTCCTTTTCACCTGCATTTATTTCAGAGTCTTTAATTTTATAAAACAACATACCTTTTTAATAATAATGTTTGAACACAACAGGAAACTTCTCTGCTGTATCGAGGGTGTCCTTTGGGAATAATTAGCAGCAGAACTAAATGCGGGGAAATCATCTTGCTATTCAAATTGTCAATGCCCCAACTGCACAAGTGGACTTCATTGCAAAACCTAAAAATCAGGCAGTCCTACAGTCCCTTAATGCACAGTTTTCTTCGCACTCAGTGGTACATATAAATCCCAGTTCACTTTAAGTCCAGACAATAATGCAGGTTACATTGTTACTGTATTATGGTCAACACATATATAAATACTCATCCATTTCTCACTTTTTTATCCCTTAATGAAGTAAACGTGCCAGCGCTGAACTAGGCTTATACTTTGAAAAAGGCTAATTCCAGGATTTTTGAGCAAGAGTAGCAAGAAAAGGAAGTAAGAAAAAGTTAACCAATTTACACCCTATGAAATTATTTTACCCAAGTTTAACAAGGCTTGGACACACATACTATTCATGTGCATACAAATGACTAAACACTATTTACACAAGCAGTTTAACTACTAATTATGTTTCTGAAAAACAATGTGATGACAGGATCGAAATCATTCTAACCTGATGGTGAAGACTGAAACTATCCTCATTCTGAATTTGTCTGACTGTCTGTTTTTTATTTTATAAAATATGCATGTTCACACAGTCTGAATGCTAGAAGAAGTCTATATGAAGTGCTGTCAGTGGGGGGGAAAAAAATCCCAAAAAACTCTGTGACGGAAAAGAAGTTGTGGACACATGCACCTCTGCCAAGTCTTCCAGTCCAAGATACTTGTGTTGATTCATTTTTCACAGTCCAATGAATCAATGTGGACAGGTGGGCAAGATCCAATTCTGTTGTGAGCACAGTCCATGAATCTGTGATCAGTGGCAGTTTTTTAACTTTGGCAGGTCAATAATTTGTTCTGTCTGATAATATCTAATGTTTTTTTTGGAGGTATTGTGAGTGGATGACACTGTTGGGGTAGAATTTTAATATGCTGTTTCCGAGCATTGTTTGCACTGGCCATTAATTTTATGTGAGCCAAAGTCTTGTTATACAAGTATCTCTTCTCCTTGGACAATATACGAACCAAAGGCGCAGGACCGCCTCCTTTTGGTCGGAGCAAGCTGTTAAAGAGAATGCATTTTTTAAATCTTCGTGTAACATTATCAGTCTAGATTTGTTAGTGATAATGTGCCACTAAATATCTGTACCACTGTATTAATGAAGTACATTATATTCGTTAATGCAGTGTTATGGAGTACTTCATGCTGGGAAATGAAGGGACAATCATCAGAGTCATACATATTGTACAACATCTGTTGTAGAACATGATGGATGGCTGTGGCTCATGTAGACCTTTAATTCTGGGATGTATGGTACCAACAACTCATCAAATAGAGGGAAATGTATTCCCAGTTTGACAAAAAAAAAACTATTTAAAGAAATATTCTATGTTGTACTCGGTCTACTGTGAGAAATTTGGTGTTACTCCAAAAAATCTCCTGACAATGCCTAAACTGTTACTTAAACATGTTATTATTTTATTTGTAGTTGAGTACTTGGGTTCAAAATGATTTCTTTACTGGTACAAAGTGAAAGATGGAACAGGAAAAATACAATTACATGGGTAAGAACTGAAAATTGGGTGACTTCATCTGGAGCAATAATGAACGTTTTAGGATGTTGTATTTATTTTGTAAATTGGTATAATATTACACAAATGACATGGACTTTGAGCTTTAGATGAAGTTGGGCAGACATGACAACAGATAAACCATGTGCTTTTCCAGATTATTTACAGATAATATTTGGTGTATTAACACTTAAAGTTGTCGGTAGATAACAAGGTTAGCCTGTGCTTTCAGTTATTTGGAATATTTGCAAATGACTAAAAACCACTGAAACTCTCGTGACATCCGTATGTCTGTCTTCATATGTGCTCTCAGAAAAAAAAATATAATGTATAAGAACTCTTTCAAACCAAAAACAGCTGGAGAGCTGAGAAATTAAAAATTAGTAGCATCCATAGACCATATGCGCATTTGACAGTGTCGTAGTTTGATGTAATTTCCTCATTAAAACCCGTCTTTGATTTTAAAAAAGCCTCAGGCGCAGAGTTGAACATCAGGTGCATTCCTAAATTGGGCCCTCGAGCACTCGTCTGCTCTGGCACCACTTTAAACCTTTTTTTATTATCTGAGAGCAGCACCTCCAACTGCTTTGAATGCATTCTCATTTGAAGCCAGCAGAATTGGACGGCACCGTCCTCACTCATTAGATGAAAACAATTAACATACATGGCAAGGTTTAGCTCAAAGATCAACAATGTGAAGAAATGTAATTGTCTGAAAGGTAGAAGAATACAAGATGTTTTTAGAAAAAAATCACCTGAGTACATGACTTCTTACAAGTATTCCTATAAGGAACCTACGTGTGCATGCTTATAAAACTACTCATCTTCAGTTCCCATATGGAGATCTCCATTGTGGTAATAATTTATTTTTCATATTACCTCAGGCTATTTATTCCAAGCATCTGACTCAGTACTTAGGTACAAAAAGAATAAAACATTTAACTGCCTGAACACTTCCATGTCAACTACTAATCAGTTATGAGACAGTGGTCAACGGGATGTTTAGCAGAGAGAATTCATTTATTTAGTCATCTAAAGGGCAGAGGAAAGGAAGGAAGTAGCAAGTATTCCTTCTCCATGGTGGTAGGTAGTCAGCATGAGGGCATAAGTGATCACTCTTATAAAAGAACATAAACGGCCTCACATATTATTTCTTGTTTTGTTTCACTTGTTATGATTTGGGGTTGTTTGGTTTTATGATTTCTGGTTTTTTCTTATATTTCTCACAGTTTTTGAATCATGCTTTGTTTATTTTTCTGGTTATGTTTTAGTCTTGTTTGTGTTTTATCAAGTTTGGTTTTTGGTTCTGGTCATGCTTTAGTTTTCGTTTGTATTCAAGAGTTTCTGTTCTTGCACCAGCCACATTCTGTTCTGTTAATCATCTTTATCCAGTTCACCTGCACCTTGTCAATCTGTCTTGCTCCACCCGGTTTTCACTCCATATATACACACCTGTTCTGTTAGTCATTGCAGAATCATTGTGTCTCCATTCATGTCTTGTTTTGTGGACCATGCCATGCCTGTCAAGCCAGCCTGCTTCTGTTTTGTTCCTGCCTCTTATGAGAGTGAGTTTTTGTTGATAAAATTTTCATTTACCGTCACGCTGCCTCCTCGTCTGCATTCTGGGGTTCCTCCCTTGGACAGATCTTCACATCACTAACTTTACCCAGAGAGAACAAAGGTCAGTTTAATAGATTCCAATAGTTTAAAACTTCCCCCGGCTTGTTATCAAAATGCTCAAAGACAAACAGTCAAAACAGCCCAAAAATGTAGAAGTTCAAAGTTCCTGTAAAATTTTGATCACAGGAGTTGCCTGAAATTCAGTAAATATTAATTTCCTGACAAACTTTCTTTTTTGGTAAAAACTAAATCTATGGTAAAAAGTCTAACAAAAAAGGCTTTGTAATGTATCAGAATTACAACTATCCACATGCAGTTACCAGCCACCATCTGAGGCAAGTAAGATCTTCAGCTGGGATTTTTCTCCAGCCTGGACAAAGGCAGTGTTGCATTTTGCTGGTAGCTGGTGTTTGGCCTGCTATATCCATTTTCAGAAGGCATCAGCTATTGCCTTCAAGACCAGGTTGTGGTTACTGGAGTTGAAAGGACATTGTACACAAACTGAATTAAATATCAGAGTCTGGCTTGTTCCCCATTTCAGATCACTGTCCAGATGATCTTCTGTGCCTATGCCTGGCTCCTGTTCATGCAAACCTCTTGTTGTTGCTTGGTAAAAATCTTGTTTCACCACTCTTGGAGTACACCCTTAGTCAGCTGCATTCTCACCTCTGCACTTTTTTAAAGTGTGATCGTGTGCAAGTCCCCTTCCCAACTTGTCCGACTGCTACAGGGCCTACAAAGACATTAGTCTGGGTTTTGCTTGTGCAGTTGCACTCCTGTCCAGTCTCCACAACCAGGGAGACTCTGATGTCCGCTGAGTCTCTATAAAGAAACATCTTCCAGGCTGTTGTGACTTTGAAGGAAAATTTAAGCTTGTTGGTGTGCCTACAAATTGCAATGCTGCTAAGACTATTAGGCAGGCTGGGTCATCTATGTTGGAACTAGCTAAAGCTTCCCTGAAAACCTTCAATGAAAAATTGTGAGACTTTATAAATCAGCAGTGACTAGAGAAGCCTAGGCAAGTGATAAAACCATGCCCTAAATGTCCCCAGAAGGGCTAAATTGTGGACAGCTAGTTCTTCAGTTTTGTTCATCAAGATCTAGCCAGCTTGAAGGATATCCTTGCCCATGTGAAGAGCTTCTCCAATCCAGTCAACAGAATCCTGTCACATATGTAGATATGGCTGTTACATCGTTAAGCAAGCCCCACATCTGACCTGGTAAATGCCAGGTCTAGACAGGGACACTCTAAATTTCACCTTAGCTGTCCTGACAAGCATGTTCATCACTAATGTACACTTTACAACTCATATGGTTCAACTCTCCGTGAGTATTTTTTGTTTTGTATATATAACAGTGGAAAGAATAAGTTTTTAAATGTACATATATGTATACACAATTGAATTTACAATAGATTATAACATGAGATCAGTCCAAGTATGCATGGTATTTTTCTGGTACTCTGACTGTCAAGTGTTCATCAGGGAAACAGCCTGAGGGAAGAAACTGTCTCTCTGGCGGCTGGTTTTAGCAGAAAGCGCTCAGTAGCACCACCCGAAAATAAAAGCCTAAACAGTTTGTGTGCAGGGTATGTGGTCTGCAGAGATTTTAGCTGCCCTTTTCCTGACCCTAGACCTGTGTAAGTCCTGGATAAAGGGAAGGTCAGCCCTGATGATTCTCTCTGCAGACCTGATTGTTCATTGCAGTCTGGACCTGTCCTGTTTTGTGAATGAGCCAAACCACACTGAGATGGACGAAGACAGGACAGACTGAATTATGTCAGTGTAGAAGATGATCAGCAGCTCCTGTGGAAGGTTGTACTTCTTGAGTTGCCTCAGGGAGTACAGTCTCTTCTGGGCCTTGTTCTGAACATTGTGAGGACCATCTCAGGTTTTGAGAAATGGTGGTTCCTAGGAATTGGAAGTGGTCCACAGAGAACACTCTGAGGATGGTGAGGGGGGTGGTGTTCTCCGAAAGTCCACCATCCTCTCCACAGTCTTGATTGGGTTAAGTTCCAGGTGGTTCTGACCACACCAGTGTACCAGCTGATCCACTTCCTGTCTGTATACAGACTCATCACTGTTCTGGATCAGTCCAATAACAGTGGTGTCATCTGCAAACTTCAGGAGTTTCACAGACGGGTCCGCTGAGGTGCAGTCATTTGTGTAGAAGAAGAAGAGGAGTGGGCAGAGAACACACCCCTGGGGGGCCCTGGGGGTGATGGTTCTGGTGCGGGAGAAGATGGTCCCCAGCCTCACCTGCTGCTGCCGGTCCTTCAGGAAGCTAGTGGTTCACTGACAGGTGGAGGCTGGGACTTTGAGCTGGGTGAGCTTCTGGTGGAGGATGTCTAGGTTGATGGTGTTGAGGGCCGAACTGAATTCCACAAACAGGATCCTGGCGTACATCCCTGGGTGGTTGTGGTGTTGCAGGATGAATTGTAGTCCCAAGTTGACTGGATCATCTGCCGACCAGGGGGTCCAGCAGGGGGCCTGTGATGTCCTTTAGGTGCTTCAGCATCAGTCACTCAAAGGATATTATGACCACAGATGTCAGGGTGACAGGCCTGTAGTCATTTAACCCTGTGATGGTGGGTTTCTTGGGTACTGTGATCATGGTGCAGAATTTGAAGCAGGAGGGAACCTCACAAAGCTCCAGTGACTTGTTGATTATCTCAGTGAGATGGATGCCAGTTGGTCGGTGCAGGCTCTCAGGCATGATGTGGAGACATTATCAGTTCCTGAGGCCTAGGATATGCTGTGCTATTAGGGAATCTCAAACTGAAAGTACTGTTGAAGTCTCAAATAAGTTCCCAGATGGTATTCCAATGAAATTCATAGTGTCTATGCCTTTTGATTCTTCTGTTATCAGACACACAAATTTGTCTAAACATGTTTTGATGGCAGAACTTTCGCTGTCGTCAGAGGTGCCACTAGATGGTAAGTGACATAGGAAGTGGAAAAAGGCCAAACTCAGGCCAACAGGCACCGCCATTGGATCATGGAGGCGGTGGAGATCGGAAAGCTAGCCCACACAAACATGAACCGGGATGAAAGGGCTTTCCTGCTTTCCCACTCCTGGCTCATGAAGCTTTACCTATATTCCTTGACATCAGCCAAGGTGGGCTCATTGATGTTGATTTGGGTGGAGGTTTTTGATGGTGTAACACGCTTTGAGATGGGGTCAGACCTTCCTCTGTCCTGTCTATAAGTTTTGCTTAGGTGCTAGGCCAGTTAAAGATGGATACAAAGCTTGAATATTGTTCTAATACACAAACTTTCTAAACCACAAGTCTTATGAAGGTTATATTTATGCAATGATTTTTTTAAAGCAACCTAAATGTCTCACAGTTATCTGCTACCAAACACAAAAAATTAGAAAAAAGGTTGACTGAAGCAACCTGTTCAGTTAAATTCTAATCTAAATATTTAGGTATATTATCAAACTACTGTTGTTAATGGTTTTAAAGTGTAACCATTATTGATCATCATATATGAATGAAAATGTTTGTTTAAAATCTGAATCAAAAGCATGTGCTAATATGGTTAACATTTAATAACTTTAAAAACAAAATTTTATCATATACCTGAGCATTTATAATGTGTTTTTGCAGCAACGCCAGGCTGCCACGGATTAATTTAATGTCTTGAGAAACGTCTTATCTTTAGTGTAACAATGTAGAAGTGTCTTTCATGTCCACACACGACATAATCTTTGGCGTAAGTTTGCCTTATGCCAAAACAACTACAACACAGTAAAGAAAGCTGCATCATTGCGAACAAGCTTCTTCTGTAATCCATCAGCAACAGTATGCTGTCCCACTTTACACAATGCGAACATTCTGTCTTATCCGCCAAACACCTACAGGGGTTGGACAATGAAACTGAAACACCTGGTTTTAGACCACAATAATTTATTAGTATGGTGTAGGGCCTCCTTTTGCGGCCAATACAACGTCAGTTCATCTTGGGGAATGACATATACAAGTCCTGCACAGTGGTCAGAGGATTTAAGCCATTCTTCTGCAGGATAGTGGCCAGGTCACTACGTAAACTGGTGGGGGGAAAAACTTTTTTCTGATCGCTCCTAAAAAACCCCCCAAAGGGCTCAATAATATTTAGATCTGGGACTGTGCAGGCCAGGGAGATGTTCAACTTCACTTTCATGTTCGTAAAAAACCAATCTTTCACCAGTCTTGCTGTGTGTATTGGTGCATTGTCATCCTGATACATGGCACCGCCTTCAGGATACAATGTTGAATCATTGGTGCACATGGTCCTCAAGAAGGGTTCGGTAGTCCTTGGCAGTGATGCCCCCTCTAGCACAAGTATTGGAAAGGGGAATGCCAAATTTTGGCAGCCCAAACCATCACTGATCACCCCCATGCTTCACTTTGGGGCTAAAACCCGTTGGTGGTACGCTTCTTTGGGGCTTCCCCACACGAAAACTCTCCCCCCCGGTGGGGGGGGAAAACAGAAAAGGGGACTCATCAGAGAACAATACATGTTTCACATTGTCCACAGCCTAAGATTTGCAGTCCAGCCCCATTGAAACCGACGTTTGCATTTGGATGAGTGACCAAAGGTTTGGGTATAGCAGCCCGGCGTGTATATTGACCCGTGGAGCTCCAACGGACAGTTCTGGTGGAAACAGGAGAGTTGAGGTGCACATTTATTCTGCCCCGTGATTTTGGGCAGCCGGGGGTTTTATGTTTTTTGGGTCAAACCCGGGTTAGCACCCCAACACCCTTTCAGACAGCTTCCTCTTGCTCCCCAGTTAATCCTGTTTGGGTGGGTTCGTCCTTCTTGGTGGTATGCTGACATTACCCTGGATACCGTGCTCTTGATACGTCACAAGACTTTTCTGTTTGGTCACAGATGCGCCAGCAAGACGTGCCCCCAACAATTTTGTCCTCTTTTGAACTCTGGTATGTCATCCATAATGTTGTGTCTTTTAATTTTTTGAGAAAAAACTGTGCTCTTACCCTGCTAATTGAACCTTCACACTCTGCTCTTACTGGTGCAATGTGCAATCAATGAAGACTGGCTACCAGGCTGGTCCAATTTAGCTATGAAACCTCCCACGCTAAAATGACAGGTGTTTCAGTTTCATTGTCCAACCCCTGTATATTGCAAAGGGGTTCTGTAACAGTGAACCTATACAATACATGCATATACTTTGTAAATTCTTAGAATTATTGAGCTCTTCTTGCATCATTCTGCATTGATTGAGTTTCATTGCCTACCATCTGTATAGGCTACCATATCCTTTACAGCGCAAGGCAAAAACTGGACATTGTTTTTTTTTTGTCAGATGTCACCAACAAACTATTTTGGAGCAAACATTTTTTGCATGAAGTTTGATGACATCCTATTCTTAATCTATAAGGTCCAGTTTGTCGATGGACCCACCATTGCCAGCAACAGCAACTTTAACTATTCTGTAAACACCTTCCAAGAGGAATAGGAGTGTGTTCATAGTTGGATGAGAAAAACCAGAACTGCAGTCTCGACTCTAATTCATCCCAAAGATGTTTTAGAAGGTTGAGGTCAGGACTCTGTGCAGGACAGTCAAGTTTCTCCACACCAAACATTATACACCTGCAGCCATGGAAGTGTTTGGAACCCAGAATTCATTGATTTGGTGGTGGGACCCAATACTTATGGCATGTAGTGTATAACAAGAGCAGACCTACTCACTGTACTACATCCAGACCAGCAGCGATTGCTCTAAGACTGCAAGGGGAGCTCAGCTTCCCCTAAAATGTCAAAAAACAAGTGATCAAATATATACTGTTGTGTGTACATGTCATTGACTAAATATGCGCTACAATGCGCTCAACTTTTGTTCAGAATCAGCTCATCACTGGTAACAACGTGGCTTTCCTCCCACTCATTCCCGCAGCTTCACAGTGCTTTAAACAGTGAGTTCAATAGCGAAGCAAAAATGCTGGGCTTTGTCCCGCCCATCGGACGCTCAGCGTCTCTGGGGGTCTATGGGGCAGTGGGCTGGCCTCAGCTGGGCCGGATGCTAAGCTTCTGCATGAGGATTGGATGATCTGTCTGAGGCTGAATCCCTTTTTGATTGATAGCTAAATGAGCGAATCAGTGAATCAGCGATCTTGAAATTGAGCTTCCCCTCCTTGAAAGACCAGCATCCGCCACTGATTCAGACTGCACATACACCATGACAAAGAGGGAGATGTGCCTACCAATTTACATCTACAGCAACTTTGGTCTGCACCACCAATTAAGACATGATCCAACAATTTAATTTTAACATTTTCTTGAGATAATCTTAATGGGGGCAAGAATTAGCATTCTTTATGACTTCATTCACCACATTGTTATGCTAATAACAACAAGGAGTTGGTGAATGAATGTGATTATTTTGAAAAATATACTAGATAAGATGGCTGGTCTTAAACTTGATTTTGAGTGCCTGAGCTTATCTAATCATTTAAAACAGTGATACAGTTCCAGTGTGTCCAGTGAGGATTTATGACTTATTTCTGTGTAAAAGGAGCAGACAATGAAACTGAAAACTAGGCACAAACCCCTGTTTATACTTACCAGTTTTATATGTTTTGGAATCTAAATGACACAAAATATAAATATTAATAATGAGCCTGATCTGGGGTAAATAGACATTTTTTAAAAACAATAATTTATTTCAACCTGGCAACCGTTCCTCTCTGCCTATTTACATAGGAAGTAGTATTCCACTTAGATTTAGCTAGTGAATACAATTCAAACATCACTTTACAGCTGTTTGAGGTGGAAACACAACACCGAAGTTAGCATCTGATATCTGTGCAGCTAAACAAGTAAAACAGCTCTTTAAAAGCCCTTAAAGAGGCCACAAATCATCTACCAACTTCAGCTCATTCAGCCTTTAGGGGAGCATAAAATCCTAATATAGGTTTCCACCACCATTATTTTTAATAACATGTAAGTTAAAAGTAGGAACACAAGTTACATTTCTATACCTCCCAAACTTTTATATTTACCTCTTTCAAGGGGATCCAGGCCTTAATTAGGGGAGGTAAACCATCACCTTCCTCACCTGAAAAGTGCCAAACTTCATTTGGAGGCAATCAGACTGATTAGTGTTGAACTTTCATCCTAAGATGGTCTAAATGCCACGTACCTGTTAAAGTAAAGGTTCTAAACAGTTATTCCTTCTTCAAACTCCACAAGTGTGGAATAAAGCACAGGCAACACTGCAAAATCGCAGATAGGAACAAAAGCTAACAAAACAATATGACACAATAAGAATGTAACATACTCCATTCAGCAAAATGTAAATTTTCGTCCCTTCAACCAAACACACAGGGAATATGCGAGACATGGAAGTAATGTTAATGGTACCCATACATCATGGGATGACAAGACGTGATGTTTTACAAAATGTGCTTCATTTGTTTGCATTTGGATAATTGTAAACAGCTTTATTTAGATAATCCAACAAATACAGCAAAAAAACCGAGAGTGCCAGCAGCTTTAAGCTGAAAACTCACTTGGATGTCTGTGATGTGAAGCCAAATGCCTCCAGTGGGGGTTATACTGAAATTAAAAGAGACATATTTGTTGAAGCACATTATACGCCGCCAATGTCTTTTGCCCTTAAGTTATCCACCCCTCTATTCAGACAAAATCATTCCACACCAGCGACAAACAGGGAGCTGTTCCAGAACCATACCATCCTTAACTTTGATCTGTTCTGAATCTTTTCACACCAGATTTGGTTCTAACAAAAGGTTCCTCTAAGTGGCATTCCTAAGTACTTGAAGAGGAGGCAAATGAAAGAAATTTCACCTCTCATCAGAAAAGCTTATTCTGTTCTGATCAGGGATTGGTGAGGTCACATGAGCCTCACACTCAAAAAAACAGCTCAAGACTCACTTCAAAACAGCTTTTCTCCACATTTTAGAAACAAGAGAAAATCTTATGAGAACAGTGAGCTGCATATTGTAATATTATTACAACTCCAATATCAGTGAAGTTGGGTGCTGTGTAAAACATAAAAAAACTGAATTCAATGATTTGCAAATCCTGTTCAACATAATCATGTGCAACATAATCCACTACAAAGACAATACCTCTCATGTTTAACCTCTCATCCCTCCTGGATGAGAGGTTAAACATCTTCAAGAAACAAGAAAATAAGTACAGATGCTTTCAAATGTTGGATTACCAATGAAAGGGATCCTGGTTGATTTACAAAAACAATCTAGTTTAATTTAATTTACTCATGAGTGTTCTCTCAGGTTGCTTGAATTGTGGGTCGGTGTTACGACTTGCGTTATGTGGGACCCCAGAATGCAGACGAGTAGGCAGCATGACGGTAGGTGAAAAACAATTTAATAAAAAAACAAAAACTCACTCTCAGAAGAGGCAGGAACAAAACAGAAGCAGGCTGGCTAGACAGACATTGCATGGTCCACAAAACAAGACATGAGCTGAGAACAAGACATGATTTGAGAAATGTTTCCGCGCTGAACAATTGAACAGGAGTGAATATAAGAAGAGTAAACCAGGTGGAGCTAGGAGACCGACAAAGTTCAGGCGGGTGACTGGGAGGTCGTCCCAAGCAGGCACAGAGTTCAGGCGGGCGACCGGGGGGGTCGTCCCGAGCAGGCACAGAGTTCAGGCAGGCGACCGGGAGGTCGTCCCCAGCAGGCACAGAGTTCAGGCGGGCGCCAATGAGCCAGGGGCCTCATTGACAGGCTGTGAGCCAGGGGCCTCATAGACAGGCTGTGACCCAGGGGCCTCATAGACAGGCTGTGAGCCAGGGGCCTCATAGTCAGGCTGTGAGCCAGGGGAACCCTCGGAGACTGAAGCGGCGCCTGACGAACCCTCATCTCTGGGTTCAGAGACCAGAACGAGGACAAACTGTTCCTTGAACCCCTCAGGAACAGGGTCCGACGGCGCTTCCTCCTCGAACCCCTCGTCGCAAGGTTCAGAAGCCGCAGAGTCGCAAAGACCCTCAGTGGCGTGAATAGGAGCTGAGGCGTCGCAAAGACCCTCAGTGGCGTCGCAGAGATCCTCAGTGGCGTGAGCAGAGGAGTCGCAGAGACCCTCAGTGGTGTGAGCAGAGGCGTCGCAAAGAATCTCAGTGGCGTGAGCAGAGGCTGAGGCGTCCCTCTTATGACGTCCTCTGCAATGTGTGGAGGAGGTTGAGGCTGACCTAGGGTCAGGCGTCATCCTAGGCTGTGGTGTGTCTGGCTGTGGTGTGTCTGACCTGGAGTCAGGCTGTGGTGTGTCTGGCCTGGAGTCAGGCTGTGGTGTGTCAGGTCTAAGTTCCATGAGCACCCCCCAGAGAAAAAAAAGAAGGTGCTCAGGACCTGGTCGTGGAGGCAGCCCACCCACGGGCCCCTCTGGAAACTCTGTAGCACGCTGGATACCTGACGTGGGCTGCTCAACAGCAGCAGCAGCGCGCTGGAGACCTGACACGGGCTGCTCAACAGCAGGAGCAGCAGAGCTCTTGTGGCTTGGTGTGGGTGAAGGAGGACGGCAGTAAAACAACCTTACTGCCGTTTCATAATCATCTTCCATTTGCTTGATTCTCTTACATCTGCTCAGGAGAGAAACACAGGAAACTGGTCTTCCTGAATCTCTCTATCTGGCGGGCAAAAAACTTTAATCGCTCCTCCAGCTCCTCTGGTGTTGTCAGACGGCATGGGCGGAGCTGCAGTGAGCCTGGGTGCAGGCTTGCTTGCTGCAGCCCTCACCTCAGCTGGCAGGGAAACCACCTCCTCGCCAGCCCACCGGCTGTTAACCCCTGCACGTCGGCAATTCCTGCGGCGGGAGGAAGATGACGGCTTAGCTGCCGGTACGGAAGCAGGAAGGGAACGTCGGAGCTGAGGCTGAGGGACAAAGCAGCCCTCCCGAACTCTCTGGTGCTGGGCTGCCTCACGCTCCATCTGTTCCAGCAGCAGTGGAGAGGGCAGCACCTCGAGGTTGGTCGGCAGATTCCTCATCGCCTCCTCCTTCTGACGTTCCACCCAGCGATCCAAGGCATCTGCCTTCAGCTTGTCCGCTGGGTCCGTGGTTGGCGGAAACATTCTGTTATGACTTGCGTTACTTGGGACCCTAGAATGCAGACGAGTAGGCAGCATGACGGTAGGTGAAAAACGATTTAATAAAAAAACAAAGAGCTCAGCTCAGCCGTCTTGTGTTGGGGTTTACCCCGGTGGATGAGAAGGTTGCATCCGTGCGTCTTGGGGTTGGGGATAGGTCTCTGACTGTCGTTTCGGCCTACGGGCCGAGCGGTAGTGCGGAGTTACCGGCCTTCTTGGTGTCCCTGTCGGGGGTGCTGGATAGTGCCCCTCCCGGGGACTCCATTATTCTGCTGGGGGACTTCAACGCCCACGTGGGAAACGACAGTGACACCTGGAGAGGCGTGATCGGGAGGAATGGCCTCCCCGATCTGAATCCGAGTGGTGTTTTGTTATTGGACTTCTGTGCTAGTCACGGATTGTCCATAATGAACACCATGTTCAAGCATAAGGGTGTCCATCAGTGCACTTGGCACCAGGACACCCTAGGCAGGAGGTCAATGATCGACTTTGTTGTCGTATCATCAGACCTTCGGCCGCATGTTTTGGACACTCGGGTGAAGAGAGGGGCTGAGCTGTCCACTGATCACCACCTGGTGGTGAGTTGGATCCGCTGGAGGAGAAGAAAGCCGGACAGACTTGGCAGGCCCAAGGGCATAGTGAGGGTCTGCTGGGAACGCCTGGCGGAGCCCTCAGCCAGGGATGTATTCAACTCCCATTTCCGGGAGAGCTTTGACCAGATTCCGGGGGATGTTGGAGACATAGAGTCCGAGTGGACCGTGTTCTCCGCATCTATTGTCGATGCTGCTGCCCGTAGCTGCGGCCGTAAGGTCTGCGGTGCTTGTCACGGCGGCAATCCCAGAACCCGGTGGTGGACACCGGCAGTAAGGGATGCTGTCAAGCTGAAGAAGGAGTCCTATTGCCTGTGGTTGGCTTGTGGGACTCCTGAGGCGGCTGACGGGTACGGTGAGGCCAAGCGTGCTGCGGCCCGAGCTGTGGGAGAGGCAAAAACTCGGGCCTGGGAGGAGTTCGGTAAGGCCATGGAGAAGGACTACCGTTCGGCCTCAAAGCGATTCTGGCAAACCGTCCGGCGCCTCAGGAGGGGGAAGCAGTGCTTCGCCAACACTGTTTATAGTGGGGGTGGAAGGCTGCTGACCTCGACTGGGGACATTATCGGGTGGTGGAAGGAGTACTTTGAGGATCTCCTCAATCCTGCCATCACGCATTCCCTGGTGGAAACAGAGTCTGGGGACTCGGGGTTGGATTCTTTCATCACCCAGGCTGAAGTCACCGAGGTGGTTAAAAAGCTCCGCGGTGGCAAGGCTTCGGGGGTGGATGAGATCCGCCCTGAGTACCTCAAATCTCTGGATGTTGTGGGGCTGTCATGGTTGACACGCCTCTTCAACATTGCATGGCGGTCGGGGACAGTGCCTCTGGACTGGCAGACCGGGGTGGTGGTCCCCCTTCATAAGAAGGGTGACCGGAGGGTGTGTTCCAACTACAGGGGGATCACACTCCTCAGCCTCCCTGGTAAGGCCTACACCAGGGTATTGGAGAGGAGAGTCCGGCCGATAGTCGAACCTCGGCTTCAAGAGGAGCAGTGTGGTTTTCGTCCCGGCCGTGGAACACTGGACCAGCTCTATACCCTCTACAGGGTACTCGAGGGCTCATGGGAGTTTGCCCAACCGGTTCACATGTGTTTTGTGGACCTGGAGAAAGCATTCGACTGTGTCCCTCGTGATGCCTTGTGGGGGGTGCTCCTGGAGTATGGAATCGGGGGCCCTTTATTAGGGGCCATCCGGTCTCTGTACAAGCGGAGCAGGAGTTTGGTCCGCATTGCCGGCACTAAGTCGGATCTGTTCCCGGTGCATGTTGGGCTCCGGCAGGGCTGCCCTTTGTCACCGGTCCTGTTCCTAACTTTTATGGACAGGATTTCTAGACGCAGCCAAGGGCCGGAGGGGGTCTGGTTTGGGGACCAGTGGATTTCGTCTCTTCTTTTTGCAGATGACGTGGTCTTGCTGGCCCCCTCTAGCCAAGACCTACAGCATGCGCTGGGGCGGTTCGCAGCCGAGTGTGAAGCGGCTGGGATGAAGATCAGCTTCTCCAAGTCAGAGGCCATGGTACTCAACCAGAAAAGGGTGGCTTGTCCTCTTCAGGTTGGAGGGGAGTTCCTGCCTAAAGTGGAGGAGTTCAAGTATCTCGGGGTCTTGTTCATGAGTGAGGGAAGAATGGAGCGGGAGATCGACAGACGGATCGGTGCGGCTGCCATAGTAATGGGGGCGCTTTGCCGGTCCGTTGTGGTGAAGAGAGAGCTGAGCCGAAAAGCGAAGCTCTCAATTTACCGGTCGGTCTACGTTCCTACCCTCACCTATGGCCATGAACTTTGGGTCATGACCGAAAGAACAAGATCCCGGATACAAGCGGCTGAAATGAGCTTCCTCCGTAGGGTGGCCGGGCACTCCCTTAGAGATAGGGTGAGGAGCTCAGCCATTCGGGAGGGGCTCGGAGTAGAGCCGCTGCTCCTCCACATCGAGAGGAGCCAGTTAAGGTGGCTCGGGCATCTATACCGGATGCCTCCTAGACGCCTTCCTCGGGAGGTGTTCCAGGCACGTCCCACCGGGAGGAGGCCCAGGGGACGGCCCAGGACACACTGGAGGGACTATGTCTCTCGGCTGGCCTGGGAACGCCTTGGGCTCCCCCCGGAGGAGCTGGAGGAGGTGTCTGGGGAGAGGGACGTCTGGGCGTCTTTGCTGAGTCTGCTGCCCCCGCGACCCGGTTCCGGATAAGCGGAAGACGACGAGTACGAGTACGAGTAAAAAAAAAAAAACTCACTCTCAGAAGAGGCAGGAACAAAACAGAAGCAGGCTGGCTAGACAAACATTGCATGGTCCACAAAACAAGACATGAGCTGAAAACAAGACATGATTTGAGAAATTTTTCCCGCCTGAACAACTGAACAGTAGTGAATATAAGGAGGAAAACCAGGAGGAGCTAGGGGACAGATTATTTGAAAAGCAGGTGAACCGAAAAATAAAATAACAGAAAAAACATGGCGGAGCAAGAACAGAGACTCTTGAAAACAAAAACAAAAACTAAAGCATGACCAAAACCAAACTTGAAAAACATGAACAAAACTAAAACAAAAACAGAAAATAATAAACAGAAGCATGATTAAAAACTGAGAGAGAAAATAAAAAAAAAACCCAGAAACCCAAAAACCGAACAAACCCCCTTCCCCCATAACAGTCGGCACAAAAGCTATTTACTAATGGAGAAGTTGTCAAAGAATGCTTTCCTGATAAGATAAACTTTGTGATAAATTAAAGCAAACACCACATCAGCATCATGTGCTACAAAGAAAATTGAAATATTGATTCAAGATATGCTAGCCCATCCATGAAGCCAACAAAAGGCACCATGTGTTGGCTTAGCTGTGGAGAAGTCCACTGACATATTTGACAATGCTCAGCTGTTAGTTTACGTTATGGTTTTTTAACAGACCAGAAAGCGTCTTAAGAAACCCTGCGGGGTATCTCTCCTCGTCAAACCAGTAAAAGAGGACAAGACATCAACCTGTCCATAAAGAGGATTTTAGCACAGAGAGGAATAGAGCCCAAAAAAGTGTTTTCAGTAACCACAGATGGAGAAAATGGAGCTGTAAAATGGCAACCCTGAGCTCATAACTTACCAAAACATCATTCATCAGTCTGTTCTCTGTTCCTCCTTGTGTCAGATGAGCATGCAGAGGTGATGAATACAACGATGATATTGATGAATTTTCTCACGGCATCCTCTTCTTACCATCATCGCATGCTAAGGGAATTTGTCAAGAGAAGTTCATGCCACTGCTCAAGATCTTTTGTTCCACCACATTGTGTGATGCCTCAGCAAAGGCAGGGTTTTGGTCCATTAGGTGGGAAGAAGTATCTTTTTTGGCAGAGCAAAAAGATCAGAAGGCAGAACAATTTAAAAAAATGAGAAGTAGCTGGACATTGTGGCCTTTTTGGTTCATATTGCTTCACATCTAAATGAATTGAACTTCAGGCCACAGGTTAAGGACGATTCGTGAACAAATGACAGCCGTCCACGCCTTTCAGAGGAAACTTTAGATGTTCTAGGAAGACTTGTAGGGAGACAGATAAATAGACAGTGAGATGTGTCTTCTTTTGTTGACTTTATTGATAGGCTCTTTGAGAACTTCAGCAATCATTTTGACATTCAGAACCCAATTCTCATCACAGATGTTAGAAGCTTCTCAAGATAAGTCACACAGCACTTAAAATGGGAAAATGCTGGGCCTCTCCAGATGCAGTTATTTGTCCTCCAAGCAGATTTGGTCCTGAAAAAGCCATTTGTCAGAACTGACCCTTCCACTTTCTGGCGTTAAGTGGTTCCTGAGACGGCTTTTCTAGGTCTGAAGAAAGTAGCCCTGCAGATCTTGACCATCTTTGGCTCCACAGACAACTGTGAGGCAGCTTTTTTCCACAATGAACATATTCAAAACCAAATATCGTTCAAGGCTCACCAGTGAGCACCTTCACACATGTATGAGGATAGTCCTGACTCCATTCAAGCCCAGGTTTAAAGTTCTGGCAGGGCAAGCAAGAGCTGACTTCTCTCACCGGGTACAAAAGAAGAAAAAGATTCCCTAAAGATGTTCAGTTGTTAAGATATATTGATAGTTAAATTCTTTTGAACAGTTTGAGAGAGCTGAGTCAAGATATGCAGCAGAGAAATGGAAACATCAACCTTTTCCTCCATTTTTTATTTCTGAAGTCAAGCACTTTATGTGAACATTCACAGTTTTCATGTTTTATTTGTTTTCTATTTTGGCATGTAATACATTTTTTATTCAGTAAATGGAGGAACATTATAGATCTCAGAAATCATACATACATGTTCAGCTCTTTGTTTCCTGACAATGAATATTGTCAAAAAGTATTGAAATCAGCCTGAATTTGTTTGATTTGATAGTCAAATCAATGCATGCATATGTTAATTCAACTACCGAGCCACTTAAATATACAGTATTTATCACACTAAATAGTTAGACATTATGATCTTCTGGACCTTGGCTACAAAAAACTGTGGTTCTATGTTAACTTGGTGGGGCTGAATACACATGCACACCACACCTGTCAGATTTTTATTTTAAAAAATGTTTCCGTCTACCTCTATTTTGCACTATTTTGTGTTGGTCTGTCACTTTTTTTATGGTCTATAAATTCCTAATATAATACACTGATGTTTGTGCTTGTTACTTCGCAAAATGTAAAAATCAAAATTACACTAAAATTAAACCTTCAAACCTTCAAAAGTTGATTTAAACCTAATCATTTTTCTTTTAATATTTATGTGCTGTAATAGTTTTTTTATTCTTGACTAGACCAACTGTGTATTTTAAACTAGCTCAACCTATTTAAAGACGGGGTTGATTTAATGGTTGATAGTGACCTTTCAACTAAAAAACATCACAGAAGCTGGTACAGCATGATTTAACTGGGATTAATTGAGGAGCATCTAGAAAATCAGGAGCTTTATGTTTAAAGGTTATCTGACTGAAAACTAAGTGTGAAGGTTTATCCGTAGGGATCAGGAACAATCCATGACGTGAAGGAGTGCCATCCTGATGGAGTAAATCAAACATGACTGGGATTTTTGTACATGATCACAACACAGAGCTCTGAGCTAATTTTACTCAGTGCTTTTAATCCTTACACCTGTTAGCGGTACATGTAAAAAGCTGTTTGAACTATTAGCTGTCTGAATACAGAAAGACGATGCAATGCCAAATTTTGTTAAAGTCTGATGTGAAGCTGGGGGATCCAGTGTCTAGGACTCACTAATCTGAATTGAGACATGTTTGGGACAAGGAAGACCTGACTCAGACCAATGTCTCACAATGGCTTTCTTAACTGACTGGTTTGTCAGATATCTGACCACAGTATTTGTGTCCAGACAAATACTGTGCAACAGAAAAAGGATAAAATTATTACTGTGAGACTCAATTACTGAGGGTCAGATTCAGTTAACATTATACTTTATAACATGAACAAGATAAAATGCCTTCTATTATCAGTCTAGTCACTGAAATTTAGAAAGTACATGATTGGTTCTCTAATGATCCAGCACTATCTTTGTCTCAGCCCACTTGTCTCTGTAGATTTGTTTTAATTCAGGCATCCTGGAGGGTTTTTTAAGCATGACTGCCTGTTTAAGGTCATGCACTAGCATCTTATTTATGTCCTGATTTTGACTCAGCCTCTTTAACACCTTCATTTTGCTTTTTGAGCCACTGAGCATGAAACAAGTGTGCTTAAGGTCACAAACCCATATTCTGTCAGGATTTTGTTCTTGTTGTGACTATAATCTGAAAATATTATTTAATATTAAATATTTATATTTTAATATTTTATCAAATAATATTTTGGTCTGTTAAGGGTTGTCCTGTGAATACCAGCCCAGTAAGGCGATGGTATTAGGACAAAATTGAAAGGTGTGAGCCAAGCTCTGACATTATTGAACAGCATAAACTCTGCACACACATGGAATGAATTCACACAATTTCTTAAAATACAAGAATTTATTAACAAAAATAAGTCAACTCAAAGTCAAACATATTTCAATCAACAAACTCTTTACTATGCTAAAACAATCCAACTAAACTACCAAGCAGAATTAAAGAATGACGAAGACTAATGGGCTATGTACAATATAAACAAGTTGATTAAAGATGATTGGAAATCATGACCAAAAGAGTGATGCAACATTACCATGCAATGTTATTAATTTTTGAGAACCAAGGATTATCTTGAAGAATCTAGAAGTGAAGTTAAGTTAGTCTTGGAACTAACTTAGGCAATAATCAGCTAACGTTTAAACCACCATTCACAATGCAAGATCAGATAAAATATTATTTTAATAAAATAATGTTTTAAAGAATGATCTGCTGAATAAAATCAACCTTCTGGATGACTAATTCTCAATGGTGTCTCATTAGCTACCTTTATTTACTAAAATAATATTTAGAGAAATAGTATTAAGGAAATGGTCAAATATTCAAGGAGGTATTTTGAAAAAGAACCAAATCTTTCTGGAGAAATGGGCCTAAGTATGCAAGCACGTGTTCTTAGTTGTTAGCAGTTAAAGCTAACAAAAGAAGTTGATAGCTTAGCACCAGAATCAAACACACACCTTTAAAATACCATCAATAAAAGGGTTAAAAAGCATAAGTGCAGACGGCGCGTTATGATCAATCTTCTGTGTTTAAAATCACCCCTTTAAATAAAATTTGTCTTAATTTTAAAAACACACAAACACAGAACACAAAACTGAGCACGTGTGCTGCAGATAGCCTGCTAGCACCAAGATAGCTGAGTTCAACACAAACAAAACCAAACTTCATAAAATGAAAAACGTTTAGATTATTTCATTCTAAATCACTTCTATCTCTCTGCCCAAAACCTAACCTCATGAACCATGGTGGGGAAATGTTGTCCGGGGCGACGAGGTTTGAAGAAACATCCACTGTGAACAAACGGTTAGCTTCGGCTAACCTCGGTAGCTGTGGATGAAAGACGGCTCTTTCTGTCCGCCAACCAACTGCACAGTTACTGTAACCACGATGATGCGGACTCGGTTGTCCTCCTTCCAGACTGGGAAAACTGCTCCACTCGGCTTCGTAGAGACCGCGTCTCTGCAGGGAATTCTCTGGAACACTGCTTCTGCAGGCCTCAGAGAGAAAGTCAAGCAATGCTTATACCTTAATTTCCCTATTTATGAATGAATACCAGGTAAACAAACAGTAATTCATCGGTACTTAACTCAATGCATATGATCGATGATCGTATGACACCCTTGGATCCAGTTTGAAGAGTTTATGTCTGTTTGCCAGCAAAGAGACATTAGCTCGCTGCCTCTCCGGCCAGCCTCGCATGGAGTCCGGGTGGAAGAGATCGGACCATTGGAAAGGGGGTGCTTTTATACAGCCAGTGGAATCATGGGAAGTCCACTGCTACCCCCCCTTTTCCAAATGTTGGAAGTAGGTTAAACGCAATTTATTTTGAAAGTTCCGGAAAAGCTTGTACCGCATCTTACATGTTGTTTCCATGGCTGTGGGTCCCAACATTCTAGAAAGGGAAATTCATTGTTCCATCAATTTCAACCTGTCCCAAGTCCTGAAACAGCCAAGCTGCCCCAGGCCATCACACCATCACCACCATGTTTCAGCTTTAGTAAATTTTTTTTTCTTGTAATGCTGATTTAAACCAAATGCAACAGGATCCACACCTTCCATACAAAATCTAACTTTGTCTCATCAGCCAAAAAATTTTAACTTCTCTCACCGAGTTTTGCTTGGCTAATGTGAGATGGGCCTTTGTAATATTTTTGGTCAGCAGTGGTTTTGGCCTTGGAACTCTCCCATGGATACCAATTATGCCCAGTTTGTTGTTTGGTTCATTGAGGCACTAGAGGCCTGCGGTACCTTGGTTTTAAACTCAAGGTGTGGGACGTTTTTGAGTTTGCTTGAATCGAGAGAAACAAATAATAAAAAGTAACCACTGGAGATTAGGTTTGATTTCTTTTTATTAATAAAGTATAAGCAGATATAGCCGATGGATGGATTGATGGTGGATGGATGGACGGATTAATGGATTATACAGCAATAAAACGACTTAAAAACTGGCCAATGTTGACGTATTTTTTTCAAGAAAAGCAAACATTATTCAGAAAGGAATTCTACAGCATTAAAACCCTTCAGGTGATAAGCTTCTGGGGTGAAGTTTATCAACTGATCTGGTACCCAAACAACAAGTTTTTATACCCTTAAACTGGACAAAAAATACATGGCATTTTACCACAGAGAGATCAGCATTGATCCTCTCAGTGGTATCAGAGGGAGCCACAAGAAGGTTTGGTACTAGATTCATACTAGGAAAACATTTATCTTTGGCTGGGCAAAACACATAATCCTGATGTAAGATGCTGCTTCTCTTGTGGGAAAGCAATGGTTGAAAGGTGTCCTTTAGCAACTACTTCTGGCAGTTAGTACATCCAAAAGGAAGATCTACATTAACCCTTAAAAACATAATTTTCAATAGGAATTTAGTATTTGATCCAAAGGCTAAATAAAGTAGTCAGGTTGAACGTGGATTACTGCTATGGCTGAATGCTGTGAAGGAGTTCACTGATTAGCCTCCGGCTAAAATGTTGCTTGTTGATAACATATTGTATAATGCAGAGCGGTGGGGGTAGGAAGGATTTCCCATTCAAAGCCCTGTAGTTCTGTTTTGCTATTGTGCCAGGAATAAGTTTAGTTGAGGGAATATGCTGTTGGGTTGTTTTTCAGGAGCTGGGCTTGGCCCCTTAGTTTCAGTAAAAGGAACTCCAAAGAGATTTTGGACAATTCCATGCTTTCAACTTTGTGGGGACAGTTTGGAGATGGTACCTTCCTCTTCCAACATGACTGTGCATCAGTGCACAAAGCAAGGTCCATAAAGACATGGATGGGAGAGTTTGATGTGGATGAGCTTGACTGGCTTGCACAGAGTCCTGACCTCAACCGATAAAACACCTTTAGGATGAATTAGCGGGGAGAGCCAGGCCTTCTCGTCCAACATCAGTCTATGACCTCACAAATGTTCTTCTGGAATAATGGTGAAAGATTCCCATGAACACACTCCTAAACTTATAGACCGCATTCCCAGAAGAGCCATAGCTGTTATAGCTGCAAAGAGTGGACCAATGTCACTTTGAACCCTATGGATTAAGAAAGGGATGCCACTTAAGTTCATATGCGAGTCAAGGCAGGTGAGCGAATACTTTTGGTAATATAGCGTATTTGTTTTAAAGTATCTTCCTTGCAGATGTCATAAGGACGTCCTGCTCTCCCTCTTTTATTGATGAAGTGAAACAAAATTTGTATCAATCGTTTTTCTTTAACTTCTGTAAAAAATATCAGGTGACCATATAATAAAGAATTCACATAGGTTGGAAGACTTTGGGAATTGGCCTTCCTAAAAAGACTAATACTGTGATTTTGTTCCACATTCCTGTGAATGGCCAGATTAACAAAGCAGTTAGAATCTAGGAATGGCATTTTTGCATACCTCACACCTCAACATATAAATGTTTACCTTAATTTGTTGGAGAATCCAATCTTGTAGAATCGACTTGGTGAGATGGTTTCCCTAGAGCCATATAGAGTTTTAATTGCAAACAAGCAAAGAAGTATCCATTATCCATTCAGCTAGCTTTGTAAGGTTTGATTGACCAAGTGAGTGGGTTGGTATTGAGCCAGCTGTTTGGAACTAGATATAACACACTTTCAAAATTATGGGCATTGCCTTGTAATTAGCACAGATCTAATTGACTCTGAGAGTGTGTTTGCTGAAATGAAAGCTTTCTACAAGGCTCTTAATGGGCACCATAAACCTGTAGATGTTGTTGATCTGCCCTCTGAAAAACTCTGGACTGTCATTGATATCTCACAGATGTGCATCGTATGTGAGGTGTCAGCTTGATTGATCTAGGTGTTTTACACATTCATTAAAGCAAAATAAACATGTCAATACAAATACCTGTGGAATTGCAATGTTATTTCCAATACCTGTGGAACTAAAAACAACACTCAATATTCTGAGCAGTGCTTTTAGCTGCTTGTTAGTGACAGCTTCACTGCCTACCTGTTTTCCTTCTATACATGGCTCCCATGTTTGTGCAGCATATTTAAGTCATGGTGAGACCCTAGAGATTAACTTTAAGGTCAACTGTATTGATGTGGAGGGAAAAAAAGGAATAAAAACAACAAAAATATTTTGCCATGCAAATTAGGAAAATGCTACATATCTTTCACAATTTTTTACAAATTAAAGCCTGCAGAGGGTTCGTAAATATTGTATTCAGCCATGTGTAAAATAATCTTTCACTGCAATTAAAGCTACAAATCTTGGCGTATGTCTCCACCAGCTTTGCACATCTAGAGACTGAAGGTTTGGACCCTAAATCTTTGGAAAAGAGCTTAAGCTCAACACACTGGTTGGAGGGCATCACTTTGCCAATCTTGCCAGATTGTAAAATTGAGATCTTGACATCTGGCCATTCCAACACATTGCTTTGATTTAAACCATTGCATTGTACCTCTAGATATATGTTTGCTGGAAGGTGAACCTCCACCCCAGTCTCAAGTCTTTTGCACCCTCCATCAGGTTTTTTTTTCTAAGATTGTTCTGTATAGACCCATTGCAACTCCACCACTTGCTCTTTCTCTGGCTGGAACTAGAGCCAGACTATTGTAATAAAGAAGAATCTGAGAGGTGAATATAAAAAAGTTAAAATGACAAAACATTGTTGTGCATGAATACACACTAAGGTTTAGGAAATAAAGCATTAATTGTTTTTTAAAGGGGAACAACAATACTGGTTTGTTAGAGAGCTATTCAGTGCAGAGACATCAGTGACTAGCAGAACTCTGGGGGATCAAGGTCATGTCTGCTGTCAGGATTTGACTACAGCCACATTTTCATTTGTTTGCTTCACTATTTCATTTAATTCTGAGTAGGCTGTACTCTATAGCGGTAGCGATTGTCCAGTAACATACATGGTCGCTGGGATTTGAACTCAAAGCTGCCTCCTTACCACTGACCTTAGCTGGATGGTGAAGCTGCCCCCTGATCAGAGTGTGTGAAGTTGGTTGGGGGCACAATGTGAATGCTGTTTATTGCTAATTTATTATGTGAAATATCCCCTGAACTCATCTTCAAACTGGACTGCTCTCAATGTCTTAAGAAGTGACAATTTTTGATAAGGGCTTGATGGGCAGTTTCCCAGGGCAAAATCAGAAAGGTGGTGCATGACCATCACATCAAATATATAATGTATTTGTCAGTTGCACATTGAACATGTTTTAATATTTCTTTGATACATGTTCATGTCAAGCAACTGGTAAAACCTCTGAAATCAAGAATGCAGTTTTAACCTATCCTCCTGCACAGCTCCCATGAAGGAGGAGTCACAGCTGCAATCCCCTGTGAAATCATAGAGCTAAAAACCTCTGGAGGTTCTCTTTACATGCAGCTCTCCACTGGTTGCATAGGGGGCCATGAGCATGAACTTCTTTGACCTTGCTGGCCAAGTAAAAGACAGCTTCTTCAAAGAAATCTTGAACCAAAAAGTAAAGTATGGTCGGCTGTATGTGTATGCACTGACTGTAACCCATCCGAAAATACAAGCCGCCTTAACCTTACTCTTTGAGCTTCTGCAGAAAATAATCTGAGCCAAAGATTCCCGAAGAAGACGGTGTCCCTAATTACATTGACAAACCAGCTTTTCCCCACTGCCTGAAGAAGACAGCATAGGAAGTGCAGGTAGTGTCTGGGCTGAGAAAATGAATTCAGGAAAAAACTATTTAAATATATATTTTTTTTATTGTGTTTTGCTTTGTTTTTATACTTACACTGGATCAAGTCAGAGCAGGTTTAGAGTAAGTCAGAGCTGAGGCTATCTGTGATTCAAACTTATTTTCAAAACTGGTCTAAACAGTAATGATCCGATAATGTTTTCTTGTTCCATGTTACCTGTGTTTTTCAATCTTCTTCTCACTAACCTGCATAAAACATGTCCACGTAGTCTTGAAAAACATGCTAAATCATGTCTTAATTCGCTGTTAGAGCTAAAGATAAAAGCTCTGTCAAGATAGCCACCATTAGTTGTGCAGTGCTCACAACACAGCTTGTTTTGTTCGTGCTGTGATCAGCCGTAGCACACCACCAGCACTCATATACACATTAATATTTATTATTAGTGTGACATGATCATGCCTGCCATCAAGGCCTCTATATTGTGAGTCCATAACTCCGTTCAAAAATCATTCACTGTGAGGGCTAATTAACACAAAATAAAAATCAATTATCCCAAAAGTTATTGATTTGGCAAAATATTCTCAAAAGTTTTACTTTTACTTTAAATAACATTTTATATACCTTCTGATTGGCTTTGTGAACTGGCTGTTGTTTTCCAAACCAAACCTATTGTTGCACAACACACTGTTTTAGTTCATTTATCACAGACTTCTTAAAAATCAATGGAATCCATGGAATGGCCTACCTGCAGTCCTGACATCAACCCCATTGAACACTTTGATGTGCTGTTTGTGCCAGATGGACCAACACAATGGGATGTTGTACTATGTGACCCAGATGGTAATCAGAATTATGAGGTCATGTCATGCTGTTGTGACTGCTGTGCACAATTCTTTCACACACTATATATATGTTTGTTACATAAATAAATGGTTAAAGTTTCCAGTATGTTTTGTTGACATACTGACAAGTGTGTATGACAAAGAGGTTTTTTTATGTATGCAACCCACATACTCAACTCTGCTGCTCAACTGACAAATTAATTTTCCTTACAAATGTAGCCTCATTTAAAAAGGAAATAAAACAGGTTGCTGGATGTATAACATTTATTACAAAGAAGCATTGTTACAACAAAACATTAAACAAAACACAAATGTACTAATTATACAAAAATGGAACATTGCCATTTAAAGAATTTCAATTATCATTCTGTGGTGTCCAAACAGTGTTTTTCCTGTCATAAGCAGGGTATGTGCCAGCCAAGATCCCACAAGCAAGTTTATTGTTGGATCAGTATTAAAATGTGTTACCAATCTGAGAGGTGCATTATTTACTCAGTTTAATTTACCTTAAACGTAAAAATGTGATCCCCTCCTTGAACCGCCACCTTAACGTGGTGGAGGGGTTTGAGTGTTCAAATGATCCTAGAGGCTATGTTGTCTGGGGCTTAAATGCCCCTGGTAGGGTCTCCCATGGCAAACAGGCTCTAGGTGATGGGTCAGACAAAGAGCGGTTCAAGAATCCTTCATGAGGATAAATATATCGAGGCACGTGACGTCGCACGGTACGGCAGTGACGGGGTCCCACCCTGGAGCCAGGCCTGGGGTCGGGACTCGTCGGAGAGCGCCTGGTGGCCGGGTTGCTCCTCGCGGGACCCGGCCGGGCCAAGCCTGAACGAGAGACGCGAAGCCATCCCCCAGTGGGCCCACCACCTGCAGGGGGAACCGTGAGGGACTGGTGCAAAGAGGATTGGGTGGCGGACGAGGGTGGAGACCTCAGCGGCTTAGGCTGGCTCTAGGGACGTGGAATGTTACCTCGCTGGGGGGGAAGGAGTCTGAGCTGGTCCACTGATCACCACCTGGTGGTGAGTTGGATCCGCTGGAGGAGGAGAAAGCCGGACAGACTTGGCAGGCCCAAGCGCATAGTGAGGGTCTGCTTGGAACGCCTGGCGGAGCCCTCGGCCAGGGATGTATTCAGCTCCCACCTCTGGGAGAGCTTTGACCAGATTCCGGGGGATGTTGGAGACATAGAGTCCGAGTGGACCATGTTCTCCGCATCTATTGTCGATGCTACTGCCCGTAGCTGCGGCCGTAAGGTCTGCGGTGCCTGTCGCAGCGGCAATCCCAGAACCCGGTGGTGGACACCGGCAGTAAGGGATGCTGTCAAGCTGAAGAAGGAGTCCTATTGCCTGTGGTTGGCTTGTGGGACTCCTGAGGCGGCTGACGGGTACGGTGAGGCCAAGCGTGCTGCGGCCCGAGCTGTGGGAGAGGCAAAAACTCGGGCCTGGGAGGAGTTCGGTAAGGCCATGGAGAAGGACTACCGTTCGGCCTCAAAGCGATTCTGGCAAACCGTCCGGCGCCTCAGGAGGGGGAAGCAGTGCTTCGCCAACACTGTTTATAGTGGGGGTGGAAGGCTGCTGACCTCGACTGGGGACATTATCGGGTGGTGGAAGGAGTACTTTGAGGATCTCCTCAATCCTGCCATCACGCATTCCCTGGTGGAAACAGAGTCTGGGGACTCGGGGTTGGATTCTTTCATCACCCAGGCTGAAGTCACCGAGGTGGTTAAAAAGCTCCGCGGTGGCAAGGCTTCGGGGGTGGATGAGATCCGCCCTGAGTACCTCAAATCTCTGGATGTTGTGGGGCTGTCATGGTTGACACGCCTCTTCAACATTGCATGGCGGTCGGGGACAGTGCCTCTGGACTGGCAGACCGGGGTGGTGGTCCCCCTTCATAAGAAGGGTGACCGGAGGGTGTGTTCCAACTACAGGGGGATCACACTCCTCAGCCTCCCTGGTAAGGCCTACACCAGGGTATTGGAGAGGAGAGTCCGGCCGATAGTCGAACCTCGGCTTCAAGAGGAGCAGTGTGGTTTTCGTCCCGGCCGTGGAACACTGGACCAGCTCTATACCCTCTACAGGGTACTCGAGGGCTCATGGGAGTTTGCCCAACCGGTTCACATGTGTTTTGTGGACCTGGAGAAGGCATTTGACTGTGTCCCTCGTGATGCCTTGTGGGGGGTGCTCCAGGAGTATGGAATCAGGGGCCCTTTACTAGGGGCCATCCGGTCCCTGTACGAGCGGAGCAGGAGTTTGGTCCGCATTGCCGACACTAAGTCGGACCTGTTCCCGGTGCATGTTGGACGCCGGCAGGGCTGCCTTTTGTCACCGGTCCTGTTCATAACTTTTATGGACAGAATTTCTAGACGCAGCCAAGGGCCGGAGGGGGTCTGGTTTGGGGAGCAGTGGATTTTGTCTCTTCTTTTTGGAGATGGCGTGGTCCTGCTGGCCCCCTCTAGCCAAGACCTACAGCATGCGATGGGGCGGTTCGCAGCCGAGTGTGAAGCGGGTGGGATGAAGATCAGCTCCTCCAAGTCAGAGGCCATGGTACTCAACTGGAAAAGGGTGGCTTGTCCTCTTCAGGTTGGAGAGGAGTTCCTGCCTCAAGTGGAGGAGTCTAAGTATCTCGGGGTCTTGTTCACGAGTGAGGGAAGAATGGAGCGGGAGATCGACAGACGGATCGGTGCGGCTACCATAGTAATGGGGGCGCTGTGCCGGTCCGTTGTGGTGAAGAGAGAGCTGAGCCGAAAAGCGAAGCTCTCAATTTACCGGTCGGTCTACGTTCCTACCCTCACCTATGGCCATGAACTTTGGGTCATGACTGAAAGAAAAAGATCCCAGATACAAGCGGCTGAAATGAGCTTCCTCTGTAGGGTGGCTGGGCACTCCCTTAGAGATAGGGTGAAGAGCTCAGCCATTCGGGAGGGGCTCGGAGTAGAGCCGCTGCTCCTCCACATCGAGAGGAGCCAGTTGAGGTGGCTTGGGCATCTATACCGGATGCCTCCTGGACGCCTTCCTCGGGAGGTGTTCCAGGCACGTCCCACCGGGAGGAGGCCCAGGGGACGGCCCAGGACACACTGGAGGGACTATGTCTCTCGGCTGGCCTGGGAACGCCTTGGGCTCCCCCCGGAGGAGCTGGAGGAGGTGTCTGGGGAGAGGGACGTCTGGGCGTCTTTGCTGAGTCTGCTGCCCCCGCGACCCGGTTCCGGATAAGCGGAAGACGACGAGTACGAGTACGAGTAAAAAAAAACAAAAACTCACTCTCAGAAGAGGCAGGAACAAAACAGAAGCAGGCTGGCTAGACAAACATTGCATGGTCCACAAAACAAGACATGAGCTGAAAACAAGACATGATTTGAGAAATGTTTCCGCGCTGAACAACTGAACAGTAGTGAATATAAGGAGAGTAAACCAGGAGGAGCTAGGAGACAGATTAGTTTGAAGCAGGTGAACCGGATAAAGATAAATAACAGACAAAACATGGCTGGAGCAAGAACAGAGACTCTTGAAAACAAACAAAAACTAAAGCATGACCAAAACCAAACTTGACAAAACATGAACAAAACTAAAACATGAACAGAAAAATAATAAACAGAAGCATGATTCAAAAACTGAGAGAGAAATATAAGAAAAACCCAGAAACCAAAAACCGAACAACCCCTAATCATAACAGTCGGCACAAAAAGCTATTTACTAATGGAGAAGTTGTCAAAGAATGCTTTCCTGATAAGATAAACTTTGTGATAAATTAAAGCAAACACCACATCAGCATCATGTGCTACAAAGAAAATTGAAATATTGATTCAAGATATGCTAGCCCATCCATGAAGCCAACAAAAGGCACCATGTGTTGGCTTAGCTGTGGAGAAGTCCACTGACATATTTGACAATGCTCAGCTGTTAGTTTACGTTATGGTTTTTTAACAGACCAGAAAGCGTCTTAAGAAACCCTGCGGGGTATCTCTCCTCGTCAAACCAGTAAAAGAGGACAAGACATCAACCTGTCCATAAAGAGGATTTTAGCACAGAGAGGAATAGAGCCCAAAAAAGTGTTTTCAGTAACCACAGATGGAGAAAATGGAGCTGTAAAATGGCAACCCTGAGCTCATAACTTACCAAAACATCATTCATCAGTCTGTTCTCTGTTCCTCCTTGTCAGATGAGCATGCAGAGGTGATGAATACAACGATGATATTGATGAATTTTCTCACGGCATCCTCTTCTTACCATCATCGCATGCTAAGGGAATTTGTCAAGAGAAGTTCATGCCACTGCTCAAGATCTTTTGTTCCACCACATTGTGTGATGCCTCAGCAAAGGCAGGGTTTTGGTCCATTAGGTGGGAAGAAGTATCTTTTTTGGCAGAGCAAAAAGATCAGAAGGCAGAACAATTTAAAAAAATGAGAAGTAGCTGGACATTGTGGCCTTTTTGGTTCATATTGCTTCACATCTAAATGAATTGAACTTCAGGCCACAGGTTAAGGACGATTCGTGAACAAATGACAGCCGTCCACGCCTTTCAGAGGAAACTTTAGATGTTCTAGGAAGACTTGTAGGGAGACAGATAAATAGACAGTGAGATGTGTCTTCTTTTGTTGACTTTATTGATAGGCTCTTTGAGAACTTCAGCAATCATTTTGACATTCAGAACCCAATTCTCATCACAGATGTTAGAAGCTTCTCAAGATAAGTCACACAGCACTTAAAATGGGAAAATGCTGGGCCTCTCCAGATGCAGTTATTTGTCCTCCAAGCAGATTTGGTCCTGAAAAAGCCATTTGTCAGAACTGACCCTTCCACTTTCTGGCGTTAAGTGGTTCCTGAGACGGCTTTTCTAGGTCTGAAGAAAGTAGCCCTGCAGATCTTGACCATCTTTGGCTCCACAGACAACTGTGAGGCAGCTTTTTTCCACAATGAACATATTCAAAACCAAATATCGTTCAAGGCTCACCAGTGAGCACCTTCACACATGTATGAGGATAGTCCTGACTCCATTCAAGCCCAGGTTTAAAGTTCTGGCAGGGCAAGCAAGAGCTGACTTCTCTCACCGGGTACAAAAGAAGAAAAAGATTCCCTAAAGATGTTCAGTTGTTAAGATATATTGATAGTTAAATTCTTTTGAACAGTTTGAGAGAGCTGAGTCAAGATATGCAGCAGAGAAATGGAAACATCAACCTTTTCCTCCATTTTTTATTTCTGAAGTCAAGCACTTTATGTGAACATTCACAGTTTTCATGTTTTATTTGTTTTCTATTTTGGCATGTAATACATTTTTTATTCAGTAAATGGAGGAACATTATAGATCTCAGAAATCATACATACATGTTCAGCTCTTTGTTTCCTGACAATGAATATTGTCAAAAAGTATTGAAATCAGCCTGAATTTGTTTGATTTGATAGTCAAATCAATGCATGCATATGTTAATTCAACTACCGAGCCACTTAAATATACAGTATTTATCACACTAAATAGTTAGACATTATGATCTTCTGGACCTTGGCTACAAAAAACTGTGGTTCTATGTTAACTTGGTGGGGCTGAATACACATGCACACCACACCTGTCAGATTTTTATTTTAAAAAATGTTTCCGTCTACCTCTATTTTGCACTATTTTGTGTTGGTCTGTCACTTTTTTTATGGTCTATAAATTCCTAATATAATACACTGATGTTTGTGCTTGTTACTTCGCAAAATGTAAAAATCAAAATTACACTAAAATTAAACCTTCAAACCTTCAAAAGTTGATTTAAACCTAATCATTTTTCTTTTAATATTTATGTGCTGTAATAGTTTTTTTATTCTTGACTAGACCAACTGTGTATTTTAAACTAGCTCAACCTATTTAAAGACGGGGTTGATTTAATGGTTGATAGTGACCTTTCAACTAAAAAACATCACAGAAGCTGGTACAGCATGATTTAACTGGGATTAATTGAGGAGCATCTAGAAAATCAGGAGCTTTATGTTTAAAGGTTATCTGACTGAAAACTAAGTGTGAAGGTTTATCCGTAGGGATCAGGAACAATCCATGACGTGAAGGAGTGCCATCCTGATGGAGTAAATCAAACATGACTGGGATTTTTGTACATGATCACAACACAGAGCTCTGAGCTAATTTTACTCAGTGCTTTTAATCCTTACACCTGTTAGCGGTACATGTAAAAAGCTGTTTGAACTATTAGCTGTCTGAATACAGAAAGACGATGCAATGCCAAATTTTGTTAAAGTCTGATGTGAAGCTGGGGGATCCAGTGTCTAGGACTCACTAATCTGAATTGAGACATGTTTGGGACAAGGAAGACCTGACTCAGACCAATGTCTCACAATGGCTTTCTTAACTGACTGGTTTGTCAGATATCTGACCACAGTATTTGTGTCCAGACAAATACTGTGCAACAGAAAAAGGATAAAATTATTACTGTGAGACTCAATTACTGAGGGTCAGATTCAGTTAACATTATACTTTATAACATGAACAAGATAAAATGCCTTCTATTATCAGTCTAGTCACTGAAATTTAGAAAGTACATGATTGGTTCTCTAATGATCCAGCACTATCTTTGTCTCAGCCCACTTGTCTCTGTAGATTTGTTTTAATTCAGGCATCCTGGAGGGTTTTTTAAGCATGACTGCCTGTTTAAGGTCATGCACTAGCATCTTATTTATGTCCTGATTTTGACTCAGCCTCTTTAACACCTTCATTTTGCTTTTTGAGCCACTGAGCATGAAACAAGTGTGCTTAAGGTCACAAACCCATATTCTGTCAGGATTTTGTTCTTGTTGTGACTATAATCTGAAAATATTATTTAATATTAAATATTTATATTTTAATATTTTATCAAATAATATTTTGGTCTGTTAAGGGTTGTCCTGTGAATACCAGCCCAGTAAGGCGATGGTATTAGGGCAAAGTTGAAAGGTGTGAGCCAAGCTCTGACATTATTGAACAGCATAAACTCTGCACACACATGGAATGAATTCACACAATTTCTTAAAATACAAGAATTTATTAACAAAAATAAGTCAACTCAAAGTCAAACATATTTCAATCAACAAACTCTTTACTATGCTAAAACAATCCAACTAAACTACCAAGCAGAATTAAAGAATGACGAAGACTAATGGGCTATGTACAATATAAACAAGTTGATTAAAGATGATTGAAAATCATGACCAAAAGAGTGATGCAACATTACCATGCAATGTTATTTATATTTGAGAACCAAGGATTATCTTGAAGAATCTGGAAGTGAAGTTAAGTTAGTCTTGGAACTAACTTAGGCAGTAATCAGCAAACGTTTAGACAACCATTCACAATGAAAGATCAGATAAAATATTATTTTAATAAAATAATGTTTTAAGGAATGATCTGCTGAATAAAACCAACCTTCTGGATGACTAATTCTCAACGGTGTCTCATTAGCTACCTTTATTTACTAAAATAATATTTAGAGAAATAGTATTAAGGAAATGGTCAAATATTCAAGGAGGTATTTTGAAAAAGAACCAAATCTTTCTGGAGAAATGGGCCTAAGTATGCAAGCACGTGTTCTTAGTTGTTAGCAGTTAAAGCTAACAAAAGAAGTTGATAGCTTAGCACCAGAATCAAACACACACCTTTAAAATACCATCAATAAAAGGGTTAAAAAGCATAAGTGCAGACGGCGCGTTATGATCAATCTTCTGTGTTTAAAATCACCCCTTTAAATAAAATTTGTCTTAATTTTAAAAACACACAAACACAGAACACAAAACTGAGCACGTGTGCTGCAGATAGCCTGCTAGCACCAAGATAGCTGAGTTCAACACAAACAAAACCAAACTTCATAAAATGAAAAACGTTTAGATTATTTCATTCTAAATCACTTCTATCTCTCTGCCCAAAACCTAACCTCATGAACCATGGTGGGGAAATGTTGTCCGGGGCGACGAGGTTTGAAGAAACATCCACTGTGAACAAACGGTTAGCTTCGGCTAACCTCGGTAGCTGTGGATGAAAGACGGCTCTTTCTGTCCGCCAACCAACTGCACAGTTACTGTAACCACGATGATGCGGACTCGGTTGTCCTCCTTCCAGACTGGGAAAACTGCTCCACTCGGCTTCGTAGAGACCGCGTCTCTGCAGGGAATTCTCTGGAACACTGCTTCTGCAGGCCTCAGAGAGAAAGTCAAGCAATGCTTATACCTTAATTTCCCTATTTATGAATGAATACCAGGTAAACAAACAGTAATTCATCGGTACTTAACTCAATGCATATGATCGATGATCGTATGACACCCTTGGATCCAGTTTGAAGAGTTTATGTCTGTTTGCCAGCAAAGAGACATTAGCTCGCTGCCTCTCCGGCCAGCCTCGCATGGAGTCCGGGTGGAAGAGATCGGACCATTGGAAAGGGGGTGCTTTTATACAGCCAGTGGAATCATGGGAAGTCCACTGCTACCCCCCCTTTTCCAAATGTTGGAAGTAGGTTAAACGCAATTTATTTTGAAAGTTCCGGAAAAGCTTGTACCGCATCTTACATGTTGTTTCCATGGCTGTGGGTCCCAACATTCTAGAAAGGGAAATTCATTGTTCCATCAATTTCAACCTGTCCCAAGTCCTGAAACAGCCAAGCTGCCCCAGGCCATCACACCATCACCACCATGTTTCAGCTTTAGTAAATTTTTTTTTCTTGTAATGCTGATTTAAACCAAATGCAACAGGATCCACACCTTCCATACAAAATCTAACTTTGTCTCATCAGCCAAAAAATTTTAACTTCTCTCACCGAGTTTTGCTTGGCTAATGTGAGATGGGCCTTTGTAATATTTTTGGTCAGCAGTGGTTTTGGCCTTGGAACTCTCCCATGGATACCAATTATGCCCAGTTTGTTGTTTGGTTCATTGAGGCACTAGAGGCCTGCGGTACCTTGGTTTTAAACTCAAGGTGTGGGACGTTTTTGAGTTTGCTTGAATCGAGAGAAACAAATAATAAAAAGTAACCACTGGAGATTAGGTTTGATTTCTTTTTATTAATAAAGTATAAGCAGATATAGCCGATGGATGGATTGATGGTGGATGGATGGACGGATTAATGGATTATACAGCAATAAAACGACTTAAAAACTGGCCAATGTTGACGTATTTTTTTCAAGAAAAGCAAACATTATTCAGAAAGGAATTCTACAGCATTAAAACCCTTCAGGTGATAAGCTTCTGGGGTGAAGTTTATCAACTGATCTGGTACCCAAACAACAAGTTTTTATACCCTTAAACTGGACAAAAAATACATGGCATTTTACCACAGAGAGATCAGCATTGATCCTCTCAGTGGTATCAGAGGGAGCCACAAGAAGGTTTGGTACTAGATTCATACTAGGAAAACATTTATCTTTGGCTGGGCAAAACACATAATCCTGATGTAAGATGCTGCTTCTCTTGTGGGAAAGCAATGGTTGAAAGGTGTCCTTTAGCAACTACTTCTGGCAGTTAGTACATCCAAAAGGAAGATCTACATTAACCCTTAAAAACATAATTTTCAATAGGAATTTAGTATTTGATCCAAAGGCTAAATAAAGTAGTCAGGTTGAACGTGGATTACTGCTATGGCTGAATGCTGTGAAGGAGTTCACTGATTAGCCTCCGGCTAAAATGTTGCTTGTTGATAACATATTGTATAATGCAGAGCGGTGGGGGTAGGAAGGATTTCCCATTCAAAGCCCTGTAGTTCTGTTTTGCTATTGTGCCAGGAATAAGTTTAGTTGAGGGAATATGCTGTTGGGTTGTTTTTCAGGAGCTGGGCTTGGCCCCTTAGTTTCAGTAAAAGGAACTCCAAAGAGATTTTGGACAATTCCATGCTTTCAACTTTGTGGGGACAGTTTGGAGATGGTACCTTCCTCTTCCAACATGACTGTGCATCAGTGCACAAAGCAAGGTCCATAAAGACATGGATGGGAGAGTTTGATGTGGATGAGCTTGACTGGCTTGCACAGAGTCCTGACCTCAACCGATAAAACACCTTTAGGATGAATTAGCGGGGAGAGCCAGGCCTTCTCGTCCAACATCAGTCTATGACCTCACAAATGTTCTTCTGGAATAATGGTGAAAGATTCCCATGAACACACTCCTAAACTTATAGACCGCATTCCCAGAAGAGCCATAGCTGTTATAGCTGCAAAGAGTGGACCAATGTCACTTTGAACCCTATGGATTAAGAAAGGGATGCCACTTAAGTTCATATGCGAGTCAAGGCAGGTGAGCGAATACTTTTGGTAATATAGCGTATTTGTTTTAAAGTATCTTCCTTGCAGATGTCATAAGGACGTCCTGCTCTCCCTCTTTTATTGATGAAGTGAAACAAAATTTGTATCAATCGTTTTTCTTTAACTTCTGTAAAAAATATCAGGTGACCATATAATAAAGAATTCACATAGGTTGGAAGACTTTGGGAATTGGCCTTCCTAAAAAGACTAATACTGTGATTTTGTTCCACATTCCTGTGAATGGCCAGATTAACAAAGCAGTTAGAATCTAGGAATGGCATTTTTGCATACCTCACACCTCAACATATAAATGTTTACCTTAATTTGTTGGAGAATCCAATCTTGTAGAATCGACTTGGTGAGATGGTTTCCCTAGAGCCATATAGAGTTTTAATTGCAAACAAGCAAAGAAGTATCCATTATCCATTCAGCTAGCTTTGTAAGGTTTGATTGACCAAGTGAGTGGGTTGGTATTGAGCCAGCTGTTTGGAACTAGATATAACACACTTTCAAAATTATGGGCATTGCCTTGTAATTAGCACAGATCTAATTGACTCTGAGAGTGTGTTTGCTGAAATGAAAGCTTTCTACAAGGCTCTTAATGGGCACCATAAACCTGTAGATGTTGTTGATCTGCCCTCTGAAAAACTCTGGACTGTCATTGATATCTCACAGATGTGCATCGTATGTGAGGTGTCAGCTTGATTGATCTAGGTGTTTTACACATTCATTAAAGCAAAATAAACATGTCAATACAAATACCTGTGGAATTGCAATGTTATTTCCAATACCTGTGGAACTAAAAACAACACTCAATATTCTGAGCAGTGCTTTTAGCTGCTTGTTAGTGACAGCTTCACTGCCTACCTGTTTTCCTTCTATACATGGCTCCCATGTTTGTGCAGCATATTTAAGTCATGGTGAGACCCTAGAGATTAACTTTAAGGTCAACTGTATTGATGTGGAGGGAAAAAAAGGAATAAAAACAACAAAAATATTTTGCCATGCAAATTAGGAAAATGCTACATATCTTTCACAATTTTTTACAAATTAAAGCCTGCAGAGGGTTCGTAAATATTGTATTCAGCCATGTGTAAAATAATCTTTCACTGCAATTAAAGCTACAAATCTTGGCGTATGTCTCCACCAGCTTTGCACATCTAGAGACTGAAGGTTTGGACCCTAAATCTTTGGAAAAGAGCTTAAGCTCAACACACTGGTTGGAGGGCATCACTTTGCCAATCTTGCCAGATTGTAAAATTGAGATCTTGACATCTGGCCATTCCAACACATTGCTTTGATTTAAACCATTGCATTGTACCTCTAGATATATGTTTGCTGGAAGGTGAACCTCCACCCCAGTCTCAAGTCTTTTGCACCCTCCATCAGGTTTTTTTTTCTAAGATTGTTCTGTATAGACCCATTGCAACTCCACCACTTGCTCTTTCTCTGGCTGGAACTAGAGCCAGACTATTGTAATAAAGAAGAATCTGAGAGGTGAATATAAAAAAGTTAAAATGACAAAACATTGTTGTGCATGAATACACACTAAGGTTTAGGAAATAAAGCATTAATTGTTTTTTAAAGGGGAACAACAATACTGGTTTGTTAGAGAGCTATTCAGTGCAGAGACATCAGTGACTAGCAGAACTCTGGGGGATCAAGGTCATGTCTGCTGTCAGGATTTGACTACAGCCACATTTTCATTTGTTTGCTTCACTATTTCATTTAATTCTGAGTAGGCTGTACTCTATAGCGGTAGCGATTGTCCAGTAACATACATGGTCGCTGGGATTTGAACTCAAAGCTGCCTCCTTACCACTGACCTTAGCTGGATGGTGAAGCTGCCCCCTGATCAGAGTGTGTGAAGTTGGTTGGGGGCACAATGTGAATGCTGTTTATTGCTAATTTATTATGTGAAATATCCCCTGAACTCATCTTCAAACTGGACTGCTCTCAATGTCTTAAGAAGTGACAATTTTTGATAAGGGCTTGATGGGCAGTTTCCCAGGGCAAAATCAGAAAGGTGGTGCATGACCATCACATCAAATATATAATGTATTTGTCAGTTGCACATTGAACATGTTTTAATATTTCTTTGATACATGTTCATGTCAAGCAACTGGTAAAACCTCTGAAATCAAGAATGCAGTTTTAACCTATCCTCCTGCACAGCTCCCATGAAGGAGGAGTCACAGCTGCAATCCCCTGTGAAATCATAGAGCTAAAAACCTCTGGAGGTTCTCTTTACATGCAGCTCTCCACTGGTTGCATAGGGGGCCATGAGCATGAACTTCTTTGACCTTGCTGGCCAAGTAAAAGACAGCTTCTTCAAAGAAATCTTGAACCAAAAAGTAAAGTATGGTCGGCTGTATGTGTATGCACTGACTGTAACCCATCCGAAAATACAAGCCGCCTTAACCTTACTCTTTGAGCTTCTGCAGAAAATAATCTGAGCCAAAGATTCCCGAAGAAGACGGTGTCCCTAATTACATTGACAAACCAGCTTTTCCCCACTGCCTGAAGAAGACAGCATAGGAAGTGCAGGTAGTGTCTGGGCTGAGAAAATGAATTCAGGAAAAAACTATTTAAATATATATTTTTTTTATTGTGTTTTGCTTTGTTTTTATACTTACACTGGATCAAGTCAGAGCAGGTTTAGAGTAAGTCAGAGCTGAGGCTATCTGTGATTCAAACTTATTTTCAAAACTGGTCTAAACAGTAATGATCCGATAATGTTTTCTTGTTCCATGTTACCTGTGTTTTTCAATCTTCTTCTCACTAACCTGCATAAAACATGTCCACGTAGTCTTGAAAAACATGCTAAATCATGTCTTAATTCGCTGTTAGAGCTAAAGATAAAAGCTCTGTCAAGATAGCCACCATTAGTTGTGCAGTGCTCACAACACAGCTTGTTTTGTTCGTGCTGTGATCAGCCGTAGCACACCACCAGCACTCATATACACATTAATATTTATTATTAGTGTGACATGATCATGCCTGCCATCAAGGCCTCTATATTGTGAGTCCATAACTCCGTTCAAAAATCATTCACTGTGAGGGCTAATTAACACAAAATAAAAATCAATTATCCCAAAAGTTATTGATTTGGCAAAATATTCTCAAAAGTTTTACTTTTACTTTAAATAACATTTTATATACCTTCTGATTGGCTTTGTGAACTGGCTGTTGTTTTCCAAACCAAACCTATTGTTGCACAACACACTGTTTTAGTTCATTTATCACAGACTTCTTAAAAATCAATGGAATCCATGGAATGGCCTACCTGCAGTCCTGACATCAACCCCATTGAACACTTTGATGTGCTGTTTGTGCCAGATGGACCAACACAATGGGATGTTGTACTATGTGACCCAGATGGTAATCAGAATTATGAGGTCATGTCATGCTGTTGTGACTGCTGTGCACAATTCTTTCACACACTATATATATGTTTGTTACATAAATAAATGGTTAAAGTTTCCAGTATGTTTTGTTGACATACTGACAAGTGTGTATGACAAAGAGGTTTTTTTATGTATGCAACCCACATACTCAACTCTG
The DNA here is from genome assembly GCA_036173005.1 of Crenichthys baileyi. Lineage (NCBI taxonomy): Eukaryota > Metazoa > Chordata > Actinopteri > Cyprinodontiformes > Goodeidae > Crenichthys > Crenichthys baileyi. Next base: position 59,508 of record JAHHUM010000202.1, read on the forward strand.
CTGCTCAACTGACAAATTAATTTTCCTTACAAATGTAGCCTCATTTAAAAAGGAAATAAAACAGGTTGCTGGATGTATAACATTTATTACAAAGAAGCATTGTTACAACAAAACATTAAACAAAACACAAATGTACTAATTATACAAAAATGGAACATTGCCATTTAAAGAATTTCAATTATCATTCTGTGGTGTCCAAACAGTGTTTTTCCTGTCATAAGCAGGGTATGTGCCAGCCAAGATCCCACAAGCAAGTTTATTGTTGGATCAGTATTAAAATGTGTTACCAATCTGAGAGGTGCATTATTTACTCAGTTTAATTTACCTTAAACGTAAAAATGTGATCCCCTCCTTGAACCGCCACCTTAACGTGGTGGAGGGGTTTGAGTGTTCAAATGATCCTAGAGGCTATGTTGTCTGGGGCTTAAATGCCCCTGGTAGGGTCTCCCATGGCAAACAGGCTCTAGGTGATGGGTCAGACAAAGAGCGGTTCAAGAATCCTTCATGAGGATAAATATATCGAGGCACGTGACGTCGCACGGTACGGCAGTGACGGGGTCCCACCCTGGAGCCAGGCCTGGGGTCGGGACTCGTCGGAGAGCGCCTGGTGGCCGGGTTGCTCCTCGCGGGACCCGGCCGGGCCAAGCCTGAACGAGAGACGCGAAGCCATCCCCCAGTGGGCCCACCACCTGCAGGGGGAACCGTGAGGGACTGGTGCAAAGAGGATTGGGTGGCGGACGAGGGTGGAGACCTCAGCGGCTTAGGCTGGCTCTAGGGACGTGGAATGTTACCTCGCTGGGGGGGAAGGAGTCTGAGCTGGTCCACTGATCACCACCTGGTGGTGAGTTGGATCCGCTGGAGGAGGAGAAAGCCGGACAGACTTGGCAGGCCCAAGCGCATAGTGAGGGTCTGCTTGGAACGCCTGGCGGAGCCCTCGGCCAGGGATGTATTCAGCTCCCACCTCTGGGAGAGCTTTGACCAGATTCCGGGGGATGTTGGAGACATAGAGTCCGAGTGGACCGTGTTCTCCGCATCTATTGTCGATGCTGCTGCCCGTAGCTGCGGCCGTAAGGTCTGCGGTGCTTGTCACGGCGGCAATCCCAGAACCCGGTGGTGGACACCGGCAGTAAGGGATGCTGTCAAGCTGAAGAAGGAGTCCTATTGCCTGTGGTTGGCTTGTGGGACTCCTGAGGCGGCTGACGGGTACGGTGAGGCCAAGCGTGCTGCGGCCCGAGCTGTGGGAGAGGCAAAAACTCGGGCCTGGGAGGAGTTCGGTAAGGCCATGGAGAAGGACTACCGTTCGGCCTCAAAGCGATTCTGGCAAACCGTCCGGCGCCTCAGGAGGGGGAAGCAGTGCTTCGCCAACACTGTTTATAGTGGGGGTGGAAGGCTGCTGACCTCGACTGGGGACATTATCGGGTGGTGGAAGGAGTACTTTGAGGATCTCCTCAATCCTGCCATCACGCATTCCCTGGTGGAAACAGAGTCTGGGGACTCGGGGTTGGATTCTTTCATCACCCAGGCTGAAGTCACCGAGGTGGTTAAAAAGCTCCGCGGTGGCAAGGCTTCGGGGGTGGATGAGATCCGCCCTGAGTACCTCAAATCTCTGGATGTTGTGGGGCTGTCATGGTTGACACGCCTCTTCAACATTGCATGGCGGTCGGGGACAGTGCCTCTGGACTGGCAGACCGGGGTGGTGGTCCCCCTTCATAAGAAGGGTGACCGGAGGGTGTGTTCCAACTACAGGGGGATCACACTCCTCAGCCTCCCTGGTAAGGCCTACACCAGGGTATTGGAGAGGAGAGTCCGGCCGATAGTCGAACCTCGGCTTCAAGAGGAGCAGTGTGGTTTTCGTCCCGGCCGTGGAACACTGGACCAGCTCTATACCCTCTACAGGGTACTCGAGGGCTCATGGGAGTTTGCCCAACCGGTTCACATGTGTTTTGTGGACCTGGAGAAAGCATTCGACTGTGTCCCTCGTGATGCCTTGTGGGGGGTGCTCCTGGAGTATGGAATCGGGGGCCCTTTATTAGGGGCCATCCGGTCTCTGTACAAGCGGAGCAGGAGTTTGGTCCGCATTGCCGGCACTAAGTCGGATCTGTTCCCGGTGCATGTTGGGCTCCGGCAGGGCTGCCCTTTGTCACCGGTCCTGTTCCTAACTTTTATGGACAGGATTTCTAGACGCAGCCAAGGGCCGGAGGGGGTCTGGTTTGGGGACCAGTGGATTTCGTCTCTTCTTTTTGCAGATGACGTGGTCTTGCTGGCCCCCTCTAGCCAAGACCTACAGCATGCGCTGGGGCGGTTCGCAGCCGAGTGTGAAGCGGCTGGGATGAAGATCAGCTTCTCCAAGTCAGAGGCCATGGTACTCAACCAGAAAAGGGTGGCTTGTCCTCTTCAGGTTGGAGGGGAGTTCCTGCCTAAAGTGGAGGAGTTCAAGTATCTCGGGGTCTTGTTCATGAGTGAGGGAAGAATGGAGCGGGAGATCGACAGACGGATCGGTGCGGCTGCCATAGTAATGGGGGCGCTTTGCCGGTCCGTTGTGGTGAAGAGAGAGCTGAGCCGAAAAGCGAAGCTCTCAATTTACCGGTCGGTCTACGTTCCTACCCTCACCTATGGCCATGAACTTTGGGTCATGACTGAAAGAAAAAGATCCCGGATACAAGCGGCTGAAATGAGCTTCCTCTGTAGGGTGGCTGGGCACTCCCTTAGAGATAGGGTGAAGAGCTCAGCCATTCGGGAGGGGCTCGGAGTAGAGCCGCTGCTCCTCCACATCGAGAGGAGCCAGTTAAGGTGGCTCGGGCATCTATACCGGATGCCTCCTAGACGCCTTCCTCGGGAGGTGTTCCAGGCACGTCCCACCGGGAGGAGGCCCAGGGGACGGCCCAGGACACACTGGAGGGACTATGTCTCTCGGCTGGCCTGGGAACGCCTTGGGCTCCCCCCGGAGGAGCTGGAGGAGGTGTCTGGGGAGAGGGACGTCTGGGCGTCTTTGCTGAGTCTGCTGCCCCCGCGACCCGGTTCCGGATAAGCGGAAGACGACGAGTACGAGTACGAGTAAAAAAAAACAAAAACTCACTCTCAGAAGAGGCAGGAACAAAACAGAAGCAGGCTGGCTAGACAAACATTGCATGGTCCACAAAACAAGACATGAGCTGAAAACAAGACATGATTTGAGAAATGTTTCCGCGCTGAACAACTGAACAGTAGTGAATATAAGGAGAGTAAACCAGGAGGAGCTAGGAGACAGATTAGTTTGAAGCAGGTGAACCGGATAAAGATAAATAACAGACAAAACATGGCTGGAGCAAGAACAGAGACTCTTGAAAACAAACAAAAACTAAAGCATGACCAAAACCAAACTTGACAAAACATGAACAAAACTAAAACATGAACAGAAAAATAATAAACAGAAGCATGATTCAAAAACTGAGAGAGAAATATAAGAAAAACCCAGAAACCAAAAACCGAACAACCCCTAATCATAACAGTCGGCACAAAAAGCTATTTACTAATGGAGAAGTTGTCAAAGAATGCTTTCCTGATAAGATAAACTTTGTGATAAATTAAAGCAAACACCACATCAGCATCATGTGCTACAAAGAAAATTGAAATATTGATTCAAGATATGCTAGCCCATCCATGAAGCCAACAAAAGGCACCATGTGTTGGCTTAGCTGTGGAGAAGTCCACTGACATATTTGACAATGCTCAGCTGTTAGTTTACGTTATGGTTTTTTAACAGACCAGAAAGCGTCTTAAGAAACCCTGCGGGGTATCTCTCCTCGTCAAACCAGTAAAAGAGGACAAGACATCAACCTGTCCATAAAGAGGATTTTAGCACAGAGAGGAATAGAGCCCAAAAAAGTGTTTTCAGTAACCACAGATGGAGAAAATGGAGCTGTAAAATGGCAACCCTGAGCTCATAACTTACCAAAACATCATTCATCAGTCTGTTCTCTGTTCCTCCTTGTCAGATGAGCATGCAGAGGTGATGAATACAACGATGATATTGATGAATTTTCTCACGGCATCCTCTTCTTACCATCATCGCATGCTAAGGGAATTTGTCAAGAGAAGTTCATGCCACTGCTCAAGATCTTTTGTTCCACCACATTGTGTGATGCCTCAGCAAAGGCAGGGTTTTGGTCCATTAGGTGGGAAGAAGTATCTTTTTTGGCAGAGCAAAAAGATCAGAAGGCAGAACAATTTAAAAAAATGAGAAGTAGCTGGACATTGTGGCCTTTTTGGTTCATATTGCTTCACATCTAAATGAATTGAACTTCAGGCCACAGGTTAAGGACGATTCGTGAACAAATGACAGCCGTCCACGCCTTTCAGAGGAAACTTTAGATGTTCTAGGAAGACTTGTAGGGAGACAGATAAATAGACAGTGAGATGTGTCTTCTTTTGTTGACTTTATTGATAGGCTCTTTGAGAACTTCAGCAATCATTTTGACATTCAGAACCCAATTCTCATCACAGATGTTAGAAGCTTCTCAAGATAAGTCACACAGCACTTAAAATGGGAAAATGCTGGGCCTCTCCAGATGCAGTTATTTGTCCTCCAAGCAGATTTGGTCCTGAAAAAGCCATTTGTCAGAACTGACCCTTCCACTTTCTGGCGTTAAGTGGTTCCTGAGACGGCTTTTCTAGGTCTGAAGAAAGTAGCCCTGCAGATCTTGACCATCTTTGGCTCCACAGACAACTGTGAGGCAGCTTTTTTCCACAATGAACATATTCAAAACCAAATATCGTTCAAGGCTCACCAGTGAGCACCTTCACACATGTATGAGGATAGTCCTGACTCCATTCAAGCCCAGGTTTAAAGTTCTGGCAGGGCAAGCAAGAGCTGACTTCTCTCACCGGGTACAAAAGAAGAAAAAGATTCCCTAAAGATGTTCAGTTGTTAAGATATATTGATAGTTAAATTCTTTTGAACAGTTTGAGAGAGCTGAGTCAAGATATGCAGCAGAGAAATGGAAACATCAACCTTTTCCTCCATTTTTTATTTCTGAAGTCAAGCACTTTATGTGAACATTCACAGTTTTCATGTTTTATTTGTTTTCTATTTTGGCATGTAATACATTTTTTATTCAGTAAATGGAGGAACATTATAGATCTCAGAAATCATACATACATGTTCAGCTCTTTGTTTCCTGACAATGAATATTGTCAAAAAGTATTGAAATCAGCCTGAATTTGTTTGATTTGATAGTCAAATCAATGCATGCATATGTTAATTCAACTACCGAGCCACTTAAATATACAGTATTTATCACACTAAATAGTTAGACATTATGATCTTCTGGACCTTGGCTACAAAAAACTGTGGTTCTATGTTAACTTGGTGGGGCTGAATACACATGCACACCACACCTGTCAGATTTTTATTTTAAAAAATGTTTCCGTCTACCTCTATTTTGCACTATTTTGTGTTGGTCTGTCACTTTTTTTATGGTCTATAAATTCCTAATATAATACACTGATGTTTGTGCTTGTTACTTCGCAAAATGTAAAAATCAAAATTACACTAAAATTAAACCTTCAAACCTTCAAAAGTTGATTTAAACCTAATCATTTTTCTTTTAATATTTATGTGCTGTAATAGTTTTTTTATTCTTGACTAGACCAACTGTGTATTTTAAACTAGCTCAACCTATTTAAAGACGGGGTTGATTTAATGGTTGATAGTGACCTTTCAACTAAAAAACATCACAGAAGCTGGTACAGCATGATTTAACTGGGATTAATTGAGGAGCATCTAGAAAATCAGGAGCTTTATGTTTAAAGGTTATCTGACTGAAAACTAAGTGTGAAGGTTTATCCGTAGGGATCAGGAACAATCCATGACGTGAAGGAGTGCCATCCTGATGGAGTAAATCAAACATGACTGGGATTTTTGTACATGATCACAACACAGAGCTCTGAGCTAATTTTACTCAGTGCTTTTAATCCTTACACCTGTTAGCGGTACATGTAAAAAGCTGTTTGAACTATTAGCTGTCTGAATACAGAAAGACGATGCAATGCCAAATTTTGTTAAAGTCTGATGTGAAGCTGGGGGATCCAGTGTCTAGGACTCACTAATCTGAATTGAGACATGTTTGGGACAAGGAAGACCTGACTCAGACCAATGTCTCACAATGGCTTTCTTAACTGACTGGTTTGTCAGATATCTGACCACAGTATTTGTGTCCAGACAAATACTGTGCAACAGAAAAAGGATAAAATTATTACTGTGAGACTCAATTACTGAGGGTCAGATTCAGTTAACATTATACTTTATAACATGAACAAGATAAAATGCCTTCTATTATCAGTCTAGTCACTGAAATTTAGAAAGTACATGATTGGTTCTCTAATGATCCAGCACTATCTTTGTCTCAGCCCACTTGTCTCTGTAGATTTGTTTTAATTCAGGCATCCTGGAGGGTTTTTTAAGCATGACTGCCTGTTTAAGGTCATGCACTAGCATCTTATTTATGTCCTGATTTTGACTCAGCCTCTTTAACACCTTCATTTTGCTTTTTGAGCCACTGAGCATGAAACAAGTGTGCTTAAGGTCACAAACCCATATTCTGTCAGGATTTTGTTCTTGTTGTGACTATAATCTGAAAATATTATTTAATATTAAATATTTATATTTTAATATTTTATCAAATAATATTTTGGTCTGTTAAGGGTTGTCCTGTGAATACCAGCCCAGTAAGGCGATGGTATTAGGACAAAATTGAAAGGTGTGAGCCAAGCTCTGACATTATTGAACAGCATAAACTCTGCACACACATGGAATGAATTCACACAATTTCTTAAAATACAAGAATTTATTAACAAAAATAAGTCAACTCAAAGTCAAACATATTTCAATCAACAAACTCTTTACTCTGCTAAAACAATCCAACTAAACTACCAAGCAGAATTAAAGAATGACGAAGACTAATGGGCTATGTACAATATAAACAAGTTGATTAAAGATGATTGAAAATCATGACCAAAAGAGTGATGCAACATTACCATGCAATGTTATTTATATTTGAGAACCAAGGATTATCTTGAAGAATCTGGAAGTGAAGTTAAGTTAGTCTTGGAACTAACTTAGGCAGTAATCAGCAAACGTTTAGACAACCATTCACAATGAAAGATCAGATAAAATATTATTTTAATAAAATAATGTTTTAAGGAATGATCTGCTGAATAAAACCAACCTTCTGGATGACTAATTCTCAACGGTGTCTCATTAGCTACCTTTATTTACTAAAATAATATTTAGAGAAATAGTATTAAGGAAATGGTCAAATATTCAAGGAGGTATTTTGAAAAAGAACCAAATCTTTCTGGAGAAATGGGCCTAAGTATGCAAGCACGTGTTCTTAGTTGTTAGCAGTTAAAGCTAACAAAAGAAGTTGATAGCTTAGCACCAGAATCAAACACACACCTTTAAAATACCATCAATAAAAGGGTTAAAAAGCATAAGTGCAGACGGCGCGTTATGATCAATCTTCTGTGTTTAAAATCACCCCTTTAAATAAAATTTGTCTTAATTTTAAAAACACACAAACACAGAACACAAAACTGAGCACGTGTGCTGCAGATAGCCTGCTAGCACCAAGATAGCTGAGTTCAACACAAACAAAACCAAACTTCATAAAATGAAAAACGTTTAGATTATTTCATTCTAAATCACTTCTATCTCTCTGCCCAAAACCTAACCTCATGAACCATGGTGGGGAAATGTTGTCCGGGGCGACGAGGTTTGAAGAAACATCCACTGTGAACAAACGGTTAGCTTCGGCTAACCTCGGTAGCTGTGGATGAAAGACGGCTCTTTCTGTCCGCCAACCAACTGCACAGTTACTGTAACCACGATGATGCGGACTCGGTTGTCCTCCTTCCAGACTGGGAAAACTGCTCCACTCGGCTTCGTAGAGACCGCGTCTCTGCAGGGAATTCTCTGGAACACTGCTTCTGCAGGCCTCAGAGAGAAAGTCAAGCAATGCTTATACCTTAATTTCCCTATTTATGAATGAATACCAGGTAAACAAACAGTAATTCATCGGTACTTAACTCAATGCATATGATCGATGATCGTATGACACCCTTGGATCCAGTTTGAAGAGTTTATGTCTGTTTGCCAGCAAAGAGACATTAGCTCGCTGCCTCTCCGGCCAGCCTCGCATGGAGTCCGGGTGGAAGAGATCGGACCATTGGAAAGGGGGTGCTTTTATACAGCCAGTGGAATCATGGGAAGTCCACTGCTACCCCCCCTTTTCCAAATGTTGGAAGTAGGTTAAACGCAATTTATTTTGAAAGTTCCGGAAAAGCTTGTACCGCATCTTACATGTTGTTTCCATGGCTGTGGGTCCCAACATTCTAGAAAGGGAAATTCATTGTTCCATCAATTTCAACCTGTCCCAAGTCCTGAAACAGCCAAGCTGCCCCAGGCCATCACACCATCACCACCATGTTTCAGCTTTAGTAAATTTTTTTTTCTTGTAATGCTGATTTAAACCAAATGCAACAGGATCCACACCTTCCATACAAAATCTAACTTTGTCTCATCAGCCAAAAAATTTTAACTTCTCTCACCGAGTTTTGCTTGGCTAATGTGAGATGGGCCTTTGTAATATTTTTGGTCAGCAGTGGTTTTGGCCTTGGAACTCTCCCATGGATACCAATTATGCCCAGTTTGTTGTTTGGTTCATTGAGGCACTAGAGGCCTGCGGTACCTTGGTTTTAAACTCAAGGTGTGGGACGTTTTTGAGTTTGCTTGAATCGAGAGAAACAAATAATAAAAAGTAACCACTGGAGATTAGGTTTGATTTCTTTTTATTAATAAAGTATAAGCAGATATAGCCGATGGATGGATTGATGGTGGATGGATGGACGGATTAATGGATTATACAGCAATAAAACGACTTAAAAACTGGCCAATGTTGACGTATTTTTTTCAAGAAAAGCAAACATTATTCAGAAAGGAATTCTACAGCATTAAAACCCTTCAGGTGATAAGCTTCTGGGGTGAAGTTTATCAACTGATCTGGTACCCAAACAACAAGTTTTTATACCCTTAAACTGGACAAAAAATACATGGCATTTTACCACAGAGAGATCAGCATTGATCCTCTCAGTGGTATCAGAGGGAGCCACAAGAAGGTTTGGTACTAGATTCATACTAGGAAAACATTTATCTTTGGCTGGGCAAAACACATAATCCTGATGTAAGATGCTGCTTCTCTTGTGGGAAAGCAATGGTTGAAAGGTGTCCTTTAGCAACTACTTCTGGCAGTTAGTACATCCAAAAGGAAGATCTACATTAACCCTTAAAAACATAATTTTCAATAGGAATTTAGTATTTGATCCAAAGGCTAAATAAAGTAGTCAGGTTGAACGTGGATTACTGCTATGGCTGAATGCTGTGAAGGAGTTCACTGATTAGCCTCCGGCTAAAATGTTGCTTGTTGATAACATATTGTATAATGCAGAGCGGTGGGGGTAGGAAGGATTTCCCATTCAAAGCCCTGTAGTTCTGTTTTGCTATTGTGCCAGGAATAAGTTTAGTTGAGGGAATATGCTGTTGGGTTGTTTTTCAGGAGCTGGGCTTGGCCCCTTAGTTTCAGTAAAAGGAACTCCAAAGAGATTTTGGACAATTCCATGCTTTCAACTTTGTGGGGACAGTTTGGAGATGGTACCTTCCTCTTCCAACATGACTGTGCATCAGTGCACAAAGCAAGGTCCATAAAGACATGGATGGGAGAGTTTGATGTGGATGAGCTTGACTGGCTTGCACAGAGTCCTGACCTCAACCGATAAAACACCTTTAGGATGAATTAGCGGGGAGAGCCAGGCCTTCTCGTCCAACATCAGTCTATGACCTCACAAATGTTCTTCTGGAATAATGGTGAAAGATTCCCATGAACACACTCCTAAACTTATAGACCGCATTCCCAGAAGAGCCATAGCTGTTATAGCTGCAAAGAGTGGACCAATGTCACTTTGAACCCTATGGATTAAGAAAGGGATGCCACTTAAGTTCATATGCGAGTCAAGGCAGGTGAGCGAATACTTTTGGTAATATAGCGTATTTGTTTTAAAGTATCTTCCTTGCAGATGTCATAAGGACGTCCTGCTCTCCCTCTTTTATTGATGAAGTGAAACAAAATTTGTATCAATCGTTTTTCTTTAACTTCTGTAAAAAATATCAGGTGACCATATAATAAAGAATTCACATAGGTTGGAAGACTTTGGGAATTGGCCTTCCTAAAAAGACTAATACTGTGATTTTGTTCCACATTCCTGTGAATGGCCAGATTAACAAAGCAGTTAGAATCTAGGAATGGCATTTTTGCATACCTCACACCTCAACATATAAATGTTTACCTTAATTTGTTGGAGAATCCAATCTTGTAGAATCGACTTGGTGAGATGGTTTCCCTAGAGCCATATAGAGTTTTAATTGCAAACAAGCAAAGAAGTATCCATTATCCATTCAGCTAGCTTTGTAAGGTTTGATTGACCAAGTGAGTGGGTTGGTATTGAGCCAGCTGTTTGGAACTAGATATAACACACTTTCAAAATTATGGGCATTGCCTTGTAATTAGCACAGATCTAATTGACTCTGAGAGTGTGTTTGCTGAAATGAAAGCTTTCTACAAGGCTCTTAATGGGCACCATAAACCTGTAGATGTTGTTGATCTGCCCTCTGAAAAACTCTGGACTGTCATTGATATCTCACAGATGTGCATCGTATGTGAGGTGTCAGCTTGATTGATCTAGGTGTTTTACACATTCATTAAAGCAAAATAAACATGTCAATACAAATACCTGTGGAATTGCAATGTTATTTCCAATACCTGTGGAACTAAAAACAACACTCAATATTCTGAGCAGTGCTTTTAGCTGCTTGTTAGTGACAGCTTCACTGCCTACCTGTTTTCCTTCTATACATGGCTCCCATGTTTGTGCAGCATATTTAAGTCATGGTGAGACCCTAGAGATTAACTTTAAGGTCAACTGTATTGATGTGGAGGGAAAAAAAGGAATAAAAACAACAAAAATATTTTGCCATGCAAATTAGGAAAATGCTACATATCTTTCACAATTTTTTACAAATTAAAGCCTGCAGAGGGTTCGTAAATATTGTATTCAGCCATGTGTAAAATAATCTTTCACTGCAATTAAAGCTACAAATCTTGGCGTATGTCTCCACCAGCTTTGCACATCTAGAGACTGAAGGTTTGGACCCTAAATCTTTGGAAAAGAGCTTAAGCTCAACACACTGGTTGGAGGGCATCACTTTGCCAATCTTGCCAGATTGTAAAATTGAGATCTTGACATCTGGCCATTCCAACACATTGCTTTGATTTAAACCATTGCATTGTACCTCTAGATATATGTTTGCTGGAAGGTGAACCTCCACCCCAGTCTCAAGTCTTTTGCACCCTCCATCAGGTTTTTTTTTCTAAGATTGTTCTGTATAGACCCATTGCAACTCCACCACTTGCTCTTTCTCTGGCTGGAACTAGAGCCAGACTATTGTAATAAAGAAGAATCTGAGAGGTGAATATAAAAAAGTTAAAATGACAAAACATTGTTGTGCATGAATACACACTAAGGTTTAGGAAATAAAGCATTAATTGTTTTTTAAAGGGGAACAACAATACTGGTTTGTTAGAGAGCTATTCAGTGCAGAGACATCAGTGACTAGCAGAACTCTGGGGGATCAAGGTCATGTCTGCTGTCAGGATTTGACTACAGCCACATTTTCATTTGTTTGCTTCACTATTTCATTTAATTCTGAGTAGGCTGTACTCTATAGCGGTAGCGATTGTCCAGTAACATACATGGTCGCTGGGATTTGAACTCAAAGCTGCCTCCTTACCACTGACCTTAGCTGGATGGTGAAGCTGCCCCCTGATCAGAGTGTGTGAAGTTGGTTGGGGGCACAATGTGAATGCTGTTTATTGCTAATTTATTATGTGAAATATCCCCTGAACTCATCTTCAAACTGGACTGCTCTCAATGTCTTAAGAAGTGACAATTTTTGATAAGGGCTTGATGGGCAGTTTCCCAGGGCAAAATCAGAAAGGTGGTGCATGACCATCACATCAAATATATAATGTATTTGTCAGTTGCACATTGAACATGTTTTAATATTTCTTTGATACATGTTCATGTCAAGCAACTGGTAAAACCTCTGAAATCAAGAATGCAGTTTTAACCTATCCTCCTGCACAGCTCCCATGAAGGAGGAGTCACAGCTGCAATCCCCTGTGAAATCATAGAGCTAAAAACCTCTGGAGGTTCTCTTTACATGCAGCTCTCCACTGGTTGCATAGGGGGCCATGAGCATGAACTTCTTTGACCTTGCTGGCCAAGTAAAAGACAGCTTCTTCAAAGAAATCTTGAACCAAAAAGTAAAGTATGGTCGGCTGTATGTGTATGCACTGACTGTAACCCATCCGAAAATACAAGCCGCCTTAACCTTACTCTTTGAGCTTCTGCAGAAAATAATCTGAGCCAAAGATTCCCGAAGAAGACGGTGTCCCTAATTACATTGACAAACCAGCTTTTCCCCACTGCCTGAAGAAGACAGCATAGGAAGTGCAGGTAGTGTCTGGGCTGAGAAAATGAATTCAGGAAAAAACTATTTAAATATATATTTTTTTTATTGTGTTTTGCTTTGTTTTTATACTTACACTGGATCAAGTCAGAGCAGGTTTAGAGTAAGTCAGAGCTGAGGCTATCTGTGATTCAAACTTATTTTCAAAACTGGTCTAAACAGTAATGATCCGATAATGTTTTCTTGTTCCATGTTACCTGTGTTTTTCAATCTTCTTCTCACTAACCTGCATAAAACATGTCCACGTAGTCTTGAAAAACATGCTAAATCATGTCTTAATTCGCTGTTAGAGCTAAAGATAAAAGCTCTGTCAAGATAGCCACCATTAGTTGTGCAGTGCTCACAACACAGCTTGTTTTGTTCGTGCTGTGATCAGCCGTAGCACACCACCAGCACTCATATACACATTAATATTTATTATTAGTGTGACATGATCATGCCTGCCATCAAGGCCTCTATATTGTGAGTCCATAACTCCGTTCAAAAATCATTCACTGTGAGGGCTAATTAACACAAAATAAAAATCAATTATCCCAAAAGTTATTGATTTGGCAAAATATTCTCAAAAGTTTTACTTTTACTTTAAATAACATTTTATATACCTTCTGATTGGCTTTGTGAACTGGCTGTTGTTTTCCAAACCAAACCTATTGTTGCACAACACACTGTTTTAGTTCATTTATCACAGACTTCTTAAAAATCAATGGAATCCATGGAATGGCCTACCTGCAGTCCTGACATCAACCCCATTGAACACTTTGATGTGCTGTTTGTGCCAGATGGACCAACACAATGGGATGTTGTACTATGTGACCCAGATGGTAATCAGAATTATGAGGTCATGTCATGCTGTTGTGACTGCTGTGCACAATTCTTTCACACACTATATATATGTTTGTTACATAAATAAATGGTTAAAGTTTCCAGTATGTTTTGTTGACATACTGACAAGTGTGTATGACAAAGAGGTTTTTTTATGTATGCAACCCACATACTCAACTCTGCTGCTCAACTGACAAATTAATTTTCCTTACAAATGTAGCCTCATTTAAAAAGGAAATAAAACAGGTTGCTGGATGTATAACATTTATTACAAAGAAGCATTGTTACAACAAAACATTAAACAAAACACAAATGTACTAATTATACAAAAATGGAACATTGCCATTTAAAGAATTTCAATTATCATTCTGTGGTGTCCAAACAGTGTTTTTCCTGTCATAAGCAGGGTATGTGCCAGCCAAGATCCCACAAGCAAGTTTATTGTTGGATCAGTATTAAAATGTGTTACCAATCTGAGAGGTGCATTATTTACTCAGTTTAATTTACCTTAAACGTAAAAATGTGATCCCCTCCTTGAACCGCCACCTTAACGTGGTGGAGGGGTTTGAGTGTTCAAATGATCCTAGAGGCTATGTTGTCTGGGGCTTAAATGCCCCTGGTAGGGTCTCCCATGGCAAACAGGCTCTAGGTGATGGGTCAGACAAAGAGCGGTTCAAGAATCCTTCATGAGGATAAATATATCGAGGCACGTGACGTCGCACGGTACGGCAGTGACGGGGTCCCACCCTGGAGCCAGGCCTGGGGTCGGGACTCGTCGGAGAGCGCCTGGTGGCCGGGTTGCTCCTCGCGGGACCCGGCCGGGCCAAGCCTGAACGAGAGACGCGAAGCCATCCCCCAGTGGGCCCACCACCTGCAGGGGGAACCGTGAGGGACTGGTGCAAAGAGGATTGGGTGGCGGACGAGGGTGGAGACCTCAGCGGCTTAGGCTGGCTCTAGGGACGTGGAATGTTACCTCGCTGGGGGGGAAGGAGTCTGAGCTGGTCCACTGATCACCACCTGGTGGTGAGTTGGATCCGCTGGAGGAGGAGAAAGCCGGACAGACTTGGCAGGCCCAAGCGCATAGTGAGGGTCTGCTTGGAACGCCTGGCGGAGCCCTCGGCCAGGGATGTATTCAGCTCCCACCTCTGGGAGAGCTTTGACCAGATTCCGGGGGATGTTGGAGACATAGAGTCCGAGTGGACCATGTTCTCCGCATCTATTGTCGATGCTACTGCCCGTAGCTGCGGCCGTAAGGTCTGCGGTGCCTGTCGCAGCGGCAATCCCAGAACCCGGTGGTGGACACCGGCAGTAAGGGATGCTGTCAAGCTGAAGAAGGAGTCCTATTGCCTGTGGTTGGCTTGTGGGACTCCTGAGGCGGCTGACGGGTACCGTGAGGCCAAGCGTGCTGCGGCCCGGGCTGTGGCAGAGGCAATAACCCGGGCCTGGGAGGAGTTCGGTGAGCCCATGGAGAAGGACTACCGGTCGGCCTCGAAGCGATTCTGCCAAACCGTCCGGCGCCTCAGGAGGGGGAAGCAGTGCTTCGCCAACACTGTTTATAGTGGGGGTGGGAGGCTGCTCACCTCAACTGGGGACATTATCGGGCGGTGGAAGGAGTACTTCGAGGATCTCCTCAATCCTGCCATCACGCATTTCCTGGTGGAAACAGATGCTGGGGACTCAGGGTTGGACTCTTTCATCACCCAGGCTGAAGTCACCGAAGTGGTTAAAAAGCTCCGTGGTGGCAAGGCTTCAGGGGATAGTCAAACCTCGGCTTCAGGAGGAGCAGTGTGGTTTTTGTCCCGGCCGTGGAACACTGGACCAGCTCTATACCCTCTACAGGGTACTCGAGGGCTCATGGGAGTTTGCCCAACCGGTTCACATGTGTTTTGTGGACCTGGAGAAGGCATTTGACTGTGTCCCTCGTGATGCCTTGTGGGGGGTGCTCCAGGAGTATGGAATCAGGGGCCCTTTACTAGGGGCCATCCGGTCCCTGTACGAGCGGAGCAGGAGTTTGGTCCGCATTGCCGACACTAAGTCGGACCTGTTCCCGGTGCATGTTGGACGCCGGCAGGGCTGCCTTTTGTCACCGGTCCTGTTCATAACTTTTATGGACAGAATTTCTAGACGCAGCCAAGGGCCGGAGGGGGTCTGGTTTGGGGAGCAGTGGATTTTGTCTCTTCTTTTTGGAGATGGCGTGGTCCTGCTGGCCCCCTCTAGCCAAGACCTACAGCATGCGATGGGGCGGTTCGCAGCCGAGTGTGAAGCGGGTGGGATGAAGATCAGCTCCTCCAAGTCAGAGGCCATGGTACTCAACTGGAAAAGGGTGGCTTGTCCTCTTCAGGTTGGAGAGGAGTTCCTGCCTCAAGTGGAGGAGTCTAAGTATCTCGGGGTCTTGTTCACGAGTGAGGGAAGAATGGAGCGGGAGATCGACAGACGGATCGGTGCGGCTACCATAGTAATGGGGGCGCTGTGCCGGTCCGTTGTGGTGAAGAGAGAGCTGAGCCGAAAAGCGAAGCTCTCAATTTACCGGTCGGTCTACGTTCCTACCCTCACCTATGGCCATGAACTTTGGGTCATGACTGAAAGAAAAAGATCCCAGATACAAGCGGCTGAAATGAGCTTCCTCTGTAGGGTGGCTGGGCACTCCCTTAGAGATAGGGTGAAGAGCTCAGCCATTCGGGAGGGGCTCGGAGTAGAGCCGCTGCTCCTCCACATCGAGAGGAGCCAGTTGAGGTGGCTTGGGCATCTATACCGGATGCCTCCTGGACGCCTTCCTCGGGAGGTGTTCCAGGCACGTCCCACCGGGAGGAGGCCCAGGGGACGGCCCAGGACACACTGGAGGGACTATGTCTCTCGGCTGGCCTGGGAACGCCTTGGGCTCCCCCCGGAGGAGCTGGAGGAGGTGTCTGAGGAGAGGGACGTCTGGGTGTCTCTGCTGAGTCTGCTGCCCCCACGACCCGCTTCCGGATAAGCGGAAGACGATGAGTACGAGTACGAGTACGAGTACGGGTAAAAATGTGATGATTGCCTGAAATCGTCTGGATCCCTCAAAAAATCCCATGTTGAACAGAGAGGAAAGGAGCTAGTGTTACTGTAATCCCTCTTAAGCCCCGAAGCTGACGTAAAACCCGATCCGGGGGAGGAATTCAAATTTTTTTCTGGATTCATTGCTTTACGTTCTCTTAGTTAAACATAGACGTGTGTGGTGTCCTTTAAAACATCACACTCCTGGCTAAAAGCTGATATAAACCATTTCTATGAACACCAAGGTCTATAAGTAGCTGAATCAGAAAGTAATCAAACTCCACAGAATGCTGCCATCACAAATCTTGGTCTCAGTTGCCCTACCTGCAGTTTCTACACACACAAACAGCATATCTGCAGAAAGCTTGGACCTTACAGACTCCAAAAACATAGGTTTTGTCACAATCCCCCCAGGATTTACTTAACCAGCAGTAAAAGATATCCAGAATTATCATTCATGGTTGAAAAACATAATCTATAAACTTTCTTACTTTTGTAATATTCTCTTCCAAATGTATAAACCTTTGTTTCGTTGTCATTTTTATCGGGTAACTACATCTCCCAGTGTGCTTTCCAACCGGATGTAGCTCATTTCCTGCTTCCTATTGTATAGAACTTGTTGATTCAACGAAAGGATGAGTCTGCGTCACTGGTCTTCGTCTTTTTACTGCTGGTGATTGGTGGGACTGACTTAAATGTGTTTTGCTCAGCGGATTAAAAGGAAGGGTCGTTTGTGTAATTCAGACCAGCCAAACTCGAGTTATTGATCTGTGCAAGGCAGCCTGTCAGTGAATGCGCTGTAGTTGGAGCGAATGATAGTATTTTCTCAGTGTTTTACTAAAAATGGAAAATAAATGTTGGCAATTTAAATAAAGAATATCTTAAAATTATTTATTTTAGACATGTAAAAAAAGAATACTACATTTTGCAAATGAAAACACCATTTTTTGTAAATGGTGCCAACATGTGCCATACAGTGCCAGTGGGCAAAACGTATGTCTTTACTAAAAGCTCTGTAACTTTGCTTTAGTTTACCTCAGCTGCATGATTTTTTGCACAGGTAATATCCACAAGTGAGTTTAGAGTTTCCGAGAGTGTGTAGTATTATTTAAATATTATTCAGATATTTCTTGAAGGTTTATATACTGTACAATTAAAAAAAAAAAACTTCTGGGGATAGAAAAAATCTTCACCCTGTCTACTTTTTTAAGGGAGGCTTTTTTAAAAATTTTTTTTTTTTTAAAGGCTTATAGTTTTGAGTGGCTTAGGGGGTTTTTTCCTGAGCTATCTCAGGATTACCTCCGTCTTCTTCTCCCCCTTGTTGGGATGGAGTAAGGGGGGAGTCAGGTTTTTGCCCAAACCGGCTCAAGGTTATGGTTGAGGTTGCAAAAACTCCCCCATTTCTGCTACCTGTATGACCCCCTCTCCCTTTTTCCCAATGGTTATGGTCAATTTGACAGAGAGAGGTATCCCAATCATTGTGGTTTTTAGTATAACAATGGCCATCAGTGGGCTTTTGATGGACAAAATGTCTAAATTTTTAAAGGCTAGGTTTAAAAAATTTTCCCTTTTTGATAAAGCTTATAGGGAGACGCTTAGGTTATCCTGAGCTAACGTTGTAGTTATGCTGCTATAGGGTTAGGCTGCTGAAGGACATAATGACCACTTTCACCCTCTTCGCTACTTTCTCACACTACTCCTTTCAATTTTGTTTTTTTTTGTTTTATTTCCAGCTTTTTTAAATTTTTTTCTCTCTCTTTTCTCTTCCTAGAAGCTAAAACCTGGCCTGACTCTGTGTCTACCTTTTTAACACCTTTCTGGGGAGGGGAATCCCCAAGGGTTTTTGCTGGCCCCAAAAACTTGATGATCACCCCTCTACCGATTGATCCACATGCCCCCGGGGTTTTTCAGGGTTTTTTAACCAATTTCTCTCTCCTAGACATAGCTAATGACTAGGGGTTTTCTGTAACTAACTCTATGTGCTCTCTTCAGGCTCTAAACTTTTAAAAAACTGTCTCAAAGTTTATCTGTTCCTTTTTTCTAGGTGAACGACCCCCTAAAGGGGCTACATCCATTAACCCTTTCCCTTTTTTCCCTTCCCATTTAAAAAGTACTCCCGGATCCGTGCTTCTTTGTTCTTTTGTGTCTCTGCTTTTTTGTTTTTCTCTAACCCCAGTCGGTCCGTGGCAATGGCCCCCACACTTTAAAACCTGGTTTGCTGGAGGTTTTTTTCCTTTTTAAAAGGGAGTTTTTCCCTTTTCCCACTGTTTTCACATGCATGTCAGTATGAGAGATTTTCCTGCCAAAGTCAAAGCCCCCGGGACTGTCCACTGTCCTCTACATGCTCATCCAGGAGGAGGGAATTCTGCAAAACTGACTCGATGCAATCTGCTGGGTTTTCTTAGATAAAAAAACGTTTTATCCAATTTGAATAAATAACAGAATCTGACTGCATGTTCAATGATTTAAAATTAATTTGGAAAGTAAGTACCGGGCTTTTGTGGGAAATGCCTTGAGACGGGGCATGTGTTGTGAAATTGGGGCCCCTAATAAATAAAATGAATTAATTTTTTTTCGTGTTCCTCCAAAAGCAGCTACGGGATATTTCACTTCTGAGTGGAATTTTCCTAAAGTTTTGCCCTTTTACTTTGATCCCAAACTTTTAGGGTTTTTGGTGATTTTTTAATTTGGCGTGAAAAACTCAATTAGGGTTTGGCCATGTTTTTTTTCGAGCAAAAAAACTTCAGGGAAAACCCTTTTTTGGGCCACCAAAAAAATTTTCTTTAGAAGCAAGATTTAAGCCCCAAAGAAAAACTTTTTAGAATAACTATCCCGGAAACCCCGCCGCTCAACCTTTTCAAAAAAATAAAAGCTTTAAATAACGGACCCCCGTTAAAACCTGTACCAATTAAAAAGGGGGGAAAGTAGGCAAATTATTTTTTTTTAATATTTAAAAAGAAAGGCATATCTGGTGGGTTTTTTAAACCCTTTCATGTGTTTTCCTTTTTAAAATTTCCCGTTTTTTTGGAAAAAAGCATTTAAAATACTTCCTTTTTGTTTTACATACTCCCAGAAAAAAAAAAAAAAAACGTTTTGAAAAGGGAAAAAATAAAATTTTAAAGGGTGTAAAAAAAGGGCTATCCTATCCCTTTCCTTTTATAAAAACCAAAAAAAAATTTTTATTTACGCAAATTTTTAAAAATTGAAAAAGATGCGGTTAAAACGAGCACCCTCTGGGCTTTTTTACAATTTTACAAATGCAAACACCATTTTCCTCATGCAAAACAGACTCTAACTTTGGGTTTTAAAGACCAATGCCTTTGGTTTTTTTGACAGTTCTAAAAAAACCCCCTTCTGATTCCTTTTGTAATTTTAATTCAAATGTTTTTATCTGGTTTTTATAAGCCTTGTTGTTAATTTGGGGGATAGTTTTCTCAGAAGGGAAAGAGAAATCCCCATTAGAAACCTTTAAAAAAATGGGGTAATTCCCTAATGGAGGTGTTTGGGCAAAATTCCACAATTTAAGAAAAAATGTCAACAAAATTGCATTAATGGAAACAAACGATGAAGGAACTTTAAACCCGCATAAAAGGTAGGGTTTTTGTCTTTTCAAAGATCAAACCCAAAGTGGGAAAAGGGAAATGGTGCTACATGATTTTTTCAAGCCCTTACATGTCCACAATAGGTCCCGGAAACTAGGGTTTTTAGGGCCCCTGCCCCCGGGGGAGTGGTCTATGGGTGGGTGGGAAAGGGAGGGTGTGCAGGCCGGATATTCAGGAGGCCCCCAATTTTTCCTCGAAGAGTTGCCCCCCGAGTTCCCCCCACCCCGCGGGTCTGTCCCGGTTTTTTTTTTTTTCCTCTCGGGCACCACCCCTTCCTGGGCGCCCTTTTTAAATTTAAAAAAAAGGGCCCCTTTAGTTTCCCGGCCCAAAAAAAAAAACAAACAGTGGGAATGACTTTACCCCCACCCTGGACATTTTACAGGTTCTTGGGGGGAAAGGGGGAAAAACAGAAAGCATTTTGCCCGACCCCACATCCTGGACACCCAAACTTTCAGACTTTGACCCCCGAAGGTTGGGGGCCACCCGGAGCGCCCTTTTTTTCCCAAAAAAAGCCCGCCAAAAGGGGGACATTTTAAACAACTTTTATCAACCCACCCGACAAATTTTTTCCGGGAACCCCGCACTTTCTGCAGTTTTTTGAACATCCGATTTTATCTAAAAACCGTCCCCCAAAGGTTTCCACCTGAAATGTTTTTGGTGCATGCCCAAGGTGTTTTTTTTCCTGGAAAAAAACCCGCTTTTTTAGACAATCAGGGGCTGATTTTTGGTTTAAAAGATTCCCAAACTGGGCCCCTTTTTCTGTCTGTTTCCCATTTTTCGAATTTTCAACTTGTATGGTTTTTTTTCCAACCAGGGTTTCCAGGGGGTCAAGAAACCCTTTGTTTTATGAAGGCCAAAAAGTTTTTTCAGGAAACTTTAAGGTTTAGGTTTTATTTCTTTGGGGATACAAAAGGGGATTTTAAATTTACCTATTTTAAAGAGTTTGGGGGTGTAAAATTACTGTTTAAAATTTTAATTTTGAAAAATTTGGGAAAATTTTTGGGGGGTTTTTGGGCCCTAAAACCCGGATATCAAGGATTACGGGCCCCAAAGCAGCCCAGGGTCAAGGGTTTTGTAGTTTTTTTTGGGGGTTTTTTTTTGGTTACAGTTTCTTCTATTTTTTGATTCAGGTTTTGGGGTTATTTTGTTTTAAAGTTCTGGGTTTAATTTTGGTTTGGATTTTTTATTTTTTTGGTGGGCTAAAAAAAATTTAAAATTTTGGTTTCCCCTTTTTTTTTCCTGGGTTTAGATCTATTTATGTTTTATTGGGTTTTTACACTCCCGCCACTGCCACCTGTTTTTGGGTTTATTCACTACCCTGTGCCTGGCCCAATTGGGGTTTTTCCCCGGTTTTTATGGGAAAAATTTCCCCATCAGTTTTTAAAAAATTTGTTTTTAAAAAGGTTTTAAAATTTTTTTTCTCCAAAGTTTTTTCTACGGGTAATCCTTTTTTTGCCCATATTTTTGGGTTTGTCTTCATGGGGCTATTTTTCAAGGGCCCACTTTTTTGTTTATTTTTTCCATGTCCTGGGTTTTTACTCATCCAAAGCGGAATTTTTCATTTTTCATTTATCCCTTTTAAATCCGTATTGTGGGCTAAAATTTTGGGGGCCAAAAGTTGTTTTTGAAGACTTTTTTTTGGGAAACCCCGAAAAAAGGATTTGGTTTTGAGGGTGGACATAAATGAAAATGGGGGGTTTTGGAATGATGACTGCCACTATGCTGGCCGGGTTTTGGCCTTTTTCCCCATTCAGAAAATCCAACGGGTTTTTATCATTGATTTAAAAGGCAGGGCTTTCCCACTTTCCCAATTTTGGTGTCCCAGGTGAATAGCAGCAAAAGGACCAGCACATAATTCCCCTGTTTTAGGCCGGTTTTTTCTCAACTGCTTTAAGTAGAAAAAGGGAAATAGAGTTCCAAAAAATTTTATAAAAAATTTTTCCCCGTCAAAATAACCCCCGGAAACTTTTACTAGTGAAACCCAAAAAAACAATAAAACCTGAAAAACAAGGGAAAAATTGCTAATTGGGAGGAAAAATGGGTAGTTTTTTTTTTGGGACGAATAAAAGAGTTTTTCCAAGAAATGAATCCATAAACTGTTTTTAATCATTTAGAGGGATAGCAACAGAAAAGACAACAGGATTTTTTTCTATTGTTTTTTCCTGCCTGCTCGGAAACGTGGGAAAAAAAAAATTAAATTTCCCTAAACCCCGTGCCCCGGGGTCAAAATTGGGGCCCAAAAACAAGGGTTTTGTTTATGAGAGTTTTTCTAATTATTGTTGTTGGGAGTTCTCGCATCAACTCCCAGGAAAAAGCAATGTTAAAAAAACCCCCGTTTTAAATTCTGCACTCGGGGAGCGCCGTTTTCCCCAGGCCCCAGTGTTTAGTGGGCTTTTTTGCGCAAAGACCACACCGCTCTGCCCCCGTGCCCCAGGTGTAGCCCCCGGGGTTACTTTGGGGCAGCATGGGAAATTTTCTTACCAGACTGGAAATTATGCGCAAAAATTTTCAAAATCTTTAAAAATTTCCCAAAAGATTATTG
>JAHHUM010000203.1:0-81431 GCA_036173005.1 Crenichthys baileyi
TAAAAATTTAATTTTTTTTGTTTTTTTTAAATGTGTTTGTGGGGTTATATAAAATAAGTAAACTTCCACAGTTTTTTGACCATGCTTGGTTTTATAAAGCGCAGCCCTACTCTGCAGTTGTGTTTGTTGATCATGTATGCCAATCTATCTTTCTGGTCACTTCAGGGCACGAGTTCGTTACCAGAAGAGACAAAAGCTGCAGTTTGAAACAAAACTTGGGATGAACTCTCCATTCTGATGCCCACCCTCAGAAGATGATTGTGTTCTGGGCACCGGGTGGTTCCCTCCAGACCAGCAGAACACACCCTCTGCTCCCCACTGATTCCCACTTCCACACAGCTGCAACACAGTGGGGAACAGACATCACACAGATGTCTCATTGGAGGCTTTACATGTATGGCAAAGCTTCTTGAATTGTTCGTCGAGCTGGTCAAGAGAGGGGGAAGACGCCAGACGAGCTCTGTTCTCCCTGACAAAGGATACATGTGTATGTTCTTTAGGAATCCTTCACGTCCCTTAGAATACTACAGCTGCATCGCCTACAAAGCATTGTTAGATGACATTAATTTCACCCATTACTGTGTATCATAGTTTATCATCCCACCATCTCAGCCTTCATTTTATATGAATTCAAAAACAAAAAGTCCCCTTTTTTCTTCTTTAAACGAAAATGCAGGGCTGAAAAAAAACATTGCTGTCTGAAACTATGGAGCCCCAATGTGTGGAAGAATTTCAGAGTAATCACCTGAAATAAGCTAGGCTAATGATACTATCAGTGAGTAGATTCTGAAGCATTGATTTACTATAACTTTAAACAGTTTTTAAAGTTTTTATTTGATGCCTTAAATTTTAGTTTACGTCCTTACATACATGATATTATAATTTACCCCTGACCCTACAGCCAATCAGTGGCTTCACCTAATATCACATACAGGTGCTTGTCACTATCCAAGGTCAGACCACTGTGCACCAGCACAGTCCAGTAATAGAACACCATAAAACCCAGTTAATGGCTCCCAGTCAGTTAGGGTTGTGGTTACCACTGCTGTGTTTATAACAGAGCTTTGCTAAAACAATCACTTCCAGTAAAAATAAAATGTTGGACATTGTCGTCTTTCCTTCTGACTAAATATACTTTAGGTCAGGATCATTAGCTACTAGGCTCATTTTCTGTTTTGCTAGGATGTTAGAACTCGTATGTAGAAATGGCGTCAGACCCAAATAAACCCTATTCCAGGGATTTGCTGGTTAACTCAGTATGAAGCCAGCTGCTATAACCCATTTAGTTCTAAGTCATTTCTGCTGTTGCACGTTAAAAGAGCATGTTCACACAAATGTATTCTAACAGATAAGCCACTGAAACTGCAGACTAACCGTTTATTACTGCAGCTATTTCTACCCTGTAGGTGTTGGTGTGAAGACTTCTCCGACTTCTGGGGTTTAGAGATTCCAGTCTAGTTTCCCGACCTTAGAGTCCAAATCAAATCTGTAAAATCTCATGATTCCATGATGATCATTAACCAAATGAAAGGAACTTAATGCTGTCCATTCTCTCTGCTGCAAGGAGTGTTTCAATGATTTCCTGTAGTAATTGTTACGGTACTGAAACACATCCCTATGAGTCTGTTAGTGGTTGAAAACACTCATTGGGAGTGACAACTTGCAATAAAACCTGATGTTCATGTTTTTTAAATGTGTGAACTAATGTTGCTCATATGGGGGTTCCATCTGTAAATGCAAGGTTAAAGCTGCCAGTCACTACCTCTAAAAACAAGATGATCCAGAAGCTTTTCTGGACCATTCTGTAAGATTTCAGTCTGCCATGTTCCCCTGTCTTGTTTTTCTTGTTTTTTGGCCCAGTGGCCTTTGTTGAACTGTCGTTTGAAGGGAAAGAAAAGGGAGAGAGGAGGGGAAGACATGCAGCAAATGGCCCGAGACCGGAAATCTAACCCAGAACAACCGCGCCGAGGACTCTGCACATGGTGCACCTGCTCTACCTACTGAGCCACCCAGCACCCCTGTCTTATTAGTTGTTCTTCATTTCCTGAACTGAGCCTGAGTCCAACCTGCAATACAGAGTACTGTGGATCCAGATCGAACTGTTTTATGCATACCAACATTTAGTCAACTCTCCTACTAAGCTCTAGGTTTACTCGTTACAAGTGGATGTTTGTGTTGTTCTGAATGACCAGATTCTGGTTCCGTTGCCTCAGCCTTTCTGCTTTAAGTCCAAATCTCAGCTGTCAGGAGCTCAAGATACGGATGTGTTTCAAAGGAAGTCTATTTTATGTGGCAGATTTGATATTTGAATTGAAATCTGCTAATAATCTAACAATGTTTGACCTCAGGACTGATTTGTTATAGAATTGGCAAACGTCTGTATCCTTAATGAGATCCTTCGATCACACCAGCCTTGTGTAAATGGTGCTGTTATTGTTTAAGATGGCTGCAGCTTCTGTAAGCAAAAAGAATAATGACTTTCAAAGTCAGTGCCTCCCTGACAATCTAAGCCCTAAATGTTTTCACCATGATATAAATCTGTGAAAGTGGGCGGGGTCAAGGCCACCATAAGTTCTGTAAAGGCCCAGGACCGCAACATGAGTGAAGATTGCTCCCATACATTCTTCACATCTAACAAAAAGCCTTTAAATGTTTGTGCTGGATTAGACCTGATATTTGATGCGAGCAGTTGCCATATTTTGTTAACTTCCTGCTGCGACTGTGGTAGCAACCCCTGGCGGTCACTTATGAAAGGCTTGGGGGTGGTTATCTTTTGTTTTGGGTAATGTTTGTGTGGGGGTGGGGGGCTTTGAATGGCTTTTAAACTTAAAACAAGTGTCACCAAGCAACACACAGGTGGGACGAACCATTGATACAGATGTAGTTTGGTTTCAGTGATGTGGCTGGGATGGTTGATCTTTGATGAGCTTCTGTTAACTTTTATTTATATCTTTTAAATAATAGCAACACTTTTTATTCCAAAAAAGTTCAGGCTCTAAAATAGTGCAGATGTTGAACACCATCTTTGTTTGACTTGAAGACTGTGTTTGTGGAAAGTTCTGTAAGCAACATCTAAAACGTGTCCTTGTTGCAAAATGAAATGAGTATACTGTAAACTTAGAATGTTATCATTTTATCTGAATATTTTCTAATAAAAACATTTTGCATGCCATGCAGCTTTTTTCTCTTTTGCATTTTAAAAACATTTCTCAAAAAATACTGATTCTGTGAGAGGTAAATAAATACAAGTGAGAACGGAGCGAGGCCGAGCTGACACTCCAAGGTAAGGTTGTTGTTTTCCTCTGATTGTCACATCGGTGATTCAGGCTTTCAGTCTGGCTTATAGAAAGCTAATTATACATTTATGGTGGTTGGAGACTTTTGTCTTATTACTGAGTCAGTGGGGTTCTCTGTGAAAGACAGAAGAGCTGGTTTGAAATTACAGATGAATGTTTTAAAGTTCTGCATCATGACAGATTGACCTGAGATGCATAAATAAGATCCAGAGAAATCTCCGTCTGTGCCAAGGTTCCTTCACAGGGTTCATGCTTAGTTTATTCAGATTACTGAAGGACTTTCTCAGCATGGACTTCATACTGTAAGATAATTTGAGGAAGCTGAAATAAAATCTATAAGGCTCATGGATCATCAACACAAGATGCATCCGTGTATATGTTGAAGATCTTAAAGTGTATATTCAGACAGATTTCTGCTTTATAGAAATAAACGGACCATTTGTAAAACAGTTCAAAATGCTGTAGGCTTGACATCTATCCTTCCGTTTAGCTGAAAATCGGGCAGAGACTAAGTTGGTTGGATATGTGCTTTTAACTAACACATTAATGACTCATGGGATTCGCAATATTTTTTTAAATCTTAAACTGACCAGAATTCCCCCAGGTCTCTGCTCCCTCACACTATAATCTGGACTCCTTCAGATTTTATTGCACACTCGAACTATTACAACAGAAGGTCAACTGATAATTTACTTCATTTAATGTGCACGTCTGTCCTAAGGAACTGTTTTTTGCTTAAAGAATCTTATATACCTTGCTCAGGCAAATGACGGTGGTTTAATGTCCAGTGTACATCCACCTTTGCGCAAATTTAGGTTGAATAGGCGAAATAACCCCTGGTTCTCCCTAGAAATTGGAAATCTACCTAAACAAAGAGATGCTCCCTGGGCCAGGGCAAGAAAACAATAATACTGAGGGTGACTGGCTGTCAATCAAGTATTGAGTGATTTTCCAAATTTTCTTTTAAAAGTAGGTAAAATATTGCCAGATAAATTAACCATGTTAAATTATTTTAAAGGGGACATATGCTTTTAAATCCTTCCTTTTCCTATTTAAATCATTCAAATGTGGTCTGTATAAAGTGGAACTGCAATGTTTTGGTTTGAATTTGTCGTTATTTTAGCTCCTCGGGCCTTCATTTTACTCATTTTTAAGCTTCCTTTTTGACCGTCTCGTTTTGCTGCGGTCTCTTTAAATGCAAATGAGGCACTTCAAACCCCGCCCCCCTCCAGGCTGCGGAGCCTTCCACTCCACCCCGTTTGCTGGTAAATGATAGCTCCTGCCTCGTTGCTTTAGACCTCTGAATAAAACAAGATTCCATTACTTTACTTGCCCTCAAGTGTCAACAAATGTCTAACAAACAAGAAGTATATACAAAATCATTGCACAACAATGTGCTACGTTTACTAATGCATGAGAACAACTGCACTAAAACTAATATTGTAGCTGTAAGCTATCAAATCCAACAAACAACAGCGATGGTTGATTAACAGGCTTTTGCTGAGCTGCAATCATCTTTGAACACCCCTGCCCTAGTAGGCTACATGGAAAATGTAAATTCTTAAACAATAGCAGAGACGTTATTAAGGAATTCGCAGTAGGCTAGTAACAAAAGCTGCAATCCGATTACTTATGTTACTGACAATATTTTTACACAAACTACATGTAAGATACACATTAAAATGTTAACGCTACCACAAATTGAATTGTCCGAGCTACCGCACCCTGCTGGCGGTCAGACGCCTCGGAGCTCCTCCGGTACTTGGTCCCCATGAAGCGATCACACACTCTATCTAAAGACTCTTAAAGGGACGACTCTCAACCAGTTTCTAACTTTTTGCTCTTTTTATTCTAAGTTAAGGCAGAGGAATGATTACAGAGATCAGCGCTGAGGCATCGGACCGTCGCCGTCTGTAAGAGCATGACGAAGAGCCCCGATAGAAGGTCACATACAGTTTTATATCTGGCAATCCAATGCAATGGGTGTGCACTCCCTCAGTGATTATCAGTAGACTATGTGTCACCATTGTGGTGTCTATCTGTTAAATTGTGTAGTAGTGGGTGTCCATCCTTAATCTAAGTGTGCTGTAGCTTTCTAATCAAACCAGTAATATTCAATTCAATTCAGTTTTATTTATATAGCGCCAATTCACAACACATGTCGTCTCAAGGCACTTCACAAAAGTCAGGTACATACATTCCAATTAGTCTTAATCATTGAACAGTGCAGTCAGATTCTGTTATTTATTCAAATTGGATAAAAAGTTTTTCTATCTAAGGAAAGGAAACCCAGCAGATTGCATCCAGTCAGTGACTTGCAGCATTCACTCCTCCAGGATGAGCATGTAGAGACAGTGGACAGTCACTGGCGTTGACTTTGCAGCAATCCCTCATACTGAGCATGCATGTAGCAACAGTGGAGAGGAAAAATTCCCTTTTAACCGGAAGAAACCTCCAGCAGAACCAGGCTCAGTGTGAGCGGCCATCTGCCACGACCGACTGGGGGTTAGAGAGAACAGAGCAGAGACACAAAGAAAACGAAGAAGCACTGATCCAGGAGTACTTTCTATGGGAAGGAAAAGTAAATGTTAATGGATGTAGCTCCTTGAGTCGTTTCACCTAGAAAGAAAGAACAGATAAACTCTGAGCCAGTTTTCAAGTTTAGACTCTGAAGAGAGCACATAGAGTTAGTTACAGTAAAAGCTCAGTCAGTAGCTATGTCTAGGAGAGAGAAAGGGTTAAACACTGAAAGACAGGGCCATGTGGATCATCGGTAGAGGGTGAGCATTAAGTTGTTGCCAGCAGAAGCTTGGATGATTCCCCTCTCCAGAAAGGTGTTACAGGTAGACACAGAGTCAGGCCAGGTGTAGCTTCTAGGAAGAGAAAAGAGAGAGAACATAAAGTTAAAAGCTGAAATAACAGCAAATAATACAAAATTGAAGAGTAGTGTGAGAATGTAGCAAAGAGTGGTCATTATGTCCTCCAGCAGCCTAAGCCTATAGCAGCATAACTACAGAGATAGCTCAGGATAACCTAAGCCACTCTAACTATAAGCTTTATCAAAAAGGAAAGTTTTAAGCCTAGCCTTAACAGTAGACAGTCCATCTAGAGCCCACTAATGGCCATTGTTATACTAAAAACCACAACGATTGGGATACCTCTCTCTGTCAGTTGCACCACTGTCTACCCCAGTGCCCCAGTCATTCAAGTCATTTATGACAACCCTTGGGCCATTTATCCTTGTACTGTGTGTCTTATCCTATTGTAACAAAGGAAAACATTAGAACTTATACTTTATTTCACTACTGCATAAAAGGGGAAAAACAGCTATGAGCATATTAATAAAGGTTATTCCTAACAGAATGAACAACTTTTAAACAAGACACAGGATTTCCACTACATTTAAGGCAAAATAAAAGCTGGAACACCTTCAGAAAGTTTATTTTCAAATGTATATATATAGTTTGAAATTTAAATATAATGAAACCTTAAAATTTACTTTATTTTGAAAAACCAACACCAACGGCTTCTTCCTGCCGGCGAAGCTGTTTACAGTTGTTCGTAGCGGGTTATGACCCCCCCAAAAAATCTGATCAAGTCAATGTGACCCCCCCAATATAATAACATCACTCCGATTTACAAATAAATAATGCATACATAACTTGTTGATTTTCTTTTATTTTCATTTGCCAGCAAAATAACATCATCATCTGGTAATGTAACCCCCCTCCTCCTCCTCCCAAAAACTTGGTATCACCCAACCCGCTTTCTTCACTGTTGGTCGACAACAACACTTTGTAAAAAGAGCGAAAATACAAATGAGGTAAATATTTATGTATTGTTATATTAGTTTTCTCTATGTCGCTCGCACACGCTTGTACACGCAGACACAGTGTATGTAGACTACAGGGGTTGGACAATGAAACTGAAACCCCTGGTTTTAGACCACAATAATTTATTAGTATGGTTTAGGGCTTCCTTTTATGGCCAATACAGTGTAAATTCGTCTTAGGAATGACATATACAAGTCCTGCACAGTGGTCAGAGGGATTTTAAGCCATTCTTCTTGCAGGATAGTGGCCAGGTTACTACGTGATACTGGTGGAGGAAAACGTTTCCTGACTCGCTCCTCCAAAACACTCCAAAGTGGCTCAATAATATTTAGATCTGGTGACTGTGCAGGCCATGGGAGATGTTCAACTTCACTTTCATGTTCATCAAACCAATCTTTCACCAGTCTTGCTGCGTGTATTGGTGCATTGTCATCCTGATACACGGCACCGCCTTCAGGATACAACGTTTGAACCATTGGATGCACATGGTCCTCAAGAATGGTTCGGTAGTCCTTGGCAGTGATGCGCCCATCTAGTACAAGTATTGGGACAAGGGAATGCCATGATATGGCAGCCCAAACCATCACTGAACCACCCCCATGCTTCTCTCTGCGCATGCAACAGTCTGGGTGGTACGCTTCTTTGGGGCTTCTCCACACCGTAACTCTCCCGGATGTGGGGAAAACAGTAAAGGTGGACTCATCAGAGAACAATACATGTTTCACATTCTCCACAGCCCAAGATTTGCACTCCTTGCACCATTGAAACCGACGTTTGCCATTGGCATGAGTGACCAAAGGTTTAGCTATAGCAGCCCGGCCGTGTATATTGAGCCTGTGGAGCTCCCGACGGACAGTTCTGGTGGAAACAGGAGAGTTGAGGTGCACATTTAATTCTGCCGTGATTTGGGCAGCCGTGGTTTTATGTGTTTTGGATACAATCCGGGTTAGCACCCAAACATCCCTTTCAGACAGCTTCCTCTTGCGTCCACAGTTAATCCTGTTGGATGTGGTTCGTCCTTCTTGGTGGTATGCTGACATTACCCTGGATACCGTGGCTCTTGATACATCACAAAGACTTGCTGTCTTGGTCACAGATGCGCCAGCAAGACGTGCACCAACAATTTGTCCTCTTTTGAACTCTGGTATGTCACCCATAATGTTGTGTGCATTTCAATATTTTGAGCAAAACTGTGCTCTTACCCTGCTAATTGAACCTTCACACTCTGCTCTTACTGGTGCAATGTGCAATCAATGAAGACTGGCTACCAGGCTGGTCCAATTTAGCCATGAAACCTCCCACATTAAAATGACAGGTGTTTCAGTTTCATTGTCCAACCCCTGTAGTTCCGAAATACAGTGGTACCCAGCGCCATAGAAAGAGACAGTTACGACACTCTTTGAACT
This sequence comes from Crenichthys baileyi, assembly GCA_036173005.1. Classification (NCBI taxonomy): domain Eukaryota; kingdom Metazoa; phylum Chordata; class Actinopteri; order Cyprinodontiformes; family Goodeidae; genus Crenichthys; species Crenichthys baileyi. Next base: position 8,536 of record JAHHUM010000203.1, read on the forward strand.
CGCCAATAGGCGGTCACGTGGTTCATGCAGCTCTCAATAGTTCCAAACATCTCAGCGGTGTCAGTCAGTTTGAACGGCGTCAGGCGCGACATAACTCCAAAAGCAACTTTTTTCACTCTTTCCTGCGACTTTTGGTAATTAAATAATAATGAACTGAGTACTGGTTACTAAATCATAATTGGAAAATCCAAACAGAAGTAACAATACCTATTATAAATGCTCTTTCTGATCTCCTCCGCATGCTAGCACATGCTAGCATGGGATGCTATAACTGTATTCTGTGCCAGCAGTTAAGAGCTCTGATCAAACTCACCTTCAGATCTACATCCTATACTATGTGGAAAGATCTATTGCCTATGTATTTCAAAAAATATCCAAATATTACAGATGTAAAATGAGCAGAATTAATTTTTTTTTTAAAAATTAAATCATTTTTAAATGAATGAGGAAAATATGTAGCTGTATGAAAATATGACTGAAGACCTGGGATGAATTCTTCATTTTTGTTGAAGACATAATTATTCTATTTTTTCCTGCCATACAAACTGAGTACTTGTATCTATAACAGAGATGATTGTGCCTGTAGTCTGACAACTGTTGTAAAATTGTAATTCATGGACTAAAATGTTCATTTAGTTGAAACTGTAGTTAAAATCGTATTAGATTACAACAACTGTGAATTGTGCAAAAATAAATGACCAAACAATTTACTGTAAGACATGTAAAATGCTAAACTAGCTTTAATAAAGAAGTACTTGCACTACCATTTATACAGTTTATTAATTACATCTGCACCAATAAACTGTATCTGATCAAATCTGGACAAGGTAGAAAGGTGCCCAAGTCTGAATGAGGGTTCATCCTCCTTGGCAGCAGCTCCCTTTGAAGTCAGTCACCACATCTGCTGACCTCCCTGAAAACAATACAGGAACAGTTTAGAGGACTCAGAATCAATCACTATCATAGCTGGAAGGTCATACTGAAAGGCAAAAAAAGTCTATCTCTCTCTCTATATATTATATTATATTATATTTATCTCTCTCTATTATATTATATTTATCTCTCTCTATTATATTATATTTATCTCTCTATATATATTATATTTATCTCTCTCTATATATTATATTTATCTCTCTCGTACTCTTACTCGTCGTCTTCCACTTTATCCGGGACCGGGTCGCGGGGGCAGCAGACTCAGCAGAGACACCCAGAGGTCCCTGTCCCCAGACACCTCCTCCAGCTCCTCCAGGGGGAGCCCAAGGCGTTCCCAGGTCAGCCAAGAGACATAGTCCCTCCAGCGTATCCTGGGCCGTCCCCTGGGCCTCCTCCCGGTGGGACGTGCCTGGAACACCTCCCGAGGAAGGCGTCCAGGAGGCATCCGGTATAGATGCCCGAGCCCCCAACTGGCTCCTCTCAATGTGGAGGAGCAGCGGCTCTACTCCGAGCCCCTCCCGAATGGCCGAGCTCCTCAACCCTATCTCTAAGGGAGTGCCCGGCCACCCTACGGAGGAAGCTCATTTCAGCCTTGTATCCGGGATCTCGTTCTAATTCGGTCATGACCCAAAGTTCATGGCCATAGGTGAGGGTAGGAACGTAGACCGACCGGTAAATCGAGAGCGTCGCTTTTCGGCTCAGGTCTCTCTTCACCACAACGGACCGGCAAAGTGCCCTCATTACTGCGGCAGCCGCACCGATCCGTCTGTCGATCTCCCGCTCCATTCTTCCCTCACTCGTGAACAAAACCCTGAGATACTTGAACTCCTCCACTTGATGCAGGAACTCCCCTCCAACCTCAGGGGACAAGCCACCCTTTTCCGGTCGAGTACCATGGCCTCTGACTTGGAGGAGCTGATCTTTATCCCAGCCGCTTCACACTCGGCTGCGAACCGCCCCAGCACATGCTGTAGGTCTTGGCTAGAGGGGGCCAGCAGGACCACGTCATCTGCAAAAAAAAGAGACGAAATCCACTGGTCCCCTAACCAGACCCCTCCGGCCCTCGGCTACGCCTAGAAATCCTGTCCATAAAAGTTATGAACAGGACCGGTGACAAAGGGCAGCCCTGCCGGAGTCCAACTACACCGGGATCTATATTTTATATTTATCTCTCTCTATATATATTATATTTATCTCTCTCTCTATATTTTATATTTATCTCTCTCTCTCTATATATATATAATTTCTGATCACTTTGATTTGATTTTTTTGACAGCCTCCCCATCAACCAGTCAGCTCCAGCACTCCAAGTCAACGAGAGTACAGCAGTGTTACCTTTGATTGCTTAAAAGTATTTTTTGTTACTGTTCTGTGTATTGATTCTGATATGTTCCAGTAATAATTCCTAATTTATTGTTCTGTCTTGAGATAGATTCTAATATTTACTTCAACTTCACCCATGACTAGCAAATGCAAAACTAATAACATAAAACAAATGTTAAGTAACAGTCCTGCTGTAAATACCAACTTTGTGAAGGCCTTAAAATCATTTAGTTCAAACATCTTGATTCAGCTCTTATTATTTTTAAGGACAGAAAATGAGATCTTGATACATTTGTGGTGTTTTGTATGCAACAAGGTTCAGCAGTTCATTTAAGCCATTCTCGTGGTTTACCAGGAAAAGAATAATAAAAAATGACTCATCTTCACAATCACGTTTAATGATAATGTCCCCATTTATGTGGCCGTCGTTGACAAACAATTTATAACTTTAACTAAATTAAAGCATGTCAATGTAACAGTATTTTTCAAGATGTGCTAGTTCAGTAGCTGGAATTACAATAAAAATTAGAAAATTATCAACGTTAAGAATGTAAGCTGTAATGGACATTTTAAAATGCTGAATCAGACACCATGAGATAGACCCGTCTAAACCCGCCATGCATGCAATGAGCTGCAGTTAAAATACAACAAGCGAGTTAACATGCTTAATTAACTACACCTGGCGATATAAAATATAATTGCTAAACTGTGATACAGAACAGTCATCTAAAGCTTCACAATAGCAAAATAATGTTGTATTTTCATCAACTTACCGTAAAAATCCTTACGAAGCACTGAGAATGAATTACGTCCAATGCTGGAGCTGCTGGTGTTTGGAACTATTAGCAGCTTCATGACACACGTGACTTCCGCATTCCATTCTTTCTATAGAAGTCAATGAGAGTGTCGTAACTCTCTCTTTCCATGGCGCTGGTGGTACCCAGGTGCTTTGTTAGACCTGTCACCTGGATCTCTGGGGCTGAAGCTCCAGATGTTTTCAGAACACCCCCGAATCTCATGAAAGAAGACATTTAGCAATTTATGTCTGTTCAAAAGATGCATTAAGCCACAAAATAACAGACTTCACAGTTTTATTAAAAACAATCAGATTTGTTTCTATTGTGTTCCACATAATCACTGCCCGCTCTACCCAACCGGACAATGAGTCTAATGGAAAAGATAAAAAGTGGTTATTTGCACACACGGTACCGCATCTGCGCAACTACGCGGACTGGCAATTTGGCTGTTCAGTCCAAGAGCATTGGCCTGCCTCATTCATCACCCGAAAAATTACACTGAGTGCATCAAACAGGGCTACAATATGGGAGATGGTTCATTTCAGAGCAGCCGCGGAGCCAACCAGAGAGAGGGAGCCTGGTGGGTGTGTTCGCCCAGGTTAATGTTAAACCTGAGAAATTGCTCAGAATGGGCCAATTGTAAGCTAGCGCCAATCAGTGATTCACCCAGCAAGACATGAAGTGGAGGTTCACTAATGATCATCATCAGGGTGTGATAGAAAACAGTAGGAACCCTCTCTGTGAGCTTCTAGCTGGATCTGCATCATAATGTGAAAAATATGTCAAAATATAAGCATTTCAACCTAAAGTTACTAAACACATTAAAAGATCCTTCAGATCATCACATTGCATCCCATGTCTGCAGCTAGTCCAATAGTCCAGTTCTACAAGTAGACAGAAACAGGTGTTGCTCAATAAACCAGGAAAATATCTCCTGGTGCCAGTAAGACATAATAGAAATAGAAAAGTAAGCCTCCCTCTCTCATACAGTGAGGAAAATAAGTATTTGAACACCCTGCGACTTTGCAAGTTCTCATGGAAATCATGGAGGGGTCTGGAATTTTCATCTTAGGTACATGTCCACTGTGAGAGACATAATCTAAAAAAACTAAATCCGGAAATCACAATGTATGATTTTTTAATAATTTATATGTGTGTTACTGCTGCAAATAAGTATTTGAACACCTGCCAAGCAGCAAAAATTCTGGCCCTAAAATACCTGTTAGTCCGCCTCTAAAAAGTCCACCTCCACACCACTTATTGTTCTAAATTAGAAGCACCTGTTTGAGGTCGTTAGCTGCATAAAGACACCTGTCCACCCCACACAGTCAGTAAGACTCTAACTACAAACATGGCTAAGACCAAAGAGCTGTCCAAAGACACCAGAGACAAAATTGTAGACCTCCACAAGACTGGAAAGGGCTACGGAGCAATTGCCAAGCAGCTTGGTGAAAAAAGATCAACTGTTAGAGCTATTAGAAAATGGAAGAAGCTAAACATGACTGTCAATCTCCCTTGGACCGGGGCTCCATACAAGATCTCACCTCGTGGCGTATCAATGATCCTAAGAAAAGTGAGGAATCAGCCCAGAACTACATGAGAGGAGCTGGTCAATGACCTGGAGAGGGCTGGCACCACTGTTTCCAAGGTTACTGTGGGTAATAAACTAAGACGTCATAGTTTAAAGTCATGCATGGCACGGAAGGTTCCCCTGCTTAAATTAGCACACGTCCAGGCCCGTCTTAAGTTTGCCCATGAACATTTGGAATGATCCAGAGATCCAGAGGTTCTGTGGTCAGATGAGACCAAAATATAACTTTTTGGTCTCAATTCCACTTGCCGTGTTTGGAGGACAAAGAATGATGAGTACCATCCCAAAAACACCATCCCTACCGTGAAGCATGGGGGTGGAAGCATCACGCTTTGGGGGTGTTTTTCTGCACATGGGACAGGACGACTGCACTGTATTAAGGAGAGGATGACTGGGGCCATGTATTGAGAGATTTTGGCGAACAACCTCCTTCCCTCAGTTAGAGCAATGAAGATGGGTCGTGGCTGGGTCTTCCAACATGACAATGATCCGAAACACACAGCCAGGTAACCAAGGAGGGGCTCCGTAAGAAGCATATCAAGGTTCTGGAGTGGCCTAGCCAGTCTCCAGACCTAAACCCTATAGAAAATCTTTGGAGGGAGCTCAAACTCCATGTTTCTCAGTGACAGCCCAGAAACCTGGCTGATCTGGAGATTTGCTGCAATCCCTGCTGCAGTTTGTGCAAACCTGGTGAAAAACTACAAGAAACGTTTGACCTCTGTAATTGCAAACAATGGCTACTGTGGTGTTCAAATACTTATTTTCCTCACTGTATGTTCTAAACATACATCCTAAATATCCACATGGCCCTGTCTTTCAGTGTTTAATCCTTTCTCTCTCCTAGACATAGCAATTGCCTGAGCTTTTACTGTAACTAATTATATTTGCTCTCTTTCAGACTCTAACCTTGAAAACTGGCTCAGAGTTTATCTGTTCTTTCTTTCTAGATGAAACAACTAAAGGAGCTACATCCATTTACATTTACTTTTCCTTCCCATAGAAAGTACTCCTGGATCAGTCCTTCTTTCTTATCTTTGTGTCTCTGCTCTGTTCTCTCAAACCCCCAGTCGGTCATGGCAGATGGCCGCTCACACTGAGCCTGGTTCTGCTGGAGGTTTCTTCCGGTTAAAAGGGAATTTTTCCTCTCCACTGTTGCTACATGCATGCTCAGTATGAGGGATTGCTGCAAAGTCAACGCCAGTGACTGTCCACTGTCTCTACATGCTCATCCTGGAGGAGTGAATGCTGCAAGTCACTGACTGGATGCAATCTGCTGGGTTTCCTTTCCTTAGATAGAAAAACTTTTTATCCAATTTGAATAAATAACAGAATCTGACTGCACTGTTCAATGATTAAGACTAATTGGAATGTATGTACCTGACTTTTGTGAAGTGCCTTGAGACGACGTGTTGTGAATTGGCGCTAAATAAATAAACTGAATTGAATTGAAAATACTGAGCATGCATGTAGCGACAGTGGAGAGGAAAAACTCCCTTTTAACAGGAAGAAACCTCCAGCAGAACCAGGCTCAGTGTGAGCGGCCATCTGCCACGACCGACTGGGGGTTAGAGAGAACAGAGCAGAGACACAAAGAAAACGAAGAAGCACTGATCCAGGAGTACTTTCTATGGGAAGGAAAAGTAAATGTTAATGGATGTAGCTCCTTGAGTCGTTTCACCTAGAAAGAAAGAACAGATAAACTCTGAGCCAGTTTTCAAGTTTAGACTCTGAAGAGAGCACATAGAGTTAGTTACAGTAAAAGCTCAGTCAGTAGCTATGTCTAGGAGAGAGAAAGGGTTAAACACTGAAAGACAGGGCCATGTGGATCATCGGTAGAGGGTGAGCATTAAGTTGTTGCCAGCAGAAGCTTGGATGATTCCCCTCTCCAGAAAGGTGTTACAGGTAGACACAGAGTCAGGCCAGGTGTAGCTTCTAGGAAGAGAAAAGAGAGAGAACATAAAGTTAAAAGCTGAAATAACAGCAAATAATACAAAATTGAAGAGTAGTGTGAGAATGTAGCAAAGAGTGGTCATTATGTCCTCCAGCAGCCTAAGCCTATAGCAGCATAACTACAGAGATAGCTCAGGATAACCTAGGCCACTCTAACTATAAGCTTTATCAAAAAGGAAAGTTTTAAACCTAGCCTTAAAAGTAGACAGTTTGTCCATCTAGAGCCCAGTGATGGCCATTGTTATACTAAAAACCACAACGATTGGGATATCTCTCTCTGTCAGATTGACCATAACCATTGGAAAAGAGAGGGGTCATACAGGTAGCAGAAATGGAGAGTGACTCTAGAGACTCTAGGACTCTAGAGACTCTAGGAACCACCAGTAAACCTGCAGTCTGAGAACGAAGTGCTCTGTTAGGAACGTATGGAACAATCAGATCTCTGATGTATGATGGAGCTAAATCATTAAGGGCTTTATATGTGAGGAGGAGAATTTTAAATTCTATTCTGGATTTAACAGGGAGCCAATGAAGGGAAACTAAAATAGGAGAAATATGATCTCTCTTTTTAATTTTCAAAACTCTTGCTGCAGCATTTTGAATCAGCTGAAGGCTTTTAACTGCATTTTGTGGACATCCTGATAGTAAAGAATTACAATAGTCCAGCCTTGAAGTAACAAATGCATGGACTAGTTTTTCAGCATCAATCCTGGACAGGATATTTCTAATTTTGGCAATGTTCCGGAGATGAAAAAAGGGAAATCCTAGAAACCTGTTTAATATGGGATTTAAATGACATGTCCTGGTCAAAAATAACAACAAGGTTTTTTACTTTATTACCGGAGGTCAATTTAATGCCATCCAGGTTAAGTGATTGACTAAGCAGTTTCTTTTTTAAAGACTCCGGTCCAAAGACGACAACTTCTGTCTTGTCTGAATTTAGAAGCAGAAAATTTAAAGTCATCCAAGTTTTTATGTCTTCAAACCATGCTTGTAGTCTATCTAACTGGTTGGGCTCATCAGGATTTATGGATAAGTAAAGCTGAGTGTCATCAGCGTAACAGTGAAAATTTATTCTATGCTGCCTGATAATTTTTCCTATTGGAAGCATATATATACTAAAGAGAATTGGCCCAAGTACTGAACCCTGTGGTATTCCACAATTAACCCTGGAGTTTAAAGATGATTTATCATTTACATGAACAAACTGGAATCTGTCAGACAAATAAGATTTAAACCAGCCTAGCGCTGTTCCCCTGATCCCTACAGCATATTCCAGCCTTTTAAGAGAATATTTATGATCGACTGTATAAAATGCAGCACTGAGATCTAACAGAACCAGTACAGACACAAGTCCATTATCTGAGGCAATAAAAAATAATTAGTGACTTTCAGCAGAGTTGTTTTCAGTGCAATGATGAGCTCGAAACCTGACTGAAACTCTTCAAACAGGTCATGCTGTGTAAATACTCACACATTCGATTAAAACTATTTTCTCAAGAATTTTTAGATAAGATTGGATATGGGGTCTGAATTTATTAAGTCATCTCGATCAAACGAAGGGTTTCTTAAGCAAAGGTTTAATTACAGCTACCTTAAACTTGTGGTACATACCCATTACTAAAGAAAAATTAATCATATCTAAAAGGGGGATGGTAATCAGAGGGAACACTTCCTAAAAAATTTGGTTTGGATTGGGTCTAAATACAATTTAAAGGTTAGATGAAGCTAATATTTCTGAAAACTCAGGAAGCTCCACAGGATCAAAGCAGTCTAAGCACAGATCAGGTTCTACAGTTACTTCCAATGTTGTCTCACTTGTTGGGGGATGAAGTAATCATCTTGGGGAGTATGTCAAAGATTTTTCTTCTTAATAGAATCAATTTTTTTTGGGAAAAATCCCATAAAGCAGACTGCTGAAGCTAAGGGAATGGAGGGGTAAACAGAGCTATGATCTGGAAAGTTTAGCAACGTATAAAGAAAAACCCTAGGATTATTTTGTTCTTTTTTTAAGGATGAGAAATAAGTTTTCTAGTTGGTGAAGGTTTTTTTATACAACGTAGGTTTTTTTTTTCCAGTTTAAAGAGGAATCCTCTGGGTGTGTAGAGGCCATTTTCGCCCCAATTTTCTAACTTGTGCTTTAAATACGCAGTCTGAAATTTAAACCAGGGAGCCAGCCTTATGAATAATTTCCTTCTTTTTTAAGGGGGCTGCATTTTTAATGCACCACGCAATGATAAGTACACTCTAAAAAGGAAAAATGTGTGAAGGGGGAAAAAACAAAATTATTGCCCTCCACTGTGTTTTTTCCCGTAATAACGAGGAAATTAAAGGGAACAGATTCTTTAAAGGTTTTTCAGCATTGTCTGATAAAGATCTACTATAATGAAATTTTTTTTCGTGTGGAGTACTCTGTTAAATTTAAACTCAAAGGTTATTAAAAAAATGGTCAGACAGCACAGGTTGTGAGAAAAATTTTAGTCTTTTCACCAATGCCATATGTCAGCAAAGGTCCCGAGAATGAAGACAACGTGGAGGTTTTTTTAATGTTTTTAGGAAAGCCAAATTTAGCTAAATCCATTAAAGGATATTTTAAACTTCACTTTTAGTGTCAAAAAAGCATGTGAAAACCCCACTTAAAAATTTTTCTGATTTAACATAAACAGATAAAAGGTCTGAAAAATGATCTAAAAATTTTTTTTAGAGTAAAAGGGGCCCGGTGGACGGTAAAAACAACAAAAAGAAGGGTTTTGGCCCCGCAATTTTTGGGGAGAAAACTGAGGATTAAAAAATTCAAAGAGTTACTATTTATTGGTTGGGACTAATCAAAAAACGGACTGAAAGAGGTTGCTACTCCTCCCCCCGCCCAGTTTTTTAGGAATGTGAAAAATTTTTAAATAATTAGTAGGAGTTGACCCTTATAGTAAAATAATCCCCTTGCGCGCCAGGTTTTGTGAGGCAAAATAAAACAATCGATTTGTCACAAATCGGTCACTAATAGCAAAGTCTTTTTAAGAGAGAGATCTTATGTTTAGTAAGCCTTTAATGTTTTATTTTTTTTTTTATCTGAGTTGTGTTTTTTTTTATTAGATTTTTCCCGATTTCCCCTTTTTTGATAATTTTTTTTAAACTATTCAATTTTTGGGGTGGGCAGTCACTATCTTTAATGGGGAATGGGTGGGGGAGCAGTACGAAGGCGGAGGAGTGTTTTAAAATACGACCCTGCTTCCTGGTCTGAAAACCGGGTTTTAGATTTTGGAGAAAATAATAAATCCGTCCAGATTCCTAGAAAGAAGAGCTGCTCCATCCAAAGTGTGATGGATGCCGTCTCTCCGGATCAGAACAGGTTTTCCCCAAAATGTTCGCCAGTTATCAATGTAACCCACATTGTTTTCTGGACACCACCTAGACAGCCAGCGGTTGAATGACAGTTCACGGCTAAACATGTCATCACTGGTCAGATCGGGGAGGGGACCAGAGAAAACAACAGAGTCCAACATTGTTTTGGCAAACTTACACACCGAAGCAACACTAACTTTGGTGACCTCCGATTGACGTAACTGGGTGTCAGTACCGGCAGCGTGAATAACAATGTTACTGTATTTACGCTTATCCTTAGCCAGCAGTTTCAGGTATGATTTGATGTCGCCCATTCTGGCCCCTGGCAGACATTTGACTATGGTCGCTGGTGTCTCTAGTGCCACGTTTCTGACTATGGAGCTGCCAATTACCAGAGTTGGCCTCTCAGCGGGTGTGTCGCTGAGCGGAAAAAATCTATTAGAAACGGAGACGGGTTGGTGGTGACCTGTGGGCTGAGATCTAGGACTATGCTTCCTACGTACCGTCACCCAGCCAGCCTGAGGCCACGGCTGCGCGGGCTCTGCTGGAGGACTGCTACGGGGAGCTACCCTCGGTGGCTCCGCGCTAGCTAAGGGGCCTCGGCTATCTGCTGGTTTTTCAACAGCGCGGAGCCGGGCCTCCAAATCCGACACCCTCGCCTCCAAAGCTACAAAAATGCTACATTTATTACATGTACCATTATCACTAAGGGAGGCAGAGGAGTAACTGAACATCTGACACAGAGAGCAGGAGAGAGTAAGAGACTCAGAGAGAGAAACAGCAGAACGGGTAGCCATGGTGGAGCTAAAGCTAACGCTAAGCTAGCGACCCCTTACCACTACTAGAAAAAACCGTGTAAAACACGGAGAGTCGCCAAACGTTAAATACAGCAACAGAAAGTATGTGTTTTAACGTGCTTATGTATTATAACAAGTAAGAGATATCACAGTAGAGAGAAATCAGATCAAACGAGAGAGCCTTCACACACCAAACAATCCACCAAGTGCAAAACAGGAAGTGACGAATACGCCTTACCACGCCTCCTGTATGTACCTGACTTTTGTGAAGGGCCTTGAGACGACATGTGTTGTGAATTGGCGCTATATAAATAAACTGAATAGAATTGAATTGAATTGAGTGACTGCTACAAGTCTCTGATTCCATGCATATATATATATATATATTTATATATATATATATATATATATATATATATATTTTAGATAAATGGTAAATGGACTGAACTTATATAGCGCCTTTACAGTCATACAGACCACTCAAAGCGCTTTACACTAAAGCCACATTCACCCAATCGCACTCACTAATGCTCACACATTCATACACCGATACGCAGATCGGTAGGCAACTTGAGGTTAAGTGCCTTGCCCAGGGGCACATCAACATATGGTAGGAGGAAGCTGGAATCGAACCCACAACCTTCTGATTGCAAGGCGACCAAGGGTATGATGTAAGATTTAGATAAGATTTAGATTCAAGATATAAGATTAAGATTTAAGATATATATTAAGATTTAGATTTAAGATATAAGATTTAGATTTAAGATGTAAGATTTAGATTTAAGATATAGATTTAGATTTAGATTTATGATATAAGCTTTAGATTCAAGATATAAGATTAAGATTTAAGATATATACTTAGATTTAGATCTCTAGCCAAGACCTTTTACAGCAGGCGGGGCAGTTCCCCCCGTTTTTTTTTTTTGGAAGCGGGGGGGGAATGAGGAAATCAGCTCCTCCAAGTCAGAGGCCATGGTACTCAACCAGAAAAGGGGGGTTGTCCTTTTCAGGTTGGAGGGGGGTTTTTTCCCTGCCTCAAGTGGAGGGAGTTCAAGTATCTCGGGGTCTTGTTCAACAGGGGGGAAGAATGGAGCGGGAGATCGACAGACGGATCGGTGGGGGCCTGCCCCCCAGTAAGGGGGGTTTGTGCCGGCCCCTTTTGGGGGTGAAGGAGAGAGTTGAACCCAAAAAGCGAAGCTCTCTTTTACCGGTCGGTCTACGTTCCTACCCTCACCTATGGCCATGAATTTTTGGGTCATACCGAAAAGAACGGGGTTTCCCGGGCTACAAGCGGCTGAAATGAGCTTCCCTTCCTTAGGGTGGCCCGGGACACTCCCTTAGAGATAGGGGTGAGGAGCTCGGCCATTCAGGAGGGGCTCGGAGTAGAGCCGCTGCTCCTCTACATCGAGAGGAGCCAGTTGAGGTGGCTCGGGCATCTATTCCGGATTTGGCCTCCTGGACGCCTTCCTCGGGAGGTGTTCCAGGCACGTCCCACCGGGAGGAGGCCCGGGGGACGGCCCCAGGATACGCTGGAGGGACTATGTCTCTTGGATGGCCTGGGAAAAAACGCCTTTGGGCCCCCCCCCCGGAGGAGCTGGAGGAGGTGTCTGGGGAGAGGGACGTCTGGGTGTCTCTGCTGAGTCTGCTGCCTCCGCGACCCGGTTCCGGATAAAGCGGAAGACGACGAGACGACGAGTACGACTTAGATTTAAGATATAGGTATAGATTTAGATTTAAGATTTAGATTTAAGATATATATTAAGATTTAGATTTAAGATATAAGATTTAGATTTAAGATGTAAGATTTAGAGTTAAGATGTAAGATATAGATATAGATTTAAGATTTAGGTTTAAGATATGTATTTAGACTTAGATTTAACTGGGCAACTGGGCAATTGCCCAGGGGCCCACAGCCTCTGGGGCCCCGGGTTAGTGAGGGCACAAGTTAAATGTCTGGTTATCTCCCGCTTGATGTTAAACTTTCCGCCGGAGCCCTTGCGCTGTGCCTGTGACGGTGAGCGCGAGTTGAGACCTTCTCCTCATTGGTCAGTCCGCATGCATGCGGCGAAGGTGAAGCCGATCAATGTGCACTGAGCGGGTTGCGAGACGTCAAGCGCCGCTATACAACTAAAGAAGTTCAGACGGAAGGACATCAGAAACGGAGAAATTTTGAAGTATATACCGAAAATAGGTAATTTCTTCACTCCCGACTGTTTTGTTAAGTCAGCTTCTGTCAACGAAAACAATTCAGCTAGCCAGGACTTTTCTTCACCGCCGGCGCTAGCTTACGTTTAAAAGCCCCGAGAAGGAAAGGGGGGCGCATCTTCAAACAGTGGGGCCCCAAATTTTCTGCTGCGAGTGCAACAATTGGGGGAAGCGGTCATGGTGGGTCTCCAGTCTTACCGCCACCAACGGGCCGCTCGTCGAGTCTAGGAGCAGTCCCTGCATCTCAACGCCTAAAACTCCCTGGGGATCCTGCACTGTGGGGGGGCCCATTACGGAGCGGTTCCGGGAAAAGGCAATTTACCGAGGGCCTGCAGCTTTCCAGAACCAGGCTGCCACATATCCTGCATCAGTAAGGGAATCCAGACTTGGTAGTAGGATACGCTCCATGACCATTGATTTGCTTCATTGCCGGCTCCAAAACAACCAAATTGTGCCAAGGGAATGGCTGCTTTACTCGCCTTCAACTGGATCAGTTTATTGCTATGCCTGCAAACTCCTGTCATCCCAAAGCATGCATTTATCAGCTGATTCTGTGATTGGAAACATCCAAAGAGTGCAGAACATAAACAAAACATGCTGTCTTTATTGCACGGGTCTAACTACGCATGCAGAGTGGACGCTTCTCTTGCCCGACAGTGTGAGGACCGAACAGCAGTACTGGAAAAGAAGTCCTTAGACTTGTGGTTGCTGTTATTAAATTTTTGGGAGCGAGAGGACTTCATTTCGAGGGGGCCAACGAACTGCTGGGCTCCGCCCCAAATGGGAACTATTTGGGGCTGCTTGAACTGATCGCGGGTTTTACCCCTTTTTAAAGGAGCACCTTGCGAAGCATGGCAATAAGGGTAGAGGTAAGCCTTCTTACCCCGTTTTACAACTGTGTGCGAAGAATTTATTTCTTTAATGGGTGACAAAACTAAGCAAGTGATAGCAGAGGAAAATCAGCCCATGCGAAAGATTTTTCTGTAATCGTTGATTCCAAAACAAATTTTGGCACACGTAGATCAGCTCACATTTGTTTTTTTTCGTTTGTCAGTGCAGATGGGGAGATGGCAGTAGTGGGAAAGATTCATTGTGTTTTGAGCCCATTCACAGCCACACAGGTTAAGCCTAGCTTGAATTTTCTGTGACTGAAATGGTGCGAGGCTTGGGGGTTTAACTTTTCAAATTGTGGGGCCCAAAGTTATGATAATGCTACCAACATGGCGGGCTCCCGGGCCACTTGAGAAAAACAAAACCCCCTAATTCATTATGCACCGTGTGCGGCCCATTCGCTGAACCTCGTAGGTGTTAAAAAGGGTTGGAATTTAATTGCTTTTTGGGGGGAGGTTAAATATTTTTTTGAACTGCTGCAGTCTCTGTATACATTTTGCAGTGCATCAACACATCGCTGGAATACAGTTCTCCATAACAAAAACATTACTTAAATACACTGTTAAATCCCTCAGCACCACTCGATGGAATTGCAGAGCAGACTCCACAAAAAGTCTCAATAAAAAAAAATTACAAGGGCAATTAGAGATATATTAGCCAAAAAAATCTTCAGACTGTGATGAGAAACACAAAACCAAACTTGAAAAAGCTGCTGCTTTTGGTCCAGAAAATTGATAAAAAAGGGGGACAGTAAATGAACTATTTTTGTGGTACCGGGTACTGCATAGATTTAAGGCAACAAGTGACCAACTCCCAAAGAAGCAAAAATTTGGGTTTAGCTACTGCTCTTGGCCTTTTGCGCTCACTGCTTTCATATGTTGGCACTCTACGGAGAACGTTTTCAGAGCTTGAAGAATCCCCCGCCCCCCGCCCCTGTCAGTGGCTACACAAAAGTACCAGTTTGACACTCAACGTTTTTGGGTAAAAAAGAAAGAGATTTGCAGACGAGTCTGCTGATGACGTTTTAACCTATCCAAACGCATCCGAAGCCTACACACGTGTGTGACCTCCTTGAGGTTTTATTTTTGGGGGGACTGTGATGATTGTGATGTGGTGAAAGAGCTGCTAAGCTGAGCTCCCCATTATCCGACAGATCCGATAGTTCCTTGTCAGGGGGAACTTGTTCAGTTCAAGCACTTTGTGCAGAATGAAACGTTACCGGTAACGCTGCTTTAAAGCTCTTGAGAGACATGGAAATTTAAGACGTTTCCAAATGTTTTATTTTGCACTAAGACTTTTTTAAACCTTTTTTTCTGTGTCCCCAACTGTGAGGGGTGAGAGGTTGTTTTTTTTTTGAAGCGGTTTTTTTAAAAATTTTGAGCTGAGGACCACAATGTCACAGGCAGGGCTCTCTGCGCTTTCCCCCTTTTTTGCCGTCCCAACATGAACTTGTTAGTGGCCTTGATTTTGAAGATATTATACACTACTTTGCACAGTCAAAGTCCAGAAAAAAGCCAGTGTAAGATGTGTTTGCCAATTGAAAGCTATCAAATTTAAACATGCGTTTCCCCATTATTTAGGATAGAAATTGTGTATTTTGCCATTTGTATTGGGGGAATTGTTATTAAATAAAAATTGAATGGTTTGAATGTGGTTGCTTATCTATTTTTTGGGGAAAATTTTGGATGACACTTCCCTCCCTCTCAATGTAATTTGGGGAAAATTTTACCAGATTATACTGATGCTTTAAAGTTTTCATAGCATATTTGTGAGTGAGTGTCCTTGACAAGAGGACATAGTATTGCATTTATAGTTTTTTTTCAATTTTAGCATTTGGACATTTGTACATCAAAATAAAACTTGATGACAAATTTTGGAAAATTTGAAGTATTCAGTATATTTTTCGTATATTACGGTAATTTATTTAATATTTTGCGAAAATTATGGTTATCCTGGGGTCGTGATGATGGGGTCCTTGAATATTGTTGCCCAGGGTACAGTGAAGTGTTAATCTGGCCCTGGTGTTAACCAACTGTGGTAAAGGTTCTAGCCCTCTGATGTTCCTGATTCCTTGTTCAAGAAGGATATCTCACCTCGTTTGTGTTCTCCATCAGGTTGCCCGTGTGTTTTGGATCCCGTTCCAACTCATTTCCTGGTTCCTGACCTTACCTGCATGAATTCACGTTGTTTCCTTCAGACTGAATTTTCCAGCTGACAGCGGACTGACTCCTCCTCCCTTGGACTCTCCTCTGATCGAACCCTGCTCACCCTCCACTGTGTTCACCCTCCAGGCTGCTCTGCAAGAACCCATCACGCTGTGCCGAGCTCATCTTCCTCCTGCATCAAACCCTCCTCCCGAGAAGCAGTTCAAGCATCACAGATCAAATTCACCCTCCTCTGGCCGATCACCGACTCTCAGACCCCACTCATTCCTCCCTGGCGGTTCATCAGCTCATCTCTTGTAAGCACGATCTCCCTTCTCAAACTTCCAATATCCTCCAGCATTATAACCAACCTTACCTGTCCTCTTCCATGTGCAGTTGAAGACTCATTCTCTGCTCTTGGTCCCAGATTCCTGACTTTAATTATCAGATCTGTACAATAAACATTTTAAACTTTTTCCTGTCTCCTGAGTTTGTTCTACATGTGGGTCAAATCAGTGGCAAAAACTATGACATTCACAAAACAAACATTTTATGAATCAGGCCAGAAAGTGACAAAAATCTTAGCTAGACGCCTAGAATACAACAAATAATATAATCAATAAACAAGATTAGACACTCTTTAATCAATAAAATAACCTATGAGACAGGAAATTCCTAAAATTTTTAAAGATTACGATGAATCTTTGTACTCACAGTCTAAGTCTGTTGATGAAGGTGATATTAATCAATGTCTGTCAGTATTAGACCTTCCCTCCATAGGATTAGCTCAAAACAGGGAATTAACTTTGCCCATAACAAGAAAAGAATTGGACTCAGCAATTAGTAGATTGAAAAATAACAAATGTCCAGGGAGTAACGGCTTTCCAAGTGAGTAGTACAAGATTTTCAGAGTGACCTCGGCCCAATTTTGCTAGAGTCCTTAAATTGGACTCAGCAAAGCTATAATACCACCATAATGGTGAGAAGCTTTGATTTTTGTTCTCCCTAAAGAGAACAAAAACAAAGAACATTGTGAATCCTATTACCCAATTTCAATACTAAATATCGATTATAAACTGTTCACGTCCATAATCTCAAAAAGAATTGAACATTTTCTCCCTGAGTTAATAGATGACCAGACAGGTTTATAAAAGGCAGGCAAACACAGAATAATATCAGGTGTACTCTACACGTTATAGAACAAATTAATAACCAACACCTGACCGCAGCCCTGGTCAGTCTCGACGCAGAAAAGGCGTTTGATAGGGTAAGCTGGGTTTTTCTATTTAGAGTATTAAAGTGGCTGGGTTTTAATGACCAATTTGTAAAATGTGTACAGGCATTATATAGTAATCCATCTGAAAGAATCAAAATCAATGGCCATCTGACTGATAGTTTCAGGCTTGGTAGGGGTATGCACCAGGGCTATTGCCTCAGTCCTACACTTTTTGCGATATTCATCAAGCCATTGGCTCAAGCGATTAGAGAGGACAAGGAGCTGGAAGGAATAAATATTGCAAAAGAATTTCATAAAATTGTTCTCTTCGCTGATGATGTGGAGTGTAGAGTATGTATGGGGAGTGTGAGTGAGAGTACGATGTTCAATTTTGTTTGTCTTTACGTTGGGTGCGTGGGTGAAATAAAAGGAGGAGCACTGCCAGAGCCCTGCAAAATGACCTCCAACAGCCCACAAATGTGCATGTGTCTGCACAAACGGTTAGAAACCGACTCCATGAGGATGGTATGAGAGCCCGATGTCCACAAATGGGGGTTGTGCTCACAGCCCAACACCGTGCAGGATGCTTGGCATTTGCCAGAGAACACCAGGATTGGCAAATTCGCCACTGGAGCCCTGTGCTCTTCACAGATGAAAGCAGGTTCACACTGAGCACATGTGACAGACGTGACAGAGTCTGGAGACACCGTGGAGAGCGATCTGCTGCCTGCAACATCCTTCAGCATGACCGGTTTGGTAGTGGGTCTGTAATGGTGTGGGGTGGCATTTCTTTCGAGGGCCGCATGGTCCTCCATGTGCACGCCAGAGGTAGCCTAACTGCCATTAGGTACCGAGATTAGATCCTCACACCCCTTGTGAGACCATATGCTGGTGCAGTTGGACCTGGGTTCCTCCTGAAGACATTGAAGCTATGGACTGGCCCGCCCGTTCCCCAGACCTGAATCCGATTGAGCACATCTGGGACCTCATGTCTCGCTCCAGGAGTGGAGTTAGTGGATGCTTTAGTCCAGGTCTGCGAGGAGATCCCTCAGGAGACCATCCGCCGTCTAATCAGGAGCATGCCCAGGCATTGTAGGAGGTCATACAGGCACACGCAGGCCACACACAATACTGAGCCTCATTTTGACTTGTTTTAAGGACATTACATCAAAGTTGGATCAGCCTGTGGTGTGTTTTTCCACTTTAATTTTGTGTGTGACTCCAAATCCAGGCTTCCATTGGTTAATAAATTCGATTTCCATTGATGATTTTTGTGTGATTTTGTTGTCAGCACATTCAACTTTGTACCGAACAAAGTATTCAATGAGAATATTTCATTCATTCAGATCTAGGATGTGTTATTTGAGTGTTCCCTTTATTTTTTTTAAGCAGTGTATGTAAACTTTATTCTGAAGGTGTGGAGGTGTGGCGGCTTTTATTTTGCTGTGGTGGTGCGGCACGATCAATTACATGTAGCGGACACTCTGGCTAACATTGGGATGTTGGATAACACAAGCATGTTGGCTATAATTAACTTACTCCATTCAATATGTTCATTTGGCTCTATTAGTGAAAATAAGCCTAAATGCTAATGTTAGCCTAAATGCTAACATTAGCATGTGGGCTAACACTACCATGTTGGCTATAATGAACTTACTCCATTCAAAATTTTTATTTAGGCCTATAAGTGAAAACTAGCCTAAATGCTAATGTCAGCCTAAATGCTAACATTAGCATATAGGCTATCGCTAGCATGTCAGGTAAAATTAATGTAGTCCATATATAATGCTTACAACAGCCTATATGCAAAAGTCTATGAAATTGCCCTTTAAATTAAATCACTGTTATATAACTGTTGGAACAGCAGTACATGCTGTTTAAGTACCCAACACAAAATAGCCGCCATTTAGTTGCATCCTATGAATATGGTCAAAGGGTTTGTGAAAGGGTCAGGTTTAGGCCTTGGAAATTAATAAAAATGAATGGAAGTCAATGCAAAGTCCTCAAAAAGATAGTAATCCACGAATGTGTGTGTGTGTGTGTGTGTTCAAGTGTTAAACAGGGAAAGAAGAGAGGCAGAAAGAAAGATCGAATCACAGAGATACACAGAGATATAAATAGAACAGTGAGCAATGTATCAGCCAATCAGCAAAGACTGTCAGTGTAACTTGACATCTGCTGTTCTATTTCGTATAGGCTTCGCCCTTGGGTTTATCCCTTCGCGCGCAGCGCAGCACTAAAAACTTTAGTCCACGCCTACCTGCTGTGTGGGCCCCAAGCCGGTCCGTATAAATTACGGTGAGACCGGACAAATGGCTCCCATTTTTTCTTCAGCGACTTAAGAGCACTGATTTCTGAAAGAAGATCTATGGCTAGCGTCAGCACTATCCGCCTTTGCCCGGCTTGTAATACCGGCTACATCATGAGCTATGACCTGCATGTCATCTGCGAGGGATGGCTTGGTCCTGATCATGCTAACCTGGCCTTGACCCCGCAGTCCACCTGCCCTTCCTGCAGGCGTCTTCTTCTGGAAGAGAAGCAACGGTGGCTAGCCATTTTCTCCCCGCTAGAAGGGGAATTCCCCGTAGCGGACCAATGCTCCCTCAAGGAGGGACTAATATACTAGTATATATAGTTGGGCATCTTCGGTGCTGGTCGGGAATCGGACGATTCCGCCCCAGAGACAGCGACTGATATCTCCACTCCCTTCCTCCGGACGGAGGACGCGGAGGCAGATGCCAAATCAGTCCAGGCTCAGGGCCTCCCGATGTCGGCGACCACCCCTTTTCCGGCGATGGGCGCACTTGTTAGCGTGCTGCCGGACATAATCTCTAAAGTAGCTGAGGCTAAAGGTGTCCCTGTTCCTGCACCTTTAGCCCAGCTCCCGACTGATGACCTGGCGGGAAAATTCACCCCAGCTCATCTAACTTGCCGAGATCCGGTTTGGCCCCGTATTCCGGTGGTAACCGCTTACCTGTCGGGAGCGGCGGCTGAGCCGCTTCAGCTACAGGCTCCAGTCTCCACCTTCACATCCATCACGAGGGTGGAGTCCCTGACAGATCAGGGGTTTCCACCAGTTCCTGCTCTGGAGCCCAGTCTGTCGGCAGTTTTTGGGGTTAGGTCGGTCCGGCCCGTCGGACAACGGCCTGTGCCCCCCTGCTCCAGCGATCAGATCACGGCCAGGCTGACAGATCGCTCCCAC
Organism: Crenichthys baileyi; assembly: GCA_036173005.1. Lineage (NCBI taxonomy): Eukaryota > Metazoa > Chordata > Actinopteri > Cyprinodontiformes > Goodeidae > Crenichthys > Crenichthys baileyi. Next base: position 28,924 of record JAHHUM010000203.1, read on the forward strand.
CAATGTGCCAATCAGGTCGCTGCGGCAACGAACAACACCACCTTCCTGGCCTACGCCATCTCCAAGAAGATACGGGAGATGGAGCTGCCACCGGAAGATGTGGAGGAATTCTGCAATTTCGCAGACACAATCCTTAACCTCTGTGCGGCGTCGGCTGTGTGCTCCTCCCGCATCGCTGCCTGGCAGACCCTGTTACAGCGACAGATGTGGCTTCAGCTCTCCTCCTCCATTCCTGAGGATTTTAAGAGGGAGTTACTGGAGGGACCGATCAGTCCAGATGGGCCGTTCGGTCCTCATTTCCAGTCTGTGCTGGGGCAGATGCAGACCTCTCAAGAGGAGCTTGAACGGGTCAGGAGACATGGGTCTCTTAGTCGCTCTGGCTTCCGTTCATCTCATACCACCGGCCGCTGGCGGGATCGCCGTGATCAGTGGCATCAGCAGAGGTGCTCCACGGCCACTGCCGCAGCTTCCCGAGTTCCTCCGCCCACTGCTCCGTCTACTCAGCCACAGCAGCAGCGCAGAGGTTGGCAGTTGGCGTGCGCCTGGTCCAACCCTCCGCAGGAGCCACGGCGGAGATTTAAGAAATGACTGGTGGGGGGGATGTGTGTAAAACTGATTGTTTTGAAATAAAACACGTAAATTTAAAGAGCAAGTTTCCGGTTTATTCCGGCTCAGCCAGATCGTACGATCTCGCTGTGCTTTCCTCACACACATCCTCCATTCCAAATGAGACGGCCCCTTTTAAACGGCCGTTTGAGAGGCCCCGCGATCTCACAGTTTCAAAGCATGACTCCATGAGAAAATCCTATACTGCTCCGGTAGAGCTGTGTTCGCTGCTTTCTCCCTCCTGTCCTCCCCAGCTGTCAGTGGGCGAGATCACAGAGGATGCACAACAGCAGCTCCCTACGAAGCGGCGCACCAATGATGCCACCGCTCAACACCAAGCTGCGAGCCTGGGCGAATATTCCCCTGGTGAGGCTGGTTTACAGCCCTTTCAATCCGAGCCCCCCATGGGTTACCTCCGATCAGAATCCAAGTCGGGTAACGGCGGTAGGGGCTCTAGCCTGGCTCGTATCCATGAGCACCATGGCACCACAGATAAATGCACGCCCGCTTTCAGAGCACTACTCAGAGTGGCGGCGCGTATGTTCCCTGGACAGGTGGATGGACAAACTGAACAGCAGGGGTTACACGCTGCAGTTCCTGTCCCCTCCTGTCCCCTGTGGAGACGGCGTTGCAGCCGTTGCGTTCGGCAGGGATGAGGCTCCTCTTTTATCTGGACGACCTGCTTTTGCTGGCTCGGTACAGAGAGGAAGCGGCGGTATAGACAAAGGCGCTGGCAGCACATCTGACAGTCCTGGGGTTTTCCATAAACTGGCAGAAAAGTTCTGTTTTCCCATCCCGGATGATCTTTTATCTGGGGGTGGAGCCCGGCTCTCACAACCTAGAGCAGCCTCGCTGTCAGCGCTTCTCCTCCGTGTCAAACCTCACAGCGTAGTGACAGCTCTGTCACTTATGCGATTACTAGGAATGATGTCAGCAGCTCACGTGGTTGTCCCGCTGGGTCTGCTTCATATGAGACGTCTTCAGAGACGGTTCATCTGCCTGCGCATAGATCCTGTGCGTCAGAAGAGGCGGATGACCTCCTTCAGTGGGACCCGACCTGGCCCATTGGGGAAATCCCTGCATCCTGTCAGAGGGAGTTCCCCTCAGCAGACCTGCATCACACTTCTCAGTGTTCACAGACGCATCCCTGTCAGGATGGGGAGGAACGTGTCAATCTCAGGCGGTGGGAGCACAGTGGCCAGACCACATGTCTCTCCACATAAACGTGCTGGAGCTTCTCACAGTGTGGAAGGTGACACAGCATTTTGCTCCTCTGCTGCGGGATCAGCATGTTCTGATCCACACAGACAACAGAGTGGAGGCAGCCTACATAAATCGCCAGGGAGGTGTGCGCTCGGCCCAGCTGCTAAACATTTCCAGACAGCTACTGCGCTGGGCGTGCATCAACCTGCTCTCCATCAGAGCAGTGTACATCCCCGGCCTCTTGAACAGAGGAGCGGACATCATGTCCAGAGTTGGTCCTCGTCCCAGGGACTGGAGTCTCCACCCCGAGCTGATTGTTCAGATCTGGAGCAGATTTGGGAAAGCAGTAGTGGATCTTTTTGCCACATGGGAGAACGCACAATGCACAATGCACAATGCCAGCAGACCCTCACTATGCACTTGGGCCTGCCAAGTCTGTCCGGCTTTCTCCTCCTCCAGCGGATCCAACTCACCACCAGGTGGTGATCAGTGGACAGCTCAGCCCCTCTCTTCACCCGAGTGTCCAACAACATGCGGCCGAAGGTCTGATGATACAACAACAAAGTCGATCATTGATCTCCGGCCTAGGGTGTCCTGGTGGCAAGTGCACTGATGGACACCCTTATGCTTGAACATGGTGATCATTATGGACAATCCGTGACTAGCACAGAAGTCCAATAACAAAAGACCACTCGGATTCAGATCGGGGAGGCCATTCCTCCCGATCACACCTCTCCAGGTGTCACTGTCGTTTCCCACGTGGGCGTTGAAGTCCCCCAGTGGAATAATGGAGTCCCTGGGAGGGGCACTATCCAACACCCCCAACAGGGACACCAAGAAGGCCGGGTACTCCGCACTACCTCTCGCCCCTTTAGGCCGAAAAGACAGTCAGAGACCTATCCCCGACCCGAAGGCGCAGGGATGCGACCCTCTCATCCACCGGGGTAAACCCCAACACGAGACAGCTGAGCTGGGGGGCAACAAGCAAACCCACCCCAGCCCGCCACCTCTCCCCGTGGGCCACTCCAGAGTAAAAGAGAGTCCAGCCCCTCTCAAGGAGATGGGATCCAGAGCCCACACTGTGCGTGGAGGCGAGCCCGACTATTTCTAGTCGATATTTCTCGACCTCCCGCACAAGCTCAGGCTCCTTCCCCCCCAGCGAAGTAACATTCCACGTCCCTAGAGCCAGCCTAAGCATCCGGGGATCGGGCCGCTGAGGTCTCCACCTTCGTCCGCCACCCAATCCTCTTTGCACCGGTCCTTCACAGTTCCCCCTGCAGGTGGTGGGCCCACCGGGGGATGGCCTCGCGTCTCTCGTTCGGGCTTGGCCCGGCCGGGTCCCGCGAGGAGAAACCGGCCACAAGGCGCTCTCCGGCGAGTCCCGACGATGGCGATCTCTTCATCCTAATCACAGAGAATATACTTTCTTCTCACATGTCCATCACTCTTACTCCCGTCTGGATTATTTCTTAGTCAGCAGCTCGTTGTTGACTGACATTTCAGACACAAAGATACACCCTTTAGCTGTCAGCGATCATGCACCTGTCTCCTTAACTCTAGTAAATAAGAAAGAAAACCCACAAAGCAAAACTGGAGGTTTAATACATCATTGCTTAAGGATGAAGAATTAATCAAATATTTTAAAGAAGAGTGGACTTCATATTTGGAGTTTAATGACCTCCCGGGGACATCGACTTCTGTTCTCTGGGAGGCAGGGAATGCTGTGATGAAAGGTAAAATAATCTCATTCTCATCACATAAGAAAAAAAAGAAAACAAACGTATCCAAGAATTAGAAGAAACCATTAAACTGTTAGAAGCTTCCCAGGAAGAGGAAATGTAAACTACGTAAAGCCAAACTAGAATTAAATGAAATTATAGACAAAAAACCCAATTCTTAGTGCAAAGACTTTGAATAGAAAACTTTGAACATGGCAATAAATCAGGTAGCTTTTTAGCTAGACTTAACAAAACTAAACCACATCCCACTTTTAAAAAAAGTGGAAGATGATCTCGCTAGATAGAAATCTCTACCCATATCACTCATGGGCATGGTTGCTTCAATAAAAATGATGGTCTTGCAAAAATCAATTACTTATTCTCAATGATCCCAGATAAATCGTCATCTGACTGGTTTAGATCTCTGGACTCCTCCATCACTAAATTTCTTTGGAAAGATAAAGCCCCGCTTATTAGCTTAAAAATGCTACAAAAAACCAAAGATAAAGGAGGACTATAGGTGCCTAACTTTCATCATTACTTCTTAGCCAACAGGCTACAATGTATCTTAAAATGGTTTAAACACAGTCCTCTAGATGAACCCTGGCTAGACGTAGAACAGACATTATGCACTAATATTAAGATTTCAGATCTACCATTTATTAGCTCAAATAAAAAACGACATGTATGCTTTAAAAGCCTCAATATCAGCTCCTCTCTGACAGCATGGTGGGAATATCTGAAAATGACAGGGTCTTCACTAATCCTATGCGGACGCACACCCATCTGGAACAACCCTGACATCCTACAAAAAAATAATATGATAAACTTTCCAGATTGGAGGAGTAAAGGAATTGAGTACCTGGAACATATATTTGAAGGAATTCAGTTCATCCCATTTAACAGATTATACAATATGGGATGGACAAGAATACATTTTTAGAATATTAACAAATTAAATCTATAATAAAAAATACATTTAGGCTTAAAAACGTTGGGTCACAAATGCCATCAAGTGTACTGAGTTTTCCCCCCCCCCCCCCCCCAAATTAATGTCTGAGATACAGAGGACACTGTCTAATATAGACGAATCACTTTCCCTTCCTATTATGAAATGGGAGGTGGTCTCGGAGATGTTCCAGAACTTTTAAAATGACTAATAACACCAGTCTACAATTAATGCAATATAAAATCCTTCATAGAGTATACTATACAGGTCAACGGATGTTCAGGATGGGTTTTGCACCATCTAATACTTGCTTACACTGCACAGGCAATATACCTGACAATTACATCCACGCACTATAGTTATGTACACCTGTTCAGAGGTTCTGGCGCCTGATATGTGAAGACTTATCAAAGTGTCTGAGACCAATTCAGCTCACATGGTTTTCACTGGTTTTCACTGTCTTATGTATTGCTAAGAAAACTATCCTCATGAATTGGAAAAATAAAAACCTTCTTAATATTAACCAATGCAGAAACCTTCTGTTGGATTATATAAGTCTTGAGACAGCGTCCGCCTCCTCATCAGATCAATCTTTCTGGGCTTCTTCAATCAGCTCCATCACCTAGTGGGGGTGGGACACCTTTGGCTTCATCCTGTGGGGCATTGTCAAGTCAAGTCAAGCCAAGTTTATTTATATAGCGCTTTTCAACAACAAGGCACTCAAAGCGCTCTACATGAGGAAAAACATTACAATGATACAGAAAATCAAACACAGAAAAACAAATCAAATAACACTAATAATCTTTGGGAGTTTACTGGTAAGAGCTGGTTCTAATCTAATCTTTCTAATAGAGGTGATTAGCTCATTAAGTCCTCTGTGGAAAGGAATTCATCCGGTGCTAAAAGAAAAATGATAATATTAATCCTTGAGGTCGCTGGTATGAGGCAGTTGTGGTCCCATCATTCAAATAAGCTGGGTCACTGGTATAAAACACTTTTAGTCCAAACTTTTTAAATACTAATAATGTTTGGCTGTCACTGGTCTGATATAGTTGTAATACAATCATTTTAAGAAATCTAAAATTCTCTGGTCATTGGTGTAAAAACAGCTTTAGTCCAAATTTTTTAAATACTAATAATATATGGCTTTCGCTGGTAATCCTTCTGAGAAATCTCAAAATCTATGAAAAGTAATGAAATCACACATTTAGGTAGATGAGAAAAGAGACCACATTAGGTAAGAAGAGGAAAAAAATCATATTTTACACTTTATCCTTAGCAGGATACAGTTTGAGATTGCAAAAAAACTCAGCACAAAGAAGCAATATATACACGAAACAACATCATTCAGGGGATCCGGTGAAGGCGGTGTGAAGGGGTGCATATGTTTATCTTGAGCATGTGTGTGTGTGCATGTGAGTGTGTGCAAAGTAAGTCCGTGAAGCACTGTCACAGAGGCCATTGTCCTTGATGATACGATGGAATGTTCATCAACCGGCCACACAGTTCTGAGCAGGTCCACAGATGTCTTCAGGGAAGGGAGGGGGCAGAAGGAGCACAGCTTCATGTTTACGTAACTTCCAGAGAAGTTGAAGATAGCCAGCCATCAAGGCTGTGCAGGGGAGCCAGATTCAGAAAAACAACAATTATTTGGCTTAGGCTGACTCTTAATTTTCCGTCAGCCTTGAGAGTCTTGCTGGTGCTTCTCAATGGCGAATCCAAACAGTCAAATTCCAGGTCCTTTCCGCCAGATCCGAGCGAACAACTTTCTCCAGAATTTATCCCATTTCACCCCTGAGTCCACGAACTGCAACCTGCCTGCGATCCTGTGTAAGGATCACATCCAGTCTGCGATTCAGCTCACGTAACATCTCAGTCTGAGTGTTGATCGCTTTGCAGATCCCATCATACATGCCAGGCAGCCTTACAATGGCCAGAACAGCTGCCGACATTTTTCAAATTTCTCGATATGCCAGGTAACCGCCAACTCCAAAAAGCAGAAATCCTGTTATCAAACATCCAATTGTGTAAACATCTTCGACATCCTCGACTCACAATATCGATAGACACACAATCCTCCACTTCTGCAAGGAGTCCATCGTGTATCCGGAGAAAAATGTCCCGTCTGGACAAGAGGGTTCCCCTTCACCCTGTCTTCTTGTCGAGAAAATTTGATCAATTGCATTGAGAGACCAGGTGACCAAATCCATAACTCAGAATTTTGGAAGATATGCAAAAAGAGGCTCCAAAAAGAAAGACAAGACACAGCTGAAGCAGGGCAGATATGGGAGGGTGCGGGAGACAGAGAAAAGCGTCCTCCTCCACCGAGAGCAGAAAGAAAGAGCCTACACTCACCCCAACGGATGCGGGGGGGTTTCTGGGTTTGGGGCCTTTGGGGTGTCCCTGGGCTGGGGTCTCTGGGGGGTCTTGCGCCGGGGGCTGGGGCCCCAACTAGGGTGGGGCTTTGGTGGCTCTCTGGAGCGTCATCTGGTGGCTGCATGCGATGCTTTTGGGGAGCCTGTACCGGCATACATAGGTTACTGGCATGGTGGCCGGGCTGCTCCTGGGCGGATCTGGGATGGGCTTGGGGGCTCTGGGTTCCTGGGAAGTGTCGCCCCCAGGCTGGGGTCCTGGCTGGGCCGGGGGGGGATTGGGTCCAGTCGGGTATGTCACCGGGGTTTTGGGCCGGCGCATGCTCTGGCATCCGGCACCGGCCCGGGGGCCTTTGGTGCATCAGTGGATTCTGATTCTGGTTCCTTGTCTGGATTCCGGTTCCTGATGCCAGTCCTGGTTCTGTCTGGGGGAGGGGGGTCGGAGGGGTCTGCATGGTTTGGCGGGCGGGCTGGGTGGACTGATTTCGGCTTCTTGGTGGGTTTTGGTTTTAGCTCTGTGGGCTCTCTGCCTTTTTCGGACTTCGGTGTGGGTTTTCTCGCGGGGCTACTTCAGGCATTGGCATGGGGGTCGGGCATGTTCTTGAACCTGGATGCTATGGGTCTTCTTCTCATGGGGGTGCACTTTTACAGGGGGCTTTGTTTTTGGAGGGCTGGTGGGGGCGCACTTGCATGGTGTGGGCTTTGTGCATGGCTTCTGCTTTGCGTGCTCATTGCTGCATTCTGTCCTCCGCTGTTTGGTGTGCTGTGGTGACGGGGTGGTGGTCCTGTGCGTGGCGGCTCTGGTCTCCATGTTTTGTATGGCACGCTGGGCTCGTTGGTTGCATCGGGCCTCTCGGCCTTATGCTGACGTGGGGTTTGCTTGTCTGTTGGGTGGTTCCTGGTGGGTGGTGTCTGCTTGGGGTTGGTGGTCTTCACCATGCCCCTACCAATTATTGGAAGAATGTGTAGTGTTGCTGTGCCGTTGGTTGGCTCTGGGGGAACCGCAGCTTCGCTTGGCTCTGTTGCTTCTGCTTGGCTGGCATGGATGTTGTTGGTTCTGCATCTCAGGGGGGAGTGCGGCCTCTTTGCTGTGCGTGCTGTGGCCTTTCTTTGCTGCCCTTCTGCTTGTTAGGCTGGTGTCTTTCCCTTGGGCACGGTGGTGGGCGGGGTGGTGCATCACGAGGTCTACTTGACTGCCCGGCTGCCCCGGGGGGTCTCAGCTCTATTGTCTGTGGGGCGTGCATGTGCCTATGCTGGTCCAGGTTAGGGTTAGGGTTAGGATTGCCTTGGATCTCGGTGCCCGGCTTCGGTGCCTGGTTCGTCGGTTGGGGAGGCGTCGGGCCGGGTGGTGTGCAGTGTTGATTGAGGTGTGGCTTCGCTTTGATAGAGGGGCTGGCCAGCTTGCTTGGTGCGGTGTGCCGTGCGGGAGGGTGGATGTCCAGCATCCTGAGGCTCCTCCGGGGTTTGGGTGTGGGGTTGGCGGGGTGCCCGGTCCTTGGCGTGCTGTGGTGGCCTTCCTCCAATGCTTCCTTCTGTGGCTCTTGACCCTGGCCGGGTGCAGGGCTACGGTTGTCGGTCAGGTGGGTGGGGTGGTGGAGCATGTCTTGTGCCTGCACTTGGACAGCTGATGAGATGTGGTTGGCCTGCCCGGCCCGGTTACCTGGCTGGTGCATGATTCCCTCTCACGGACTGATGGGCTGGGGCTGCTGACAGTGGCCGAATGGTTGGGTGGGCTTGGCGGTGTACTGCTCTGCTGGCTGTTGTGTCAGGTGGGGGATCAGGGTGGCAGGCTAGGGGGTGGCGTGGGGGACTGCAGCGTGTGGGGTGAGAGGGTTGTGTCCTATTCTTGGATGTGGGGTCACCGGCATCTGGATCGGCTGACCGACGTTGGTAGAGCTGAGCTGGATAATGTTCCTACCTGGGCTATCGTTTCAGTGGCAGTGATGTGGTGTGGTTGTGGGGCCGCGGTGGGTGGTGGGTTGGGGGACACCAGCCCCAAGTACTTGCCGCTGGCCGGGGACCTCTTGCCGGGTGAGTTTGTCCCGTCTTGGTGTGGGGTCAGGGGCTCCGTTGTGAGCTCGGTGCTCGACGGTGTCTGCCCTGTTGCGCCTGTGAGTGGGGGCTGGGACAGCGTTGCGCGGGGCCCTTGCCTTGCTGTCGCGGGATGCTGTGTGGTGGGGGTGGGACGCAGTGGGGGTGCTTGGAGCGGGGCTGTGTGTGGAGCTTGCGCTGTGTGGGTGTTGCTTCGTCGGCCTTTCGGGGATGAAGCTGTGGGAGTGTGCCCATGTGCTGTGGGGGGGGGGTGATGATTCATGGCGTTTGGGTTCTGGGGCATGTATTCAATATCTGTGTCCTGTTTGGGGGTGGCCCAGTGGAGAGATTCATGTCGGGTTCGTTGGGGGTGGAGGGCACATGGGGTTGGGACTATTTTATTCTGTGGTGGCTCTGGTTGGCGGGCTTATTTGGACCATGTAGACCCCTCTTTGTACATGGCCCCCTCCCCGGATGAGGATAGGGGTGGTTGGGGACTGGGGTCGGGGCGTGGGGTCGGGGTCCGGGCCGGGGTCGTTCAGGTTCAGGCACGAGCCCGGGCTAGCCCAGACCAGGTTCAGGTCCTGGGGTGGTCTGCCTGTCTCCACCCCCTGAGGGAAGGGGACCACCTCCTGGGTCCGGCGGCTGGTTGTCCCTATGGGGTATTGGTACCTGGAACTGGGAGTATAGAGTATGTATGGGGAATGTAAGATGTCCATTGTTGTTTGTCTTTACGTTGGGTGCATGGGTTTGAGTGTTTTTATGTGTACGCATGAGGGTGGGAATGTGTGTTTGTGATTGTGTGTGCCTGTTTTTTATGTCAGGTTGGGTCTTGGGCTGCTCCCTCTCCTGGATCAGTTTAGCCCACCCAAATGTGGGGCCTATTTCCTCCCCGCCACACTACCTGCCCGTGGTTGGTGTCTCTGCCCGCCGGAGTACTTATGGTTCTTGGTGTTCAGGGCTGGGTGCTTTGGTGTGTGCTGGCTCACTCCTGGTGGCTGCTTGCCGGGGCCTGGAGCCCAGGGCTCAGTCGGGCCTCTGCTTGGGGAGTGATATGTCCCGGGGTCTCAGGTCTCTGGGTCCATGGCTGGATCTGCTCTGGCGTAGACAGCTGCCGGCGGGGCCTGTGGGCTCGTCACTGCAGCTCCCTGGGGCTTTTGCACTGTGGCTGCTGGGTGGTTCCCCTGGGACTCTCCATGGTAGTCGGCGGTGGTTCTCCTGGGGTTCCTGTGCTCTGGGGGGCATTTGGATATCTGTGGCTCGGATCTCCTCCGTATCTGTCCCGGGTCCAGGGGGGCGGGTCTGTGGCTCCTCACACTCACTATTGCATATTTTTATGGAGAAACCTTGTATGCACATGCGCGCTCGCACTCAGTCCTACAGGTGTTTAGATTCAGGTGTTAACAGATACACAAATGTTCTATATTGAGCCGCATTTACCACTAAATACATCTTGCATTCATAAGTACTGTGCACCTTTCGGTAAAACACCTGGTAATACAAACATTTCTTCAGGTGTAGAAGCAAGCAGGGTGTTATCTTGTATTCTATTCATCCTTCTTTCTTTCCTCCATTCTATTCTCCCTTTCTTCCCTTTTCCTTTTTGAGTGCTACTCTGCCGGACAGGATACAGTAAAAAAAAAAAAAAAAAAAAAAAAAAAAGAGTCCAATAACAAAGGGGCAAGGTCCTCTTTAAAAACCTTGTCCCACTCGTTTGGGTAGCCGTCACTCCCAGGACTTTTGTGATTTTTTAAAATCTCCTACTGGCTTGATTCAGTTCTTCTTTAGTAATCTCGTACTCATACTCGTCGTCTTCCGCTTTATCCGGGACCGGGTCGCGGGGGTAGCAGACTCAGCAGAGACGCCCAGACGTCCCTCTCCCCAGACACCTCCTCCAGCTCCTCCGGGGGGAGCCCAAGGCGTTCCCAGGCCAACCGAGAGACATAGTCCCTCCAGCATGTCCTGGGCCGTGTCCTGGGCCTCCTCCCGGTGGGACGTGCCTGGAACACCTCACATTTAACTTTGTTCTCTCTCTTCTCTCTTCCTAGAAGCTACACCTGGCCTGACTCTGTGTCTACCTGTGACAACTGTCTGGAGAGGGGCATCGTCCGAGCTTCTGCTGGCAACAACTTGGTGCTCACCCTCTACCGATGATCCACATGGCCCCTGTCTTTCAGTTTTTAACCCCTTTCTCTCCCCTAGACATAGCTACTGACGGAGCTTTTACTGTAACAAAACTCTATGTGCCCCTTTTCGACTCTAACCTTAAAAAACTGGCTCAGAGTTTATCGTTCTTTCTTTCTAGGTTAAACGACTAAAGGAGCAACCTTTAACATTTAACTTTTCCTCCCATAGAAAGTACTCCTGGATCAGTGCTTCTTTTTTCTCTTTGTGTATTCTGCTCTGTTCTCTCTAACCCCCAGTCGGTCGTGGCAGATGGCCGCTCACACTGAGCCTGGTTCTGCTAGAGGTTTTTCTGTTAAAAGGGATTTTTCCCTCTCCACTGTCGCTACATGCATGCTCAGTATGAGGGATTGCTGCAAAGTCAACGCCAGTGACTGTCCACTGTCTCTACATGCTCATCCAGGAGGAGTGAATGCTGCAAGTCACTGACTGGATGCAATCTGCTGGGTTTCCTTAGATAGAAAAACTTTTTATCCAATTTGAATAAATAACAGAATCTGACTGCACTGTTCAATGATTTGGATTAATTGTAATGCATGTACCTGACTTTTGTGAAGTGCCTTGAGACGACATGTGTTGTGAATTGGCGCTATATAAATAAACTGAATTGAATTGAATTGAATTGAATTGAATTGAATTGAATAGATGCCCAAGCCACCTCAACTGGCTCCTCTTGATGTGGAGGAGCAGTGGCTCTACTCCGAGCCCCTTCCGGATGGCCGAGCTCCTCACCTTATCTCTAAAGGAGTGCCCGGCAACCCTACGGAGGAAGCTCATTTCAGCCGCTTGTATCCGGGTCTCGTTCTTTCGGTCATGACCCAAATGTTCATGGCCATAGGTGAGGGTAGGAACGTAGACCGACCGGTAAATCGAGAGCTTCGCTTTTCGGCTCAGCTCTCTCTTCCCCACAACAGACCGGCAAAGTGCTCCCATTACTGCGGCAGCCGTACCGATCCGTCTGTCGATCTCCCGCTCCATTCTTCCCTCACTTGTGAACAAGACCCCGAGATACTTTAGTAATCGTTTTTGCAAAAGACTCATTTTGAATGGTTCCTATGGAGGGAAGATGTAAATGTAACAAATAATCATCAATTTCATTTTCTCTTATAGTTTCTGACTGGCCATACAGAGTTTTATAATAGGTTAGAAAAATATCTTTAATTTTTCCGGATTCATAATATAATTTTTTTTTGGGTCTCTGATCTCTTTAATTTAAATCCTTAACTGGAATGCTCTTAGACACTTTGATAATATCTTGGTTGCTTTGGTCCCTGATTCGTAAAATGTTTGTTTCGTAAATCTCAGTCTCTTTTCAATCTCCTCATTTGCGAGGTCAGTGAGTTTTTCTCTTAATTTTTTCAAATGTTCTGCCATAGTACTGCTTGTATCTGTATACTGTTGCTTTCTTAATTCCTCAATTGCTCCAATTTTGTTTGTGTTAACCTATTTATCCTTTTTAATATAAGCAGTTCTTGATATCAAGTTTCCTCGAAAGAGTGCTTTAATAGTATCCCAGATAATGGTTGGTTCTATCTGTTAATCTTTATTGTTAGTAATACAATCTTGAATTTCTTTTTCAATTTCTTGCACAACTCCATCATTTTTAAGAATACCAATATTCAATTTCCATAATGTTTTCTTAGTTTGATTATGTAGATTAACAGTTAGGTGTATAGCATTATGGTCGAATACATCTGCTATTCCTATTCCACAGTCTATTACTCGATGCATGTCATTAGTATTATTCAGGAAAAATTCAATCTTGAACCTTATGAGCAGCTGAGTATTGTTTATATTCTTTTCCCAAAGGATGCAGTTCTCGCCAGACATCACAAAGGCCTTTATTTATTTATTTTTTGACAGTAGGTAGACAGGAAAGGGGGGCAGAGAGAGGGGGAGACACTCGGCAAATGTCGTGGAGTCCGGGACTCGAACCTGGGACAGCTGCTTCAAGGACTGTAGCCTCTGCATATGGTCGCGCGCTTAACCCCTACACCATCAGCGCCGCACCCACAGTTGCTTTTTTTAACACTTATGTCTTTACAATAATTTAAAATTGTGTTCAAGTCGCCTCCACAAATCAAAATTCCCTCACTTAAGCTAGAGATTTTATCAAATAGTAGTTGAAACAATTTTTTATCTTCCTCTGACGGTGCATACACGTTAATTAAGGAGACCATAGTATTGTCAGTCCTCCCTAACAATCACAAATCTGCCCTCTTTATCACAGCACTCCCCCATTATATCAAAATGCAATGTGTTTGATATTATTATCAGTCCCCCTCTCCTGGGCTGCATGGTGGCGCAGTTGGTAGCACTGTTGCCATACAGCAAGAAGGTCCTGGGTTCAACTCCCAGCCAGGGGTCTTTCTGCATGAAGTGTGCATGTTCTCCCCGTGCACGCATGGGTTCTCACCGAGTATTCCGGCTTCCTCCCACAGTCCAGGTTAGGTTACTTGGTCTCTCTCAATTGCCCTTAGGTGTGTGAATGAGTGTGTGCTTGGTTGTTTGTGTGTTGCCCTGCGATGGACTGGCAACCTGTCCAGGGTGTACCCTGCCTCCCGCCCATAGACTGCTGGAGATAGGCACCAGCTTCCTTGCGACCAACTATGGAAGAAACGATATAGAAAATGACTGACTGAGTCCTCTTCTCCTACTATTTTTATATGAACTGTAAAAGGACTTCTTAAATAAGGGTTTCTTGAATAAATATAACCTTTTTAATTTTGTCAGCAGCCTGCTCCTTTTAATTGGGTTACCCAGACCATTAACACTCATTGACGCAATATTCAGTTTAGCTAAGCCACTCATATCCTGTTATGTTAACAAAAGTAGAAGACCCCACACAATAACAAAAAAAGAACAGCTCTAATGAACCAACAAACATACTTGGAATACCTGTAACTCCCATCTGATGCGAGTAAAGTCTTTCCCATCTTGACCCATCTGGTACCATCTGGTAGGTCTAGGGCAATTATCTCCCCATAGAAGTGGCCCTGTATAAGGTTTGGAAGCTGGTGAAATTGCTTCCATCCTAATAGTCCAACGTCTGGATGTCTATTGTCTTCAGGTGCAGCTCCTCGTCTTTTGAAACTCCTTCAGCCTTTCTTTAGCTCTTTGCGCAGCAGTTGGCACCTGCTCGACCCGAGATCGCACGTTCCTCTGCCACTCCAGGCATTGGAGGAGTCGTGATGCCGTGTCCTCCCCACTCACAGCCGGCACCTCCACCTCGAATCCCCTCTAAGCCTAATGAGGAAACCAATAACTATAAACTATAACTGTTGGAAGGAACTTAAACAGTAGAAACTAATACGGAGAACTATACTAGAAATAAGGCTGGGGAGAACTACTAATATACAGTGCCTTGCGAAAGTACTCGGCCCCCTTGAACTGGTCAACCTCTTGCCACATTTCAGGCTTCAAACATAAAGATATAAAATTCTAATTTTTTGTGAAGAACAGCAAGTGGGACACAATAAGTGGAATGAAATTTATTGGATGTGTCAAACTTGTTTAACAAATAAAAAACTGAAAAGTGGGGCGTGCAATATTATTCGGCCCCCTTGCATTAATACTTTGTAGCGCCACCCTTTGTTGCAGTTACAGCTGCAAGTCGCTTGGGGTATGTCTCTATCAGTTTTGCACATCGAGAGACTGAAATTCTTGCCCATTGTTCTTTGCAAAACAGCTCGACCTCAGTGAGGTTGGATGGAGAGCGTTCGTGAACAGCAGTCTTCAGCTCTTTCCACAGATTCTCGATTGGATTCAGGTCTGGACTTTGACTTGGCCTTTCCAACACCTGGATACATTTATTTGTGAACCATTCCATTGTAGATTTGGCTTTATGTTTTGGATCATTGTCTTGTTGGAAGATAAATCTCCATCCCAGTCTCAGGTCTCTTGCAGACTCCAACAGGTTTTCTTCCAGAATGGTCCTGTATTTGGCTCCATCCATCTTCCCATCAATTTTGACCATCTTCCCTGTCCCTCCTGACGAAAAGCAGGCCCAAACCATGATGCTGCCACCACCATGTTTGACAGTGGGGATGGTGTATTCAGGGTGATGAGCTGTGTTGCTTTTACGCCAAACATATCGTTTTGCATTGTGGCCAAACAGTTCGATTTTGGTTTCATCTGACCAGAGCACCTTCTTCCATTTGTTTGGTGTGTCTCCCAGGTGGCTTGTGGCAAACTTTAAACGAGACTTTTTATGTATATCTTTGAGAAATGGCTTTCTTCTTGCCACTCTTCCATAAAGGCCAGATTTGTGCAGTGTACGACTGATTGTTGTCCTATGGACAGACCCTCCAACCTCAGCTGTAGATCTTTGCAGTTCATCCAGAGTGATCATGGGCCTCTTGGCTGCATCTCTGATCAGTCTTCTCCTTGTTCGAGATAAAAGTTTAGAGGGACGGCCGGGTCTTGGTAGATTTGCAGTGGTCTGATACTCCTTCCATTTCAATATGATTGCTTCCACAGTGCTCGTTGGGATGTTTAAAGCGTGGGAAATCTTTTTGTATCCAAATCTGGCTTTAAACTTCTCCACAACAGTATCTCAAACCTGCCTGGTGTGTTCCTTGGTCTTCATGATGCTCTCTGCGCTTTGAACAGAACCCTGAGACTATCACAGAGCAGGTGCATTTATACGGAGACTAGATTACACACAGGTGGATTCTATTTATCATCATCAGTCATTTGGGACAACATTGGATCATTCAGAGATCCTCACTGAACTTCTGGAGTGAGTTTGCTGCACTGAAAGTAAAGGGGCCGAATAATATTGCACGCCCCACTTTTCAGTTTTTTAGTTGTTAAAAAAGTTTGACACATCCAATAAATTTCATTCCACTTATTGTGTCCCACTTGCTGTTCTTCACAAAAAAATAGAATTTTATATCTTTATGTTTGAAGCCTGAAATGTGGCAAAAGGATGAAAAGTTTAAGGGGGCAGAATATTTTCGCAAGGCCCTTTAAAAGGGAGATGAACACTGAGTAAATAATAACTGAAGGGGATCTAAGGACAAGAGGAGGGGCTACTAGGGGAACAGCAAAGAGGAAAGGCAGAATCAATAAACATAGCTATTAAACCAATAGAAACACTAAACAGCCCAAAAAGGAAACAAAAAAAAAACACAAAACCCACAGATCCTGACACTCTTCTGCAGCTCAAGTCCCACGTCGCACGAGCTGCTGTAGTATCCCACGTCGTCCTACCAGTGGACGCGCATGCTAGTGTAGGTCGTTTAAAAGCGCACACCTTTTTCCTTCAGTGCTTTTTTAATCACTTGGTATTCTTTGCGTCTTTGGACGATCTCTGTGTCTTTGGACGATCTCTGTAGTGTATTCATGGTCAAAATAAATGACTCTTCTGTTGAGCTGGATCCGTCCCTTTTGCCAAGCTTCTCTGAGCATCAATTCTTTTGTAGTGAATTCTTGGAAATTGACTATGATCTGCCTCTGGGGAGCCCCGGTGCGAGGCCCGTGTATGGCTATGCGGTGTCCCCATTGAATGTTTAAGTCCAGGCCATCTGGTTGTGGCAGCTCGTGCCGCAGAAAATCAGCAATAAACTGTGTCACAGATTTGTTTTCTTCTGCCTCCCCGACCCCAAAGAGACGGATGTTGTTTCGTCTGTATCTCGATTCAATGTCCATCATTTTGTTTGGAATGATTCTCTGTTGTTTAATGCACTCAGCCAGCGCTTCGGCCAACTCCAGTGTCACGTCCTCAACATGCCCCACACAGTCCTCCACACTGTATCCCTGTATCCCTGTGTTAACCCTGATAAAGGTACAATATTGTCAGTTTTGGAGGCATAGACGGTTTTTCCAGAAAGGTACTATATGTGCCAACAAAAATTATTGTTTTAACATAAGGTTTTTTTGTGTCTAGTCTAGAAAAAAAACTGTCAGAGTCTGGGAGTTTCATGTGGTTTTTATTGCTTGCTGCTAACACTTACTCACCACTAGATGCCGCCAAGATCCTCCGGTGCACAGGGTAGCAGGTGTTTCCTATTGCCGTCAACCTGGAGGAGTATAACAAAGGTGGAGCTGTCAGCACTCCAGTGCCTGAGTGTTTGCTTTTGTGGTAACTGCTCCTGCCCAAGCTCTATTGTTTGAAGTCCAAGTTAAAGTTACAGTATATTTACCTGTTTGTGTGCTCCTCCTTAGGGAAACCCACAGCCCTAGCCTCAGGCTCCAGAGATCTTCAGTCCTGGCTCCAAGCTTCAGTCTTGATCCTGTCTCAGTCAAAGACCACAAGCTTTCAAAGAAACCGTTTTGGATCAAGCTCCAGGTGACAGTTCAAGTCCCTTGTCCTCAGGCAAAGCGAACCCTGCTCACCCTCCACCAACTAACTTCACAAACACCTCACCAGGTAACATAACCCTCCCGTCAAGTACTCACCGGAACCTCCACCAGAGCGCCCACCATTTCCTTGGAAAGCTCCCTGATTCTGCAGCAGCTTAAACCCATCCTCCCAGGCTCCACATCATTCTCCCTCATCCAGCCACCTCTTCATCAACTGTAAGCAGAAACTCAGATCCTGTCTTCAGTTATCCCCGTCTGACTTCAAAGTTCTTACCTGTCCTTCTTCTCCGTACAGTGATGTGCCTCCAGTCCCGGTTCCAGTTCCATAGTACATTCCTGAACAATAATAAACTTATTTAACTTTTCTCCTGCCTCCTGAGTGTATATCCGCATGTGGGTCAAAACAATTAAGAAAACGATGACCAAAACATAAAATTAACCAGTACATCCTAAAAGGAATTAGGGTTATTTAATAATTAACCATATATATTCACAGCAATTACTGTATTCATTATAGAGGCAAACAGTTATATGCTATATTGTTTGAATCATTTAAAATAATTTTACCTTAGCATTAAGCTTTACAGAGGTAGATAACAATCTAAATGTTGAAAAAAGATCAGATCCTATTTCACCTTCTTTTTTTGGAAACAACATATGAAATCTTACCCTAAACGTAGTAATATTTAAAATACTCTTAGCTGAAAGTTAAATGTAACTACACTATTTTAAGTGCTTTTTTATGGAGTAAGAACGCTGTCAAAAACAATGGATATGTAAAGACGGAAATGTGTGCATATTAGTCAATAGTTGTGCATAAGTAAAATCCAAAAGAGGTATTGTATATTTTGTCTATAAGAGTACAAAATAAAATGTTACAGCTTCAAGAAATTACAAACACAAAGTTCAAGTTTACAGTTGTGGTTTATTCTTTATGAATACAATATGCTATAACAGTTTGTGAATACGATTTATTTTCTATGAGAATACGAATTTACAACAGCGACTTGGCGTCAAGTGATCTCAGGCTGGTTAGTGGAGCAAAGAGTTAGTCGATTCACGTTGCGCATGTGCTGTCACACTCCTCACCGCCAGTAAACGTAGTGCCGGAATGGGAGATAATACAGTCTAAAAGGAATATTAGGAACAGAGGGGAGATAGGGGGTGAATCAAGAGTATTATAAATAAAGCATTGTTCTTATTTTTATGAAATACAAAACTAAAACATAGAATATAGTGGGTAGAGTTATACAATGATGTACAGTAGGTGGCGGTATGCACCTCTGAATTTGTTGCGAACCGCTATAGAGAAAATATACAATACCTCTTTTGGATTTTACTTATGCACAACTATTGACTAATATGCACACATTTCCGTCTTTACATACACATTGTTTTTGACAGCGTTCTTACTCCATAAAAAAGCACTTAAAATAGTGTAGTTACATTTAACTTTCAGCTAAGAGTATTTTAAATATTACTACGTTTAGGGTAAGATTTCATATGTTGTTTCCAAAAAAAGAAGGTGAAATAGGATCTGATCTTTTTTCAACATTTAGATTGTTATCTACCTCTGTAAAGCTTAATGCTAAGGTAAAATTATTTTAAATGATTCAAACAATATAGCATATAACTGTTTGCCTCTATAATGAATACAGTAATTGCTGTGAATATATATGGTTAATTATTAAATAACCCTAATTCCTTTTAGGATGTACTGGTTAATTTTATGTTTTGGTCATCGTTTTCTTAATTGTTTTGACCCACATGCGGATATACACTCAGGAGGCAGGAGAAAAGTTAAATAAGTTTATTATTGTTCAGGAATGTACTATGGAACTGGAACCGGGACTGGAGGCACATCACTGTACGGAGAAGAAGGACAGGTAAGAACTTTGAAGTCAGACGGGGATAACTGAAGACAGGATCTGAGTTTCTGCTTACAGTTGATGAAGAGGTGGCTGGATGAGGGAGAATGATGTGGAGCCTGGGAGGATGGGTTTAAGCTGCTGCAGAATCAGGGAGCTTTCCAAGGAAATGGTGGGCGCTCTGGTGGAGGTTCCGGTGAGTACTTGACGGGAGGGTTATGTTACCTGGTGAGGTGTTTGTGAAGTTAGTTGGTGGAGGGTGAGCAGGGTTCGCTTTGCCTGAGGACAAGGGACTTGAACTGTCACCTGGAGCTTGATCCAAAACGGTTTCTTTGAAAGCTTGTGGTCTTTGACTGAGACAGGATCAAGACTGAAGCTTGGAGCCAGGACTGAAGATCTCTGGAGCCTGAGGCTAGGGCTGTGGGTTTCCCTAAGGAGGAGCACACAAACAGGTAAATATACTGTAACTTTAACTTGGACTTCAAACAATAGAGCTTGGGCAGGAGCAGTTACCACAAAAGCAAACACTCAGGCACTGGAGTGCTGACAGCTCCACCTTTGTTATACTCCTCCAGGTTGACGGCAATAGGAAACACCTGCTACCCTGTGCACCGGAGGATCTTGGCGGCATCTAGTGGTGAGTAAGTGTTAGCAGCAAGCAATAAAAACCACATGAAACTCCCAGACTCTGACAGTTTTTTTTCTAGACTAGACACAAAAAAACCTTATGTTAAAACAATAATTTTTGTTGGCACATATAGTACCTTTCTGGAAAAACCGTCTATGCCTCCAAAACTGACAATATTGTACCTTTATCAGGGTTAACACAGGGATACAGGGATACAGTGTGGAGGACTGTGTGGGGCATGTTGAGGACGTGACACTGGAGTTGGCCGAAGCGCTGGCTGAGTGCATTAAACAACAGAGAATCATTCCAAACAAAATGATGGACATTGAATCGAGATACAGACGAAACAACATCCGTCTCTTTGGGGTCGGGGAGGCAGAAGAAAACAAATCTGTGACACAGTTTATTGCTGATTTTCTGCGGCACGAGCTGCCACAACCAGATGGCCTGGACTTAAACATTCAATGGGGACACCGCATAGCCATACACGGGCCTCGCACCGGGGCTCCCCAGAGGCAGATCATAGTCAATTTCCAAGAATTCACTACAAAAGAATTGATGCTCAGAGAAGCTTGGCAAAAGGGACGGATCCAGCTCAACAGAAGAGTCATTTATTTTGACCATGAATACACTACAGAGATCGTCCAAAGACACAGAGATCGTCCAAAGACGCAAAGAATACCAAGTGATTAAAAAAGCACTGAAGGAAAAAGGTGTGCGCTTTTAAACGACCTACACTAGCATGCGCGTCCACTGGTAGGACGACGTGGGATACTACAGCAGCTCGTGCGACGTGGGACTTGAGCTGCAGAAGAGTGTCAGGATCTGTGGGTTTTGTGTTTTTTTTTTGTTTCCTTTTTGGGCTGTTTAGTGTTTCTATTGGTTTAATAGCTATGTTTATTGATTCTGCCTTTCCTCTTTGCTGTTCCCCTAGTAGCCCCTCCTCTTGTCCTTAGATCCCCTTCAGTTATTATTTACTCAGTGTTCATCTCCCTTTTAAAGGGCCTTGCGAAAGTACTCTGCCCCCTTAAACTTGTCAACCTCTTGCCACATTTCAGGCTTCAAACATAAAGATATAAAATTCTATTTTTTTGTGAAGAACAGCAAGTGGGACACAATAAGTGGAATGAAATTTATTGGATGTGTCAAACTTGTTTAACAAATAAAAAACTGAAAAGTGGGGCGTGCAATATTATTCGGCCCCCTTGCATTAATACTTTGTAGCGCCACCCTTTGTTGCAGTTACAGCTGCAAGTCGCTTGGGGTATGTCTCTATCAGTTTTGCACATCGAGAGACTGAAATTCTTGCCCATTGTTCTTTGCAAAACAGCTCGACCTCAGTGAGGTTGGATGGAGAGCGTTCGTGAACAGCAGTCTTCAGCTCTTTCCACAGATTCTCGATTGGACTCAGGTCTGGACTTTGACTTGGCCATTCCAACACCTGGATATATTTATTTGTGAACCATTCCATTGTAGATTTGGCTTTATGTTTTGGATCATTGTCTTGTTGGAAGATAAATCTCCATCCCAGTCTCAGGTCTCTTGCAGACTCCAACAGGTTTTCTTCCAGAATGGTCAAGGATTTGGCCCCATCCATCTTCCCATCAATTTTGACCATCTTCCCTGCCTCCTGACGAAAAGAAGGCCCAAACCATGATGCTGCCACCACCATGTTTGACAGTGGGGATGGTGTATTCAGGGTGATGAGCTGTGTTGCTTTTATGCCAAACATATCGTTTTGCATTGTGCCCAAACAGTTCGATTTTGGTTTCATCTGACCAGAGCACCTTCTTCCATTTGTTTGGTGTGTCTCCCAGGTGGCTTGTGGCAAACTTTAAACGAGACTTTTTATGTATATCTTTGAGAAATGGCTTTCTTCTTGCCACTCTTCCATAAAGGCCAGATTTGTGCAGTGTACGACTGATTGTTGTCCTATGGACAGACCCTCCAACCTCAGCTGTAGATCTTTGCAGTTCATCCAGAGTGATCATGGGCCTCTTGGCTGCATCTCTGATCAGTCTTCTCCTTGTTCGAGATAAAAGTTTAGAGGGACGGCCGGGTCTTGGTAGATTTGCAGTGGTCTGATACTCCTTCCATTTCAATATGATTGCTTCCACAGTGCTCGTTGGGATGTTTAAAGCGTGGGAAATCTTTTTGTATCCAAATCTGGCTTTAAACTTCTCCACAACAGTATCTCAAACCTGCCTGGTGTGTTCCTTGGTCTTCATGATGCTCTCTGCGCTTTGAACAGAACCCTGAGACTATCACAGAGCAGGTGCATTTATACGGAGACTAGATTACACACAGGTGGATTCTATTTATCATCATCAGTCATTTGGGACAACATTGGATCATTCAGAGATCCTCACTGAACTTCTGGAGTGAGTTTGCTGCACTGAAAGTAAAGGGGCCGAATAATATTGCACGCCCCACTTTTCAGTTTTTTAGTTGTTAAAAAAGTTTGACACATCCAATAAATTTCATTCCACTTATTGTGTCCCACTTGCTGTTCTTCACAAAAAAATAGAATTTTATATCTTTATGTTTGAAGCCTGAAATGTGGCAAAAGGATGAAAAGTTTAAGGGGGCAGAATATTTTCGCAAGGCCCTTTAAAAGGGAGATGAACACTGAGTAAATAATAACTGAAGGGGATCTAAGGACAAGAGGAGGGGCTACTAGGGGAACAGCAAAGAGGAAAGGCAGAATCAATAAACATAGCTATTAAACCAATAGAAACACTAAACAGCCCAAAAAGGAAACAAAAAAAAAACACAAAACCCACAGATCCTGACACTCTTCTGCAGCTCAAGTCCCACGTCGCACGAGCTGCTGTAGTATCCCACGTCGTCCTACCAGTGGACGCGCATGCTAGTGTAGGTCGTTTAAAAGCGCACACCTTTTTCCTTCAGTGCTTTTTTAATCACTTGGTATTCTTTGCGTCTTTGGACGATCTCTGTGTCTTTGGACGATCTCTGTAGTGTATTCATGGTCAAAATAAATGACTCTTCTGTTGAGCTGGATCCGTCCCTTTTGCCAAGCTTCTCTGAGCATCAATTCTTTTGTAGTGAATTCTTGGAAATTGACTATGATCTGCCTCTGGGGAGCCCCGGTGCGAGGCCCGTGTATGGCTATGCGGTGTCCCCATTGAATGTTTAAGTCCAGGCCATCTGGTTGTGGCAGCTCGTGCCGCAGAAAATCAGCAATAAACTGTGTCACAGATTTGTTTTCTTCTGCCTCCCCGACCCCAAAGAGACGGATGTTGTTTCGTCTGTATCTCGATTCAATGTCCATCATTTTGTTTGGAATGATTCTCTGTTGTTTAATGCACTCAGCCAGCGCTTCGGCCAACTCCAGTGTCACGTCCTCAACATGCCCCACACAGTCCTCCACACTGTATCCCTGTATCCCTGTGTTAACCCTGATAAAGGTACAATATTGTCAGTTTTGGAGGCATAGACGGTTTTTCCAGAAAGGTACTATATGTGCCAACAAAAATTATTGTTTTAACATAAGGTTTTTTTGTGTCTAGTCTAGAAAAAAAACTGTCAGAGTCTGGGAGTTTCATGTGGTTTTTATTGCTTGCTGCTAACACTTACTCACCACTAGATGCCGCCAAGATCCTCCGGTGCACAGGGTAGCAGGTGTTTCCTATTGCCGTCAACCTGGAGGAGTATAACAAAGGTGGAGCTGTCAGCACTCCAGTGCCTGAGTGTTTGCTTTTGTGGTAACTGCTCCTGCCCAAGCTCTATTGTTTGAAGTCCAAGTTAAAGTTACAGTATATTTACCTGTTTGTGTGCTCCTCCTTAGGGAAACCCACAGCCCTAGCCTCAGGCTCCAGAGATCTTCAGTCCTGGCTCCAAGCTTCAGTCTTGATCCTGTCTCAGTCAAAGACCACAAGCTTTCAAAGAAACCGTTTTGGATCAAGCTCCAGGTGACAGTTCAAGTCCCTTGTCCTCAGGCAAAGCGAACCCTGCTCACCCTCCACCAACTAACTTCACAAACACCTCACCAGGTAACATAACCCTCCCGTCAAGTACTCACCGGAACCTCCACCAGAGCGCCCACCATTTCCTTGGAAAGCTCCCTGATTCTGCAGCAGCTTAAACCCATCCTCCCAGGCTCCACATCATTCTCCCTCATCCAGCCACCTCTTCATCAACTGTAAGCAGAAACTCAGATCCTGTCTTCAGTTATCCCCGTCTGACTTCAAAGTTCTTACCTGTCCTTCTTCTCCGTACAGTGATGTGCCTCCAGTCCCGGTTCCAGTTCCATAGTACATTCCTGAACAATAATAAACTTATTTAACTTTTCTCCTGCCTCCTGAGTGTATATCCGCATGTGGGTCAAAACAATTAAGAAAACGATGACCAAAACATAAAATTAACCAGTACATCCTAAAAGGAATTAGGGTTATTTAATAATTAACCATATATATTCACAGCAATTACTGTATTCATTATAGAGGCAAACAGTTATATGCTATATTGTTTGAATCATTTAAAATAATTTTACCTTAGCATTAAGCTTTACAGAGGTAGATAACAATCTAAATGTTGAAAAAAGATCAGATCCTATTTCACCTTCTTTTTTTGGAAACAACATATGAAATCTTACCCTAAACGTAGTAATATTTAAAATACTCTTAGCTGAAAGTTAAATGTAACTACACTATTTTAAGTGCTTTTTTATGGAGTAAGAACGCTGTCAAAAACAATGGATATGTAAAGACGGAAATGTGTGCATATTAGTCAATAGTTGTGCATAAGTAAAATCCAAAAGAGGTATTGTATATTTTGTCTATAAGAGTACAAAATAAAATGTTACAGCTTCAAGAAATTACAAACACAAAGTTCAAGTTTACAGTTGTGGTTTATTCTTTATGAATACAATATGCTATAACAGTTTGTGAATACGATTTCTTTTCTATGAGAATACGAATTTACAACAGCGACTTGGCGTCACGTGATCTCAGGCTGGTTGGTGGAGCACAGAGTTAGTCGATTCGCGTTGCGCATGTGCTGTCACACTCCTCACCGCCAGTAAACGTAGTGCCGGAATGGGAGATAATACAGTCTAAAAGGAATATTAGGAAGAGAGGGGAGATAGGGGGTGAATCAAGAGTATTATAAATAAAGCATTGTTCTTATTTTTATGAAATACAAAACTAAAACATAGAATATAGTGGCTGGAGTTATACAATGATGTACAGTAGGTGGCAGTATGCACCTCTGAATTTGTTGCGAACCGCTAGCAGAAGAAGAAGAAGAAGCAGCAGCACTAGGGCCAAGATGACGGACCAAGAAACTACGGTACAAAGCCAGGTAATGTTAAAAAGTTTTATATGTCTTAATGTTGTAAATATATGCTCCTGGTCCGTCATCTTGGCGCTATTGCTGCTACTTCTTCTTCTTCTTCTTCTGCTGGTGGTACAACCATGTGGAAAGACACATCCCATGGTTGTGGAAAAGATGTCGGTTTGTTTCAGAAGGGTCAAATCATTGGAATGCATCAAGCAGAGAAAACATCTAAGGAGATTGCAGAAACTACCAAAATTGGGTTAAGAACTGTCCAATGCATTATTAAAAACTGAAAGGATAGTGGGGACCCATCGTCTTTGAGGAAGAAATGTGGCTGGAAAAAAACTTTAACGTTTGGTGAAATCAAATCGAAGAAAAACAACAGTAGAACTCTGGGCTATGCTTAATATTGAAAGTAAGAGTATTTCCACACGCACAATCCAAAGGGAACTCAGGGTATAGGGACTGAACAACTGTGTATCCTTAAGAAAACCGCTAATCAGGGCGTGGCGCTGATGGTCTAGGGGTTAAGCACGCGACCATATACAGAGGCTACAGTCCTCAAAGCAGGCGTCCCAGGTTCAAGCCCCGGACCCGGTAATATTTGCCGAATGTCTCCCTCTCTCTCTCTCTACTCCTCTTTCCTGTCTGCTGCTGTCAAAAAAATAAAATAAAGGCCACTAGTGCTGAAAAAAAAAAACCAAAAAAAACACTAATCAGTGAGGCTAACTGGAAAAAAGGCTTCAATTTGCTAGGGAGCATAAAGATTGGACTCTGGAGCAATGGAAGAGGGTCATATGGTTAGGGTGCCTCCAGAGTGATGGGTGCATCAGGGTAAGAAGAGAGGCAGGTGAAGTGATGCACCCATCTTTCCTAGTGCCTACTGTACAAGCCTGTGGAGGCAGTGCTATGATCTGGGGTTGCTGCAGTTGGTCAGGTCTGGGTTCAGCAACAGTATGCGTTCAAAGAATGAGGTCAGCTGACCACCTGAATATACTGAATGACCAGGTTATTCCATCAATGGATTTTTTCTTCCCTGATGGCATATTCCAAGATGACAATGCCAGGATTCATCAGGCTCGAACTGTGAAAGAGTGGTTCAGGGAGCATGAGACATCATTCCCACCCATGGATTGGCCACCACAGAGACCTTAACCCCATTGAGAATCTTTGTGCTAGGGAAGGCTTAGCGCAGCAGACAGACTCTACCATCATCAAAGCAAGATCTTGGTGAAAAATGAATGCAACACTGGGTGGAAATAAATCTTGTGACATTGCAGAAGCTTATTGAAACAATGCCACAGTGAATGCGTGCCACAATCAAAGCTAATGGCGGTTCAACGAAATATTGGAGTGTGACCTTTTTTTTTTGGTGGCGACTTTTTTTTAGCCAGGCAGTATAAATCTTGTCTGCATTTTTTTGTTTTAAGAAAGTAATCAAAGAGACATATGTAGTCACTGAACATGATTATGTAACCACTGTGTAAAGCACAATATCTAAACAATCTTTTATGGGGTTCGTGGAAATCATGGTGTGGAGAATGTGGATGTGGCACGCTTTATGTTGTCTGTCCAGGGAACAGAAATGAGTAGCTTCATTGCAGGCAAAAGTGTCCACAACCAGAGGTCAGTTAATTTACTCCTCTATATCAATGTTTTTGTGCACAGTCTGGAAAAGAAATAAATTTGAATGAAGTATTTACTGGGTTTTGGATGAGTATGAAAAAGAAAATACAAATATGTTGAACAATTTGTATTTCATACTTTATTCCCTAGCCCGTTGCCTAATCATGTATTTTACCTTCTCTCTGTCTTTTATGTGTTTTATTCCTTATATAAGTTCCCCATGTGTTCCTGTCAGTTGTCCTTTGTTTTCTTTTCTTTTTTCTTTTCCTAAACATCATCACATATTTCCTTCATTGTGTCCCAATTGACCAGTAGCGTTCACTGCTCCTACAAGAGTACATACTGTACATTCCTTTCATGATCTGCTTCTTACAGGTAGGCTGAATAAAGTAGCTGGCAGATATAACTATCCTCAATAAATGCTGAATGAACTTTAGTATTTCTTTTTAGCTATTGATAACCCAGTGAAAGTTAACTTAAAGTTACTGACACCCCAACATGTCTATAACAGAACTGAAGGACTGAGGCAAGACGTCTTCACTACAGCGACCAGCTGCTTTTTTTTTTTTTTTTTTTTTTTTTTTTTTTTGTGGCACTAGAGGCCTTTAGTTTTTCATTTTTCTAACAGTAGGTAGACAGGAAAGAGGGGGGGAGACATTCGGCAAAGGTTGCCAGGTCTAGGACTTGAACCTGGGACAGCCGCATCAAGGACTATAGCCTCTGCACATGGTCACGCGCTTAACCCCTACACCACCAGCGCCGTGCCCAAACAGCTGCTTTTATCATGTGCTACATGATCTTGAAGAGGAGGGCCATCTCAACCTGTCCCAACAGCCTTCACATTTTGTGCTGCAACTATGCGTTCCTTCCTCTCATTCAGCAACACCTAAACATATTCAGAGATGGTTGGGATTACCACCCTCTATCAACAGAGGGGAACCTCTCTCCTAATCAGCTGTGGCATATTGGGCAACACTACCCCTCTCAAGAATGTAACAAGGTAAGCTTTTCATTTGTCTTTAATGCTAACATTAGGTAAAGTTTTATCTGTCTGGCCAATTTTTTTTCTTCTTCTTTATACATTCCAGGAGATACAGGTTCCACAGATTGAATGGGAATCCAGCGGTCTCATCCCAAGTGAGCCTAACTCTGGGGTTCTGGTTCCAGAAGTTGAATGCCCACTGAGTCCATGCGAATTCTCTGGACTCAGTTCAACTGTCAACCCACTGAGTGTGACAAATCTTGGTGTTGACTACTATTTAGTCCCACTGTAGTACATGCACAGCATTAGCTATGATTAATCTTCCTTTTATTTATCATCTGAAATCCCAATAAATTCATTTATCATTGTTGTAAAATTGGGACAAAATTTGTGTGTTGATGCTTTTATAAGGTACTTAAATTTAGTTTAGTTTATGTTTAACCATTTTGATAATTGATATTAATTCCCTCTGTTGACTAAATACTAAAATGAGAAGTCTGATACATGGACATTAAAATATACATGGTGCCAGTAATGAGCATCTTGAAGTGTCTACCATTAATTTTGTTTTTTGGTATTCCTTTGGTTTTTGAAAAGCCAATCTAGATTACATTTATAATTCAGAATTATTTAATTTTTGGAATAAAGACAGGATTTAAAAGTAAGACCTTTGTAATGATTATTTGAACAAAACTGAATAATTATTAGTGACAGAAATAGATATTTAGCATTAAGTAACATATGTGGAATCTTATCACTTGGACCTTGGATCATACAAATGCTTTTTTGTTTTTTATTTCATCAGCACTTGCAGTCTTGCAAACAATTCTACAACTTGAAAATCTTAAGTAAAATGTAAATTGTATAATTAATAAGTCTGTTGGATTTATTATATTACGGATTTTCTTGACACTTGCCGCTTATAGCACAATTACAGCTAATTGCAATACCGAACTGATGTGTTTCTCAAAATGTCCCCAGTTAAATTTAAAATTCCTTTTTATATTTAAAAAAGGAAAACTGTCATGGTATGACATCTTTGGACTTGGTTTGTGTTTTTGTGTTAACTGTTGCTTAGGTCTACATTTCCCTTTATTTGTTAATTAGTTCCACCTGTCCCTTCTGCATCCCTGTCTCCTTGGCACACCTGTTCTCAGTTCCTGTGATTACCTGCCTTTGTTTTATCCCTGTATATTAGTTGGTCTGTGTTCTTTGTTCCCCACTGGTTCCTCCGTCACTATTCCACGCCACAACCCTGGTTAAGTCTTGTGTTTTGTTATGTTCCTGCAGTAAGAGAGCTCTTGTAAGTTTTTGCATTGTTCTCACTCTTGAACCTGCAGTGTATTTTGCTACGTCTGGAAATCGCTGAATAAAGCTGATTACTCATTTAATCATGCGGCTCCCAAGCTCTTGTCGGCGCTTTGGTCCGATCCGAACACAGAACGTGACATTAGGAACCAGCCAGTACCAGGACCAAGCGGACAAACGGGGTGCGACAGCAGAAGGAGGATTTAAAGAAAATGTACGGCGATGAGGTGGAGATTGTACCTTCACCCATGTTGCTCCAGGAAATGGAGGAAGCTGAAGGACGCCAACCGACGCCGGTATTTCCAGTCTCCATACCGGGTCGGATTCGCTCCAGTTTGTCCCCGACAGTCTCAGCCACCTCTACTTCCTCACGCCGCCGCCATCATCGTCACAAGCCCTCCTCATCACCCACAGGAACAGCAGCTGCAGCCGAATTTCCCGCTGGATTCGGCTCCTGCCCTGGACGACGCCGTCGCCGCGGAGCAGCTGCCATTAGGGAGGTACGGATGGGCGCCTCCAACCCTTCCTCGGAGGGTCCATCTGCCATGGCCTCCTCGCGACTGTTTTCCCCGGAATTGGTGGATAGTCACCCAGCGCCCTCTGTAGTTCTCCAGCCGTCGGTGCAACCTCCAGCCCATAATTGGCTGCAAGCCAGGCTGGAGAAAATGAAAAAAGACTTAAAGAGGCAACGTTGCTTCACTTTTGGACGCCATTTAATGGCACATCCTGAGGATCTGGACCTGGTGCACTCTGTCTTACAGGCCGAATTCATTACAGAGGGATGGCTCGTTGCTCCAGCTCCTGTCTCCACTGGTGGTCCTTTCGACCCTCTTCTTCTGGCCATTAGAGCAGCACAGATCCTCAAAGATCCTGGGCCACTGCCGGGTGTCGCCAAGCTTTATGAGCCTCTGCAGCCCCTACTTCCTGAGTTTCCTGAGGGGTCCGAGGACGGACTGCCTCTACTTCCTGAGTTTCCTGAGGGGTCCGAGGACGGACCGCCTGAGTTTCCTGAGGGGTCCGATGATGGACCGCCTCAGCTCCAAATACCTGAGTTTCCTGAGGGGTCCGAGGACGGACCGCCTCTACATCCTGAGTTTCCTGAGGGGTCCGAGGACGGACCGCCTCTACATCCTGAGTTTCCTGAGGGGTCCGAGGACGGACCGCCTCTACATCCTGAGTTTCCAGAGGGGTTCGAGGACAAGCCGCCTCTACTTCCTGTGCCGGAGGGGTTCGAGAACGAAGCGCCTCTACTTCCTGTGTCGGAGGGGTTCAAGGACGAACCGCCTCTGATCCTGGCTCCAGGGCGGACTCACTGTGGCCAGATGGACTCTGCTCCTGGCTTGACTGATCCACAGCCTGACTCAGAGCCACAGCCGGCCGCCGCCGGGTCTTCAGAGCCACAGCCGGCCGCTTCAGGGGCTTCAGAGCCACAGCCGGCCGCCGCCGGGTCTTCAGAGCCACAGCCGGCCGCCGCCGGGTCTTCAGAGCCACAGCCGGCCGCCGCCGGGTCTTCAGAGCCACAGCCGGCCGCCGCCGGGTCTTCAGAGCCACAGCCGGCCGCCGCCGGGTCTTCAGAGCCACAGCCGGCCGCCGCCGGGTCTTCAGAACCTCGCCTGATCCTGGAGGGGCCCATGGGCGGGCTGCCTCCACTTCCTCGCCTGATCCCGGAGGAGTTCAAGTGTCCGCCGTGGTTCTGGCCACGCCGCAGACCACCGAGGACCTCGCTTCGTGGGTTCGCCTAGCCTCGTCGCCGGCCACTGAGGACCTTGCTTCATGGGTTCCTCTGGTCTCGCTGCCGGCCACCTGACTGCCTGCATCTCTGTCGCCGCCGGCCTCCTAGACGCCTGCATCTCTGTCGCCGCCGGCCTCCTAGACGCCTGCATCTCTGTCGCCGCCGGCCTCCTAGACGCCTGCATCTCTGTCGCCGCCGGCCTCCTAGACGCCTGCATCTCTGTCGCCGCCGGCCTCCTAGACGCCTGCATCTCTGTCGCCGCCGGCCTCCTAGACGCCTGCATCTCTGTCGCCGCCCCAGTCCTCCTAACCATCGGCTTCTTCGCTGGCTACTTCGCCCCAGTCCTCCTAACCATCGGCTTCTTCGCTGGCTACTTCGCCCCAGTCCTCCTAACCATCGGCTCCTTCGTTGTCGGCCTTTGTATTTCTCCTGGTGGGTTGTTTTTTTTGTTTTTGTTTTTGTTTGGACTCGTGCCCTCCTTCCGAGGCCCCTTCTTTCTGTAGTGGGTCTCTAGTGGTTGTCTGGGATCTGACCTTGAGGGGGGGGCTATGTAATGGTATGACATCTTTGGACTTGGTTTGGGTTTTTGTGTTAACTGTTGTTTAGGTCTATGTTTCCCTTTATTTGTTAATTAGTTCCACCTGTCCCTTCTGCATCCCTGTCTCCTTGGCACACCTGTTCTCAGTTCCTGTGATTACCTGCCTTTGTTTTATCCCTGTATATTAGTTGGTCTGTGTTCTTTGTTCCCCACTGGTTCCTCCGTCACTATTCCACGCCACAACCCTGGTTAAGTCTTGTGTTTTGTTATGTTCCTGCAGTAAGAGAGCTCTTGTAAGTTTTTGCATTGTTCTCACTCTTGAACCTGCAGTGTATTTTGCTACGTCTGGAAATCGCTGAATAAAGCTGATTACTCATTTAATCATGCAGCTCCCAAGCTCTTGTCTGCACTTTGGTCCGATCCAAACACAGAACGTGACAAAAACAAGGGGTGGAGAATTTAAGTATTTAATTCAAACTAAATACATTGACTTTGTTTATAAAGACATTGGTTGGCAAAAAACAACCATTAACATACAAAGACAAACACACAGGTGTTTGGTATTTTTAATTAACTGGGAAGTTCAGTTAACAACTTCAACATTAGCTCAACAATGGAACAAGCCAAACACCCCAATAAGGTTCAACTTTATATAAGTCCAAAACCATAGTCAATTGTTGGAATGCAACTCTCAAGATGATCTTGGAACTGCTCAAATGTTGTGTAGTGGCAGGGCAAGCGTAGGATGTGAAAACAGGTAGATGAAGATGAATGGTCTGCCTGCATTATTTCCTCTCGCATGTCCTCCATGGGTTTCTCCCAGACAACCCAGAATTTTACCAAAAATTGCAAAAAGAAAAATAACGCAACGGAGAAAGTAGAGCTATTAAATTATTGAACTTTGACAGGATGTGTCAACATCAGAGGCCTACTACAGAAGGTTTAGAGAAGTAATGGACAGAAAATTGGTTCACTCATAATGACCTCACTTTAAAAAAAAAAGTTTTTGTTTACCTCCATTTTTTTTATAAAACACCGTTTTGCAACATCTCATTTAAAGATTAAGATTTTTTCAAGATAGACTTAAAAAAAATTCAGTCATGTAAACAGTTTCAATTGAAGTTGCATATTGAAACCAGTCATTGACTTGTCACTGGCAACCCAATCATTTTTAGTAACCATATGGTAACAGCAGATGGTTGATTGCATCCATTCACAAAAATATTTGCATTCAACCATAAAACACAAAGCTAAATACCTGTCTCTACAAATCGCCAAAGGTAGCCGGTAATTACACATTTGACATGCAAGAGCGCAGAACACAAATGGACAGAATTTGCCTTATAGCTGATACGTAATCTCTCTGCTTTAGCTGATAGTCAACATCTTCTAATCATTCATAAACATGTCTACCCTAACTAATGGGAAAAATAAAATTATTTTTACTTGGATTGATCTTGTGATTACAGCAAATAGGTGTAACATCTGGTTTTCTTATTTTATTAGCAAGAAATTTATGGTATGTTTCAGGTTCTAAAGACAATTTTGTTTTAAAAAGTTTTGTTGTAATAAATTATGCTAATATATGGATGGACAAGATCTTTGTTTGGGGCTTCAAGGTCCTTCTCTCATACCTTTGCATCTCCTGTTGAACAGTGTTTTGTCTAACACACTGGGAGGACCGGAGAACTTGTACTGGCTTCCATAGGTTGACTTGGTCCTGGCCTCTCCCCATTTCTCGCTAACTGCTGGTTGACTGCTGGTGTAAAATTACCAATGAAACTGAGAAGATTTCATACAGCATTTTCAGTGTCTGATCTCTGTTAATCGTATCAAAAAATAATTAAAAAAGGCATACAGCTTTATGAAACTCAGCAAAGCCACATATCCGTAATAAACCAAAACCTACTAATTTATTAAATATACATGACAAAATTTCAAAACAAACTTAATGATTTTTATTCACTTCTTTGTACGAAGAAAAAAAAAATTATTGCAAAGGATGACAAGACCCAGACTTGCCTCTCCCCAGCAACTTGCGCCAGCTCGTCTGGGGGAATCCCAAGGGCGTTCTTCCCAGGCCAGCCGAGAAACATAGTCCCTCCAGCATGTCCTGGCTCTTCCTTTAGGCCTCCTCCCGGTGGGCCGTGCCTGGAACACCTCACCAGGAGGCCCAGGGGGCCCCAAACCCAAAACCCGGGGCCCCTCCGGGCTACTCCCCCGGGAGAAAAGCGGCTCTACTCTGACTCCCTCCCGGATGACCGAGTTCTCACCCTATCTCTAGGGGAGAGCCCAGACACCCTGCGGAGGAAACTCATTTCAGCCGCTTGTATCTGTGATCTTGTTCTTTCGGTATGAGGGTAGGAACATAGATCGACAGGTAAATCGAGAGCTTCGCTTTTTGACTCAGCTCTCTCTCCACCACGACAGACCGATACAGCGCCCGCATCACTGCTGACGCAGCACTAATCCGTCTATCAATCTCCCGCGTCATTTTTCCCTCATTCATTAACAAGACCTCAAGATACTTGAACTCCTCCATTTGAGGCAGGACCTCCCCCCAACCAGGAGAAGGCACTCTACCCTTTTTCGGCTCAAGACCATGGCCTCAGACTTGGATGCACTGATTCTCATCCCAGCTGCTTCACACAGCAGAGACCCAATCCTAAGGCCACCAATATGAATCCCCTCAACACCTTGGCTGCGCCTAGAAATCCTGTCTATAAAAGTTATAAACAGAATCGGTGACAAAGGGCAACCTTGGCGGAGTCCTACCCTCACCAGAAACGAGTCAGACTTACTGCTGGCAATGCGGACCAAGCTCTGACATCGGTCATACAGGGACCTAACAGCCCGTATCAAAAGGCCTGGTACCCCACACTCCCGGAGTACCCCCCACAGGATTCCCCGAGCGACACGGTCAAATGCCTTCTCCAAGTCCACAAAGCACATGTAGATTGGCTGGGCAAACTCCCATGCACCCTCCAGGACCCTGCTGAGGGTGTAAAGCTAGTCCGGTTTTCCACGGCCAGGACGAAAACCACACTACTCTTCCTGAATCCGAGGTTCGACTATCCAACGGACCCTCCTCTCCAGAACCCCGAATAGACCTTACCAGGGAGGCAAGAGATTGGAGAGCCCGCCCCAAGGTCCCCAGGCTTCGCACCCTCAGTGGAAGACATGCCGGTGGGATTGAGGAGGTCTTTGAAGTACTCTGCCCACCGACCAACAACGTTCTGAGTTGAGGTCCACAGCACACCCTCCAAACTGTAAGCAGTGTTGGTGGTGTACCTCTTCCCTCCCCCGAGATGGCGGATGGTGGACCAGAATTTTCCCCAAAACCCCGAGGGAAGTCTTTTTCCATGCCTTCCAAACTCCCCCCACACCCCAGTTTTTGCCTCCCCAAACCCCCGACCGCTGGCTTTTGGACCCCGGTACCCATCAGCTCCCTTCCAGGTCCCCACAGGCCAAAAAGCCCAGTAGGACTCCTTCTTCAGCCTACAGCACCCCTCACCGCATGTCCCCCGCGGGTTTGAAGTTTGCAGCTGCGACATGAACCCCCAAACCTTGCGACCACAGCTCCGGTAAGCCCGCCTCACAATGGAGGCGCAGAAACATGGGGGCCCCCGGACTCAATGTCCCCCACCTCCCCCCAACATGTTTTTTTGTATATATATATAATATATATTATTTAAAAATTATAATTAAAATATATATTAAATATATATATAAAATATTTTTTAAGTTTTCAAAAATACAGCATACAAAATCAACCAAAGGTATGAAGCATATATATACACTGCCAAAAAATAAAAGGGAAAACCTTAAACAACACAATATAATTTCCCAAGTAAATCAAAGTTCTGTGAAATCAAACTGTCCACTTAGGAAGCAACACTGATTGACAATTAATTTCACATGCTGTTGTGCAAATGGAAAAGACAACAGGGGGAAATCTTTGGCGATTAGCAAGACACACTCAACAAAGGAGTGGTTCTGCATAGGTACTTCTCAGTACCTATGCTTTCTGGATGATGTTTTGGTCACTTTTGAATGTTGGTGGTGCTGTCACACTCGTGGTGGCATGAGACGGACTCTACAACCCAGACAAGTGGCTCAGGTAGTGCAGCTCATCCAGGATGGCACATCAACGGGAGCTGTGGCAAGAAGGTTTGCTGTGTCTGTCAGCGTGGTGTCCAGAGCCTGGAGGCGCTACCAGGAGACAGGCCAGTACACCAGGAGACGTGGAGGAGGCTGTAGGAGGGCAACAACCCAGCAGCAGGACCGCTACCTCCGCCTTTGTGCAAGGAGGAACAGGAGGAGCACTGCCAGAGCCCTGCAAAATGACCTCCAGCAGGCCACAAATGTGCATGTGTCTGCACAAATGGTTGGAAACCGACTCCATGAGAATAGTATGGGGGCCCGACGTCCGCTAATGGGGGTTGTGCTCACAGCCCAACACCGTGCATGACGCGAACACCAATGAACACCAATATTGGCAAATTCACCACTGGCGCCCTGGACTCTTCACAGATGAAAGCAGGTTCACACTGAGCACATGTGACAGACGTGACAGAGTCTGGAGACACCGTGGAGAGCGATCTGCTGCCTGCAACATCCTTCAGCATGACCGGTTTGGCAGTGGGTCAGTAATGGTGTGGGGTGGCATTTCTTTGGAGGGCCGCACGGCTCGCCAGAGGTAGGCTGACTGCCATTAGGTACCGAGATGAGATCCTCAGACTCCTTGTGAGACCATATGCTGGTGCGGTTGGCCCTGGGTTCCTCCTAATGCAGGACAATGCTAGACCTCATGTGGATGGAGTGTGTCAGCAGTTCCTGCAAGATGAAGACATTGAAACTATGGACTGGCCCGTCCGTTCCCAGACCTGAATCCAACTGAGCACATCTGGGACATCATGTCTCGCTCCATCCACCAACGTCACCTTGCACCACAGACTGTCCAGGAGTTGGCGGATGCTTAAGTCCAGCTCTGGGAGGAGATCCTTCAGGAGACCATCCGCCATCTCATCGGGAGTATGCCCAGGCGTTGTAGGGAGGTCATACAGGCACACGCAGGCCACACACAATACTGAGCCTCATTTTGACTTGTTTTAAGGACATTACATCAAAGTTGGATCAGCCTGTAGTGTGTTTTTCCACTTTAATTTTGTGTGTGACTTCAAATCCAGGCCTCCATTGGTTAATAAATTTGATTTTCATTGATGATTTTTGTGTGATTTTGTTGTCAGCACATTCAACTTTGTACAGAACAAAGTATTCAATGAGAATATTTCATTCATTCAGATCTAGGATGTGTTATTTGAGTGTTCCCTTTATTTTTTTTAGCAGTGTATTTAACAAGTTACTGTATAAGAAGAATATACTCTTATCAATACAACAATAAAAATAAAAACATACACTAACTAAAAATAAAATAAAAATGAAAATAAAGACAAGTCAGGGAAAATATCTAGATAACTGGTAACACTGCACTGATTACTCAATGTCCCCCACCTCCCCAGAACGTGTTTGAAGCTCTCCCCGGAGGTGGGAGTTGAAGCTCCGTCTCCTGGGAGACTCTGCCAGGTGTTCCCAGCAGACCAGGAAGCAGGGTCGTAGTTTAACACTCCTCTCTGCAGCTTCTGTACTGCTACCCACCCATTACCCTATTAAGATAGTGTCTCGCCCACGGCCAAAATTGAATAGATTAAAAAATTATCCAAAAAGAGGAAATCAGGAAAATCTAATACAAATAAACACAACTCAGACTAAAAATAAAAATAAAACAATTAAATGTGGCTTACTGAACATAAGATCTCTCTCTTCAAAGACTTTGCTAGTTAGTGACCTGATTTGTGACAATCAGATTGATTTATTTTGCCTCACAGAAACCTGGCTGCAGCAAGAGGATTATGTCACTATAAATGAGTCAACTCCTACTAATTATTTAAATTTTCACAGTCCTCGAAATACTGGGCGAGGAGGAGGAGTAGCAACCATCTTTCAGTCCGATTTATTGTTTAGTCCCAGACCAATCAATAGCTACAACTCTTTAGAATATTTAATCCTCAGTTTTCCTCATCCAAATTGCAAAGCACTAAAACCACTTCTGTTTGTTGTTTTGTACCATCCACCAGGCCTTACTCTCAATCTTCAGATCAGTTTTCAGACCTTTTATCTGATTTAGTGTTAAATACAGATAAAGTTATTATAGTGGGGGATTTTAACATTCATGTTGACACTGAAAGTGATAGCTTAAATATAGCATTTAATGGTATCTTAGACTCAATTGGCTTTACTCAAAGCATTAACAAACCTACCCACATTTGTCTTCATTCTCTGGACCTTGTGCTGACATATGGCATTGAGTGTAAAGACATAACAATATTTTCTCACAACCCTGTGCTGTCTGACCATTTTTTAATAACCTTTGAGTTTAATTTAACAGAGTACTCCACACCTATATATAAAAAGTATAAAAAGACACTTCACCAAGCTAGAACAGCTTATTTCTCATCCTTAATAGAAGAGAACAAGAATAATCCTGGGTTTCTCTTTAGTACAGTTGCTAAACTTACACAGAGTCACAGCTCTGTTGACCCATCCATTCCCTTAGCTCTCAGCAGTCATGACTTTATGGGATTCTTCCAAAATAAAATTGATTCTATTAAGAAGAAAATCTTTGACATACTCCCGAAGATGATTACTTCATCCTCAACAAGTGAGACAACATTGGAAGTAACTGTAGAACCTGATCTGTTCTTAGACTGCTTTGATTCTGTGGAGCTTCCAGAGTTATCAGAAATATTAGCTTCATCTAAACCTTCAACTTGTATGTTAGACCCAATCCCAACCAAATTATTTAAGGAAGTGTTCCCTCTGATTACCAGCCCCATTTTAGATATGATTAATCTATCTTTAGTAAATGGATATGTACCACAGGCTTTTAAGGTAGCTGTAATTAAACCTTTGCTTAAGAAACCTTCGCTTGATCGAGATGACTTAATAAATTACAGACCGATATCCAATCTTCCATTCTTATCTAAAATTCTTGAGAAAATAGTTGCTAATC
This sequence comes from Crenichthys baileyi, assembly GCA_036173005.1. Taxonomy (NCBI): domain Eukaryota; kingdom Metazoa; phylum Chordata; class Actinopteri; order Cyprinodontiformes; family Goodeidae; genus Crenichthys; species Crenichthys baileyi. The sequence goes on from JAHHUM010000203.1 coordinate 67,345, forward strand.
AAATGTGTGAGCATTTACACAGCAATGACCTGTTTGAAGAGTTTCAGTCAGGTTGGTTTCAGAGCTCATCATAGCACTGAAACAACTCTGCTGAAAGTTACTAATGATATTCGTATTGCCTCAGATAATGGACTTGTGTCTGTACTGGTTCTGTTAGATCTCAGTGCTGCATTTGATACAGTTGATCGTAATATTCTCTTAGAAAGGCTGGAATATGCTGTAGGGATCAGGGGAACAGCGTTAGGCTGGTTTAAATCTTATTTATCTGACAGATTCCAGTTTGTTCATGTAAATGATAAATCATCTTTAAACTCCAGGGTAAATTGTGGAGTACCACAGGGTTCAGTACTTGGGCCAATTCTCTTTACTATATATATATGCTTCCAATAAGTAAAATTATCAGGCAGCATAGAATAAATTTTCACTGTTACGCTGATGACACTCAGCTTTACTTATCCATAAATCCTGATGAGCCCAACCAGTTACATAGACTACAAGCATGTCTTGAAGACATAAAAACTTGGATGAACAGTGGACAGTCATTGGCGTTGACTTTGCAGCAATCCCTCATACTGAGCATGCATGTAGCGACAGTGGAGAGGAAAAACTCCCTTTTAACAGGAAGAAACCTCCAGCAGAACCAGGCTCAGTGTGAGCGGCCATCTGCCACGACCGACTGGGGGTTAGAGAGAACAGAGCAGAGACACAAAAAGAACACAGAAGCACTGATCCAGGAGTACTTTCTATGGGAAGGAAAAGTAAATGTTAATGGATGTAGCTCCTTTAGTCATTTCACCTAGAAAGAAGGAACAGATAAACTCTGAGCCAGTTTTCAAGTTTAGAGTCTGAAGAGAGCACATAGAGTTAGTTACAGTAAAAGCTCAGTCAGTAGCTATGTCTAGGAGAGAGAAAGGGTTAAACACTGAAAGCAAGGGCCACGTGGATCATCGGCAGAGGGCGAGCACCAAGTTGTTGCCAGCAGAAGCCCGGAGGACTCCCCTCTCCAGAAAGGTGTCACAGGTAGACACAGGGTCAGGCCAGGTGTAGCTTCTAGGAAGAGAAAAGAGAGAGAACAAAGTTAAAAGCTGAAATAACAGCAAATAATACAAAATTGGAGAGTAGTGTGAGAAAGTAGCGAAGAGGGTGAGAGTGGTCATTATGTCCTCCAGCAGCCTAAGCCTATAGCAGCATAACTACAGAGATAGCTCAGGATAACCTAAGCCACTCTAACTATAAGCTTTATCAAAAAGGAAAGTTTTAAGCCTAGCCTTAAAAGTAGACAGTTTGTCCATCTAGAGCCCACTGATGGCCATTGTTATACTAAAAACCACAATGATTGGGATACCTCTCTCTGTCAGATTGACCATAACCATTGGAAAAGAGAGGGGGTCATACAGGTAGCAGAAATGGAGGGTGTGTTTGCCCCTCAACTGTAACTGAGCCGGTTTAGGCTAAACCTGACTCCCCCTTACTCCATCCAACAAGGGGAGAAGACGACGGAGCTAAAATAAGGAAGATAGCTCAGGATAACCTAAGCCACTCTAACTATAAGCTTTATCAAAAAGGAAAGTTTTAAGCCTAGCCTTAAAAGTAAACAGGGTGTCCGCCTCACGGACTAAAACTGGGAGCTGGTTCCACAGGAGAGGAGCTTGATGACTAAAGGATCTGCCTCTCATTCTACTTCTAGAGACTCTAGGAACCACCAGTAAACCTGCAGTCTGAGAACGAAGTGCTCTGTTAGGAACGTATGGAACAATCAGATCTCTGATGTATGATGGAGCTAAATCATTAAGGGCTTTATATGTGAGGAGGAGAATTTTAAATTCTATTCTGGATTTAACAGGGAGCCAATGAAGGGAAGCTAAAGTAGGGGAAATATGATCTCTCTTTTTAATATTCATCAGAACTCTTGCTGCAGCATTTTGAATCAGCTGAAGGCTTTTAACTGCATTTTGTGGACATCCTGATAGTAAAGAATTACAATAGTCCAGCCTTGAAGTAACAAATGCATGGACTAGTTTTTCAGCATCAATCCTGGACAGGATATTTCTAAATTTTGGCAATGTTCCGGAGATGAAAGAGGAAATCCTAGAAACCTGTTTAATATGGGATTTAAATGACATGTCCTGGTCAAAAATAACACCAAGGTTTTTACTTTATTATCGGAGGTCAATTTAATGCCATCTAGGTTAAGTGATTGACTAAGCAGTTTCTTTTTTAAAGACTCCAGTCCAAAGACGACAACTTCTGTCTTGTCTGAATTGAGAAGCAGAAAATTTAAAGTCATCCAAGTTTCTATGTCTTCAAGACATGCTTGTAGTCTATCTAACTGGTTGGGCTCATCAGGATTTATGGATAAGTAAAGCTGAGTATCATCAGCGTAACAGTGAAAATTTATTCTATGCTGCCTGATAATTTTACTTATTGGAAGCATATATATAGTAAAGAGAATTGGCCCAAGTACTGAACCCTGTGGTACTCCACAATTAACCCTGGAGTTTAAAGATGATTTATCATTTACACGAACAAACTGGAATCTGTCAGACAAATAAGATTTAAACCAGCCTAGCGCTGTTCCCCTGATCCCTACAGCATATTCCAGCCTTTCTAAGAGAATATTATGATCAACTGTATCAAATGCAGCACTGAGATCTAACAGAACCAGTACAGACACAAGTCCATTATCTGAGGCAATAAGAATATCATTAGTGACTTTCAGCAGAGTTGTTTCAGTGCTATGATGAGCTCTGAAACCAACCTGACTGAAACTCTTCAAACAGGTCATTGCTGTGTAAATGCTCACACATTTGATTAGCAACTATTTTCTCAAGAATTTTAGATAAGAATGGAAGATTGGATATCGGTCTGTAATTTATTAAGTCATCTCGATCAAGCGAAGGTTTCTTAAGCAAAGGTTTAATTACAGCTACCTTAAAAGCCTGTGGTACATATCCATTTACTAAAGATAGATTAATCATATCTAAAATGGGGCTGGTAATCAGAGGGAACACTTCCTTAAATAATTTGGTTGGGATTGGGTCTAACATACAAGTTGAAGGTTTAGATGAAGCTAATATTTCTGATAACTCAGGAAGCTCCACAGGATCAAAGCAGTCTAAGAACAGATCAGGTTCTACATTTACTTCCAATGTTGTCTCACTTGTTGAGGATGAAGTAATCATCTTCGGGAGTATGTCAAAGATTTTCTTCTTAATAGAATCAATTTTATTTTGGAAGAATCCCATAAAGTCATGACTGCTGAGAGCTAAGGGAATGGATGGGTCAACAGAGCTGTGACTCTGTGTAAGTTTAGCAACTGTACTAAAGAGAAACCCAGGATTATTCTTGTTCTCTTCTATTAAGGATGAGAAATAAGCTGTTCTAGCTTGGTGAAGTGTCTTTTTATACTTTTTATATATAGGTGTGGAGTACTCTGTTAAATTAAACTCAAAGGTTATTAAAAAATGTTCAGACAGCACAGGGTTGTGAGAAAATATTGTTATGTCTTTACACTCAATGCCATATGTCAGCACAAGGTCCAGAGAATGAAGACAAAGGTGGGTAGGTTTGTTAATGTTTTGAGTAAAGCCAATTGAGTCTAAGATACCATTAAAGGCTATATTTAAGCTATCACTTTCAGTGTCAACATGAATGTTAAAATCCCCCACTATAATAACTTTATCTGTATTTAACACTAAATCAGATAAAAGGTCTGAAAACTGATCTAAAAATTGAGAGTAAGGGCCTGGTGGACGGTACAAAACAACAAGCAGAAGTGGTTTTAGTGCTTTGCAATTTGGATGAGGAAAACTAAGAATTAAATATTCAAAAGAGTTGTAGCTATTGATTGGTCTGGGACTAGTTAATAAATCGGACTGAAAGATGGTTGCTACTCCTCCTCCTCGCCCAGTATTTTGAGGAATGTGAAAATTTAAATAATTAGTAGGAGTTGACTCATTTATCCTTATGCTTGAACATGGTGTTAGTTATGGACGAGCACAGAAGTCCAATAACAAAACACCGCCCGGGTTGAAGAGTGTCCAACCCCTCTCAAGGAGACTGGTTCCAGAGCCAGAGCCGTGTGTCGAGGTGAGTCCGACTATCCATAACCTAGCCATAACCTTTCTACCTTGCACACGAACTCAGGCTCCTTCCCCACCAGAGAGGTGACATATCTTCAGGTCAAGACTTTACACACAACCTCAAATTAATTTTGCAGTAAGTAAGTTTTTAGTTGTACAAGTTAAAAAAAATGCTGTACGACTTCTCACATCGTAGTTCACAGATGTTTACATCCAAAATACAAGAGCGGATATTTTGAAACAAATCTACCTTTATAGATATGAGCTTTAGGTCAACTTTGATGAATATGAAGCTGTTCTGTCATTTGTGCTGGTGAACAACCACCCCTGGAAGTTGCTGGTTTGTGATTTTATTGCTAAGAAATTATTTGATCTTTTTGTATTTTATGATTTGTATTTTAGAGCAGACCACAACAAAATCGAGCTATTACGCACATAATAAAGAACACATCATGAGCACACATCTCTACGTAAATAAAGAAAACGGTTACACAGATAGGCTCCCCACAATGTATGCAATCAGGGCACCAAATAACCAACGCACAAAATGATCATGATTTCTCAATCATGTCGTCATAGCAACCACAAAAAAATCATAAATTCCAACATCAACTGTAGATCCATGTTACTATAAAATTATGCGAGCTCAAATTCTCTTTCTCACACACACAAACTAATGTAGAAAATTTGACATTTGAAGCCATACTCCGTCCCAGTAGGTGGCGGTAATACAGCCCTTATGTTTTTTTTGTCAACCGCTCAAACAAAACCCACGAAGAAGATTTGTCCAGGAGTTACGCTGCTTCCGTGTGTAAGTGTCATTCATTGTAACGTTTATTGGTAGTTATAGAGGACATTGAACGGTGAACATAAACAGTACCGTTGTATTACTGGGAATGTGTGTGTTTGTTTAACTGAGCTGAATCACTCAATTAGCTGCTGCTAAGCCTAGCTAATATTAGCATGTTTGACTAGCTGAGTTGAGGAAGGTTAAGGTCGTTCTGACTCATCAGGGTCCCTATCCACCGGGTAAGCGGGATTTTAGTAACCTTAAACAGCACAGAAAGCCTTCGGTAACAAGGCTTCTCCTAAAACGTCAAGTCTTGGTTAGACCTGACAGAATCAGTTTGCTGGTGCCTGTTTATAACCGTTTGCTTGCCTGTTTATAACAGTTGATGAATCCTTTTGGTGAGTTTGTTATTTTAGTTATTTTGTTCGGGGGGGTCATGATGGTTTAATTTAATATGTTCATCTTACAACTGATTGCTACAACCGCAGGCAAACATTTGTGGAAAAACTTTTGGCGGATGTTTAGTTAGTTGTTTTAGTTTGTAACTAAAGAAAAATCACAACTGTGACACCAGTTTTTTTTATTTCCCAGCTGAAGACCCAGAATTGCTGACACTTTCTGTTTTTGTCCGAATTCTTCTGAGATGGACGTTGGTGTGTCTAAGTCCCGAGTGTTTGTCAGCTACAGCCCCCGAGTCCTCCTCTCCAAGTGAGACAAGCCTGTGTGCATGGTGGTGCTGTCATCTGCAGTCATGCGTTGTCCTCACACTGACTAAATACAGTAAACAATATGAACCTAGTACAGCAGCTTGAGGTGCTTTTCATGCAGCAGTCAGGGTCAAGAAGGCTGTAGTTTTGTCTTGGATACAAGCAGTGTGTGTGTGCACACATCATAGAACCTAATTATTAAATTAGGGGAGTTGTATTGCAATATGTGAGTGCTTTGCTCAGTTTGTTTTATATCCTTTGTCAAGTGATTATGATGAAGAAATACTGGCTACCTTAGGAATATCAAATGTTTCATAAAGTGGCGTTTCAACGTCCAGGAGACTGAGGTGCAAAGAATGCTAGCAAACATGTCTTCAGTTTGTTTCATTGGAGACATTATTTGTTATCAGTGATGCTTTCATGCAGTAACTTATGAGAACCCCAGATCGGCTTGAATTCAGGCTTCCTGCTGCTTTCCTTTCTTTGCTGCATGGCTGTTACAGAACTGCTCAGCAGGCAAAAATGCTAAAGACTGCCCGTGACCCCAGCTAAGAGTAAAAACATTTAATATGTTGCAGAAGCATTAAGATACCTCACTATGTGATTAGGATTTAAAAAGCTGCAAACCAGAGAGCTGGTTTAACCCTGAAATCACTGCTGGAAGTGTTGTGTCCTGTCTTAGGTGCAGCATCCCGCTGAGCGTGCGCTACGTCATGGATGCTGTGAAGGAGGGTCACAGAGGCAGCCTGGGTTCAGGTAAAATTGTGACTCTGGCTGCAGGTCTGTCAGTTGGGGCAACGTTAGGCTACATTGTCTTTCGTCACATCAGCAACACCAGCAGCAGTAAGTTTGGGTTGTATATAAATCTATGAATGAATAGACAAACAAACCCTAATTATTTGTTTTATTCTCTGATGTCCTGATCTATGATTGATTACTGTTAACAGGTCAAGGGCCTGACACTGAGGTGTCCAAAATGTTTCTTCCTGTAGAAGTCTATAGAAACATATTTAGAAACCAGACTATGTTTCTGGATGAGGTAAGTAATTAACAACTTGTTTCATCTTATTTCGCCTTGATAGAGTTTGATGATTTTGTTGTTTAGGTGACACAAAAAGAAAAATCACACAGAATCCAAAGTTCCAGAGCTCTAGTTTTCTATCTATATTTTAAAAAAGCTATTCTTCTTACATCTTTGAAAACAATTAGACACAAATTCCCTTTTCTCAACCAATACAGAGATATAATGTTATAGACCAACCAGCTTTTAAAGTATTACAACCTATACCACTGCTAATCTACAGAGGTTGAGACAAAAGGTACTATTTCTACACACACATACACACACACAAACACACTATATTTATTATTTAAATAATCTCTAAAAGCATAAAAACTGATTTACTTATTTAAAATAAACTAAAGCAGCTCAGTGAGGCTGGTTGAACACATCAGTTCCTTGTCACGACTGCTCATGGGTGTCCTTCCATTTTATTCCATTACAATTAATCTTGAAAGCTTCTAGAAAACTCCTAGCAGAACAAGCCTCTGTGCTAAAAGATGATCCAAGCAAACAAAAGAGAAACATTCAGGAGTCTGATGTCCCATCCCTTACATCTTCTGTTTTCATTCAAACCTGATCAGAACTGTTGGCACTCATTTTCATTTCTAGCACCCAAATATGTGCTAGAACAACAGGAGATGAACAGTATTTATGTTTTCACACCTTTGGTCTGGTGCTTGTTTAATTGATGGCTGTTCTTTAATGTACAAGCACAGTTATCAATCCACTTCTGGCCTCTTTCTGTTTATGTTTCAGGTCAGCCAGAAGTCTGGAGCTCATGTCAGAGTTTTGTCAGATTTGGGGGAGCCAGGCTGTAAGGCAGCCGTATGTTTTCAGCTGCAGGGCTCAAAGGAACAAGTCCTATTGGCCCGCTGTGTCCTTGAGAACCTGCTCACAGACTTTGAACCAGTGGTGGAGGTTCTAGAGGTTCCTCGGACAGCCTTTGGACGTGTTATAGGTACAATAATTTTTAGATTTGATTAGTTTTCCTCAGGACCTTTTTGCCTTTACTGACGATAAGACTTTGGGTCATCTCATTTCCGTGGTCTATAGTTAGAAATTAGCCAGTGGGTAACTTGAGTGTAGTGTGTCTCCTGCCAGATTAAAGATCTTTTACAAGGTCCAACTCAAGTGTTGCCAATTCACCCAGAATTTCACATCATCACAGATAGACATAATAACAGTCGTCATAGCAAAACCTGTTATTTTGAATGAAAAGTTTCTAACTAACATTCATTACATGGAGTATCTGAAGATTGTCCTCATTGTTTAAAGGTAGATCGCCCATCGTGTTCCTTGGCCGAAAGATGTAGAACATCTAGTGATGGAGCACTTGGTGAAGGCTGGAGCTTAATTTATATCAGTAAGAAAATAAAAACATTGTGTGCACACATCACAAACAACTTAGTCATAATGACCAGTTGGATGGTGGGTGTAAGGAGAAATGTATCCATGCACGAATTATTGATTTATTTATAAAGCAAAATCACAAAGTGCTGTTCAACATAAAATCCCAAGTAAAATCACAGGGCATAAATATTGTTGCCCTGACCTTTGGCCGCTCGTTGTCAGATGTTAATGGAAAAAACAAAATGCACCTCAGTAAATTCACTTAACAAGGAGAATGGTAAGAATCAAAGTGGTATTTTTATTAATTCTTGCAAGAATTGAGAATGGACAGAGGATATAACCAAACCAGTGTCAGTCTGCATGCTCTGCTGCAGACAGGAACACACAGACCGTTTTATAGTTCTTCACAGGCTGAGAATGTAGTTCACAATACAAAGGAGAGAGGAAGTTAAAACAGTCCTTGAGCATAAAAAATCTAAAAGAGGTTAACATGATGTGAAGCACCGGAGAGAAGAGCGGTATCTTCTCTTGGGTAAACATTACCTTCATATCAGAAGGGCCTGCAGGCGTCTCTGAGTGTGGCATGCTAAGCTGGCAAGAGTAGATCTAGTCTGAACTGGACATTTTGTGGACAGCAAGCTGGTTTAGGACACACATAGTACAACAGATGCTAAACAGGATGAAATATTTGAATTTTTCCACTATTACAGACTAAATAGACAGGTCCTCGTCTGGATTTAGAAGAATGTGCAACTGTGGTCGAAGTTATTTCACATCCTGGCCATACCATCAAAAACTTCATTTCCTTCACTTATCAGTCTTAGAGGCAAGGACAAACAAGTTCAGATGTTTGGGAACAGAAACTGAAAGGCCTTTATATGTGAGGAATCTGTGTAATGAATCTAAAACAGGAGTTATATGATGCTTGAATGATAATCTGGTTGGTTTGTTTAGTCCAGTGAACAAAACATAACAGTTTTCTAATTGTGAAGAAACATAAGCATGAATGACTTTTTCAGGTTCAGTAAACAACACAACAACCCTGAGTTTCCTAATGTTCCTAAACTGAACGAAACAAGATCATTGAATAGATTTTATGTGAAAGTTCAGTGTTAGGTCAGAATGAAAATTAAACACCTTTAAGATGTGGGTGGTATCAGGTGGTGCTAGAATGATTGATTTTGCTTTACTAGAATTAAAAAATGATCATTTGTAGCCAGCCAGTCTATAATCTGAGTTAGTTGATCAATAAAGTTAACTTTTTAAACTAGAGTGGTTTAAAATACACCTACAGCTGAACATCAGCATGAAAATGGTAGAGTTCATGAAAAGACTCACTAATACCTGCTGGCGAAGTATAGAAAGTTAAAATAATAATGGAGGAAGGATTGAGCCCTGTGGAATCCTACAGGTTACTCACTGTTTACATTTGCATGTGTGTGTTGCCGGACAAACAACTCAGCAAAAATCCAATTATAACTAGGATCTTAAGCCACCTTGCTACTAGCAGCTGTGTGTGTGTGTTACAGGACGTGGTGGCGAGAGTTTGAAACTGATCACAAGAAGCACAGGAGCCAGACTAGATTGTTCCAGAGAGAAAATGCACAGCTGTGGAGGACAGGGCAATGTGACCATCACAGGGACCAGACAGGAGGTGAAGCAGGCTAAGGTGAACCCTGACTCATTTGGATTTTTACAAATATAAACTTTTTATCAAGAGCTAGTTGGGTTGACTGCTCCTTTTGTAATATGCTTGCAGGAGATGATTCTAAAAAGAGTCCGAGAGGATGCAGTGGTGAGGACAAAGATCTCTCAATCATCTGCCCTTCGCCAAAAACGTGGACATAAAGTCGTGAATCCAAAACCTTGTATGGAACCTGAGTCACCTCTTAGTCTAAACAATAATGGCCCAGTCTCCTACACAGAGAAGAATGGACTTGTTCATTCCAGTGAAGCCACAATAGAACCTATATTTCACAAAATGAAGGAGCTGAAAGACACAGACGAGCAGGAAGAAGAGAAGAGCGCCTCCACAGATTCTCTCTCCGGAGTATCCAAGTTTGAAAGTCCGCTCACTTTAATCGTTTTTCAGCCACACCACAGGTTACCTATAATGGTTTATGTTTGACTCCAGTTATTTGACTTCTTCTCTGTGTCCCAGTTCCCAGCCCAGACCTGAGCTTCCAGCCCGATGAACACTTCGAGGTTTATGTGTCTGCATTTGAAAACCCAAACCACTTCTGGATCCAGATCCTGGGTGTTCGCTCCCTCCAGCTTGACAAGCTGACCGAGGAGATGAACAACTTCTACAGCAATAAAAGCCCAACAGTAAGGACCTGCTGTGTAATATTCCTGTTGTTGGATGAGGCGAATGATAAGATCAGAGAGATGTTTCCAACACACTCAACATTAATTGATTCTCAAGACTCGCATATAAAAGTGCAGCAGCTTAAAAGTCCAGCAGTGGGTCAAAATGCAGCAGAGACATAAAGCAAAACTGCGCTGTGGACTGTACCAACTAATGATATAAATACAATCTCTCATGAGCAACAGCATCATTTAAAATTACCATTCCTGTCAAAAGTTAAAGTACACATCAGCACATTGAAGAAGTGTGGCTTGTTTTTTCTCTTAAGAATATAGTAGCACCTGTTTTTAAATGATGGTGTTAACAGCAGCTTCAGATTAATTAAATTCGGACACTTTTGATTTCAGAACATGTTCCACATATTACAAAGTTCTCAGAAAATTCGCTCGTGTTTCTTTCCACACACAGAACCTTGAGTGACATTCCATTGGTAACCCATAGGGTTTAATATGACGTCGGCTCACTTGCTATGACAATTTTTGACCTTTCCTCCAGAGAGGTCAGGCACTGTTGTTGGACAAGAAGGCTTGGCTCACTGTCTCTGCACTAATTTAATCCAAATGTGTTCTGCCAGGTTGAGGTCAGGACTCTTTGAGGGTCAGCGGAGTCCTCAAACAACAAACTCTCTTTTATTCATGTCTTGATGGACCTTGCTTTGTGCCCTGGTGCTCAGTCATGTTGGAACAGGAAGGAACCATCCCAAAACTGTTCCCAAAAAGTTGTCAGATTGAAAATGTCTCGGTGTGCTGAAGGATTAGGAGTTCCTATCACTGGAACTAAGGAGCCGAGCCAAACCCCTGAAGAACAGCCCCACGCCATAATCCTCCCTCCACCAGACTTTAAAATTGGCACAGTGTTGTCAGACATGTGCTGTTATTCTGGTAACTGCTTAACCCAGACTCATCCATTGGATTGAATGACAGAGAGGCATGATAGGTCATTCCAGAGAAAACATCTCCACTGCTCTAGAGATATTAAGGACATACGTGATCATGTTAAATCAATATTTAACTAAACATTATCAAACTAAAAACAGACAGCAAATGGTGAATAATCTTCCCAGCTTCTGTAAAAAATGAATTTCATTGTTTCCATGAGTTTGTTGAATAAGTTCTACCTGCTGTTTTGACAGAGAAACAAACTTGGTTGTAGTTTTTAAAGACTTTACCAGAACATCTTGATGCTCTTCTAAAACATTTTCTACTACATTAAATAACAAGCTTGAACATATAATATGTTTAGCTAATATTTGCTGTTTTCTCTGCAGTTCTTTAAGATATTTATATTGTATACAGTAATATTGTGATAATACATTTGTGATATATTGTGCAGCCCTGCTTTCTACTCTCTGTTCTTGAGCTAGTCTGCAGGTCACATGAAGTTTGGAGGTCGGCATCCTTTGGCTGTGCAGAAGTACTCTGGGTACTCTGCAGATCACCATCCTCTGACCTCACTCTGTGACTTTATGTGGTCTACAACTTAGTGGCTGACTTGCCGTTGTTCACAGTTACTTTCACCTTGTTATAACACCATTAACAGCTGACTGTGGGATATTTAGTAGTGAGGAACATGACAACTGAACTCATTGAACATCCTACCATGGCACCACGCTGAGCTCCTGGGAGCAACCCATTTTTTTTACAGATGTTTGTAGAAGGTGTCTGCCTGACTAGGAGTTGGATTTAATGCACATGAGGTCCAGGAAGTGACTGAAACACCTGAACTAAACGATTGGGACGGGTGACCTGATAGTTTTGGCCGCATACAATAGTGTCTATGCCTTTTTTATTATAAATGTTAACACAGCTGGTATTGTGAGTCTGTAGGATAACGGGATGGAGACCATTGTGGTTGGAGACATTGTGGCAGCTCCGTATCGAGACCAAAACACATGGAACAGGGCCAAAGTGCTGGGAGTTATGGGATCTGGACTGGTGGACCTTTACTATGTAGATTTCGGAGACAACGGGGAGCTTTCCAGGGACGGCCTCCACCCTCTCAGGTAAGAGATGCCACGATGGAGAGTTGGAAAAAAATTATTAGATGTCCCGCTGAATTGTAATGTTTAGCCTCTGACTAATAAATATATTGATGGTGTAGAATTTTTTTCATAGTAGGTTTATTTAAACTTTAAATATTTAATTATTTAAACTTTAAAATGGATTATAAATTGATTTGTATTTCATCAAGTGAAAAAGTTTGTGATCACTTACCAGCTGGCCAGGATTCTGACCTGCACAGAGCATTTGTGTTCATGAGGCACACAAGCTGCCATGGGAAATAGCTCTTAAAGGATGTCAGGAACCTGCACAAGGCTGGAAGGGGCTAGAAAGTGGAAGAATAATAGTTAGTTAATTTCCTTCGCTCTGAAGCTCCATGTAAGATCTCACCCTGGGGGTAAGGATGATTCTGAGAAAGGTGGATGTTAATGATCTCATGAAAACTAGCACCACAGTCACCAAGAAAACAATTTGTAAAACACTCTGGCATTGAGATTATGCTGTGCCAGCAAGGTTCAACTACTCAAGGGGGCACATGTGGAGGGTCATCTGGAGTTTGCCTCTGAACAGTTGAAGGATTCAGACAAGGCTTGTGAGAATGTGACCTCATCAGATTAGACGATGAGACATCAACTCAACCCGCTGTGTTTGGAGGCAAAAAAAATGCCCTCTGTACTGTAGAGTCTTGGATGATTGGATGAGAACCTCCTGGCCCCCAGAACACTAAAGATGGGTCTCCCAGCATGACAGTGACCCAGAAGGCCAAAGTAACAAAGGTGTGGCTCTAGAAAAAGCACAGCTTTATCTGGTAGAAGATCTTTGGAGAAGGCTCAAATGTTGAGTTGCCAAGAGACATCCTTGATGATTTGGAAAGTATCTTTAAAGAGGAGTGGACCATCCCACAAGCCTGAAATGCAAATTAAGGTTTAACATTTATTTTGTGTTTTTCTGTATTTTTAGTTGATATTCTGTCTCTGTCAAAATAAACAATCATAAATCCGGACAGCTACTGTCTTTGTAAGGATTTAAACTTAAATTCAGCAGGTGATCAGCAATGTATTTCCCCCAATAAATAAATGTAGCTGGTAGAAAACCTAGAGAGTGATGTATGTTGAGGGCATCCAGCCCTCTTTATCCCCACTACATGGCTTCTTCCCAATATGCACGAGGTGACCAAACTGTTTCATTTCTGGTGAACATGTGTTTACTGTGTGTTTGCTGACCATCTGACCACTTTAGTTTCTTCTTTTAATTTTAGTCTCAGAAATACCAAACATTTATGTTTCCTTTGGGATGAATAAAGTATTTTTGAATTGAATTGAATTGAATTATATTCTGTTGTTTTGTTTGAATACACTACAGTAAATCATCCATTCAGGGGACATGTCAAAAATAATATCCTAGATCTGCAGCATCAAATCAACATTTCTGCTGTGAGACAAATAGATTTTAGTGGGCTGCAGTGAGTATTCATGGCTTCACTTTACTTCAGGATATTTAAACTCAGTCAAGTGTTTCTCCTGTGCTCTACAGCTGCTGTCAAGAGCACATCTGCATGCAGCTCATGCTTCAAAAGTTATTTACAGCCTCATGCTTGTGTTGCATTAAAATTCCAGGAGCGACTTCCTCAGCTTACCATTCCAGGCTATTGAGTGCAGCTTAGCAGGAGTGAGGCCAAAAGGTAAAGTATTCATCTTAAAAAATTATATTAAAAAAAACATGTATGA
>JAHHUM010000204.1:0-79348 GCA_036173005.1 Crenichthys baileyi
TTTTGTTAACGTTTTTGAAACGAAACCCCCCAACAAAAAAGCCCAAGAAGGTTTTTACAGAGGGCTCTTTTCTACGCTTTAAAACCTTTGATTAAACTGAGCTCCTGATATTCTTTGCTGGTGGGCTTTGTCATTTTGCAGCATGCCGTCTCCTAATTCAATACTAACAAAGGAATATTAGACTTTGATTCTTGATTTGATTTGACAATACATTTCTGTTAATAAGTTGAATTTCTTTGTTAGACAGCTGAAGAACATTTTTTTGTGAATCAGTGCTAAATTATATACTTAAATAGACTTATTTCAATTGAAACAAACTGAATCATACTTTCAATGACTACGGTACTCTTGAATTATTCAACCTCCCAAATATAATTTTTCATGGGAGCACACATTTGCAAATCAGGCATGGTCTCAGGTACAACATCAGCAAATAATCAAAGATTTCATTAGCTGCATCAGGTGTGCTTGAGACAGAACCCCTCAAATACCTGGGCAGCTGAAGATGACATTTCATTGCATGGTAGAAAAATGGCTCAGTCAAGAGAACCCAAGACACCTGTGAGAAGCTGACACTTGGGTGTTATGGGACCTTACTTTGACCTTTCAGAAGATCTCCAGGAAGCTAGTAGAGTGCCCATCAAAGTTGCCTGACTTGAACTCTATTGAAAATCTTTGGAGGAATTTCAAAAAAGCAGTTTCAGCATGGTTATTATATAACTGGAAGTCTTTGTGCAGGATTGGGCTAAAATCCCTTTAAAACTTGTTCCACAATTTATTTACAAATATACAAGAAGTACTCACAGAAAAGTATTGAAAAATCTAGATATTCTAGAAAAATATACCTATAATATTAATAATAATTAATAATAACAATTATTATAAATTTAAGGTTTTAAATTTAAAGGAAATCAGTCCTCATCCATCAATTCAATTCAATTCAGTTTATTTATATAGTGCCAATTCACAACACATGTTGTCTCAAGGCATTTCACAAAAGTCAGGTACATACATTCCAATTAATCCTAATCATTGAACAGTGCAGTCAGATTCAGTTATTTATTCAAATTGGATAAAAAGTTTTTCTGTCTAAGGAAACCCAGCAGATTGCATCCAGTCAGTGACTTGCAGCATTCACTCCTCCTGGATGAGCATGTGGTGACAGTGGACAGTCACTGGCGTTGACTTTGCAGCAATCCCTCATACTGAGCATGCATGTAGCGACAGTGTTATGATTTGGGGTTGTTTGGTTTTTGGTTTCTGGTTTTTCTTTATGTTTTTCACAGTTAAGGTTTTGAATCATGTTTCTGTTTGTTTTTCTGGGTTTTTCTTATATTTCTCACAGTTTTTGAATCATGCTTTGTTATTATTTTTCTGGTTATGTTTTAGTCTTGTTCATGTTTTGTCAAGTTTGGTTTTTGGTTCTGGTCATGCTTTAGTTTTTGTTTGTATTCAAGAGTCTCTGTTCTTGCTCCAGCCACGTTCTGTTCTGTTAATTATCTTTATCCGGTTCACCTGCACCTTGTCAATCTGTCTTCTTGCTCCACCTGGTTTTCACTCCATATGTACACACCTGTTCAGTTAGTCTTTGCGGAATCATTGTCTCCACTCATGTCTTGTTTTGTGGACCATGCCATACCTGTCAAGCCAGCCTGCTTCTGTTTTGTTCCTGCCTCTTATGAGAGTGAGTTTTTGTTAATTAAATTTTCATTTACCGTCACGCTGCCTCCTCGTCTGTATTCTGGGGTTCCTCCGTTGCACAGATCTTAACAGACAGTGGAGAGGAAAAACTCCCTTTTAACAGGAAGAAACCTCCAGCAGAACCAGGCTCAGTGTGAGCGGCCATCTGCCACGACCGACTGGGGGTTAGAGAGAACAGAGCAGAGACACAAAGAGAACAAAGAAGCACTGATCCAGGAGTACTTTCTATGGAAAGGAAAAGTAAATGTTAATGGATGTAGCTCCTTTAGTCGCTTTCATCTAGAAAGAAAGAACAGATAAACTTTGAGCCAGTTTTCAAGGTTAGAGTCTTAAAGAGAGCACATAGAGTTAGTCACAGCAAAAACTCAGTCAATTGCCATGTCTAGGAGAGAGAAAGGGTTAAATACTGAAAGACAGGGCCATGTGGATCATCGGTAGAGGGTGAGCATTAAGTTGTTGCCAGCAGAAGCTCGGACGATTCCCCTCTCCAGAAAGGTGTCACAGGTAGACACAGAGTCAGGCCAGGTGTAGCTTCTAGGAAGAGAAAAGAGAGAACAAAGTTAAAAGGTGAAATAACAGCAAATAATGCAAAATTGGAGAGTAGTGTGAGAATGTAGCGAAGAGGGTGAAAGTGGTCATTATGTCCTCCAGCAGCCTAAGCCTATAGCAGCATAACTACACAGAAAGTTTCAGTTCAGATTATTTAGTTAAACGCGCTTATTTACAACAATGTCAAA
Organism: Crenichthys baileyi; assembly: GCA_036173005.1. NCBI lineage: Eukaryota > Metazoa > Chordata > Actinopteri > Cyprinodontiformes > Goodeidae > Crenichthys > Crenichthys baileyi. The sequence continues at coordinate 2,439 of JAHHUM010000204.1, forward strand.
CCACAAGGATTGGGATACCTCTCTCTGTCAGACTGATTATAACCATTGGGAAAGAGAGGGGGTCATACAGGTAGCAGAAATGGAGGGTGTGTTTGCACCTCAACCATAACTGAGCCGGTTTAGGCTAAACCTGACTCCCCCTTACTCCATCCAACAGGGAGGGAGGAAGGCTCCCTCCCTGATAAACTAAGCCACTCTAACTATAAGCTTTATCAAAAAGGAAAGTTTTAAGCCTGGCCTTAAAAGTAGACAGGGTGTCTGCCTCACAGACCAAAACCGGGAGCTGGTTCCACAGGAGAGGAGCCTGATAACTAAAGGATCTGCCTCCCATTCTACTTCTAGAGACTCTAGGAACCCCCAGTAAACCTGCAGTCTGAGAACGAAGTGCTCTGTTAGGAACATATGGAACAATCAGATCTCTGATGTATGATGGAACTAGATCATTAAGGGCTTTATATGTGAGGAGGAGAATTTTAAATTCTATTCTGGATTTAACAGGGAGCCAATGAAGGGAAGCTAAAATAGGAGAAATATGATCTCTCTTTTTAATTTTCATCAGAACTCTTGCTGCAGCATTTTCAATCAGCTGAAGGCTTTTAACTGCATTTTGTGGACATCCTGATAGTAAAGAATTACAATAGTCCAGCCTTGAAGTAACAAATGCATGGACTAGTTTTTCAGCATCACTCCTGGATAAGATATTTCTAATTTTGGCAATGTTCCGGAGGTGAAAGAAGGAAATCCTAGAAACCTGTTTAATATGGGATTTAAATGACATGTCCTGGTCAAAAGTAACACCAAGGTTTTTCACCGTATTACCAGAGGTCAACCTAATGCCATCCAGGTTAAGTGATTGACTAAGCAGTTTCTTTTTTAAAGACTCCGGTCCAAAGACGACAACTTCTGTCTGAATTTAGAAGTAAAAAAATTTAAGTCATCCAGGTTTTTGTATCTTCAAGACATGCTTGTAATCTATCTAACTGGTTGGGTTTGTTCATCAGGATTTATGGATCAACAGATTCCAGATCAACTGACTGAGGAAGAACACAGGAAGTTGAAAAAAGCACCATCATTAGTAAAAATGTTTCTTTAAAATGCAAACCAAACATGTTCATTATTTAAGAGACAAATAGCTACTGTAGAGACCCATATGGAAAGTGATTGTTCAGATTAAAAGATGGAGACATCATTGGTACACTGTTCCATCAATATTCAGGTTATAATTTGCTCTCAAGTTATGAAAAAAAGTGGCTACTCATTTTTTAAAATGCTATTCCAAACATCCTCTGCACCGCCCTATTGTGAACATATTATTTTTCAAAGTTATAGAGAAATTAAGAAATATATTACAGGAAAACCAAGTGCTAACAGAATATTAGTATCCACAACTTCAGACTCCAGATTCCTCAATAATAAGCCATAATTTTTTCTCTTTGAGTGGAAACTTGCGCTGACAGTTGTATTTTGTGCTATATTCAATATCCAGAGGCAGTGTGCTTTAAGACCAGCATCAACCTGTTCACATGTGCATCCAGGCTGCTTTCAAGATGAAAGGACTCTGAGCTGTAAGACAACCAGGGGATTAGCCGGTACAAGATTGTGTTGTGCCGAGACCGAACAGAGCAGAAGGTCAAAGAAGAGACATTGAGAAAAGACGAAGAGAAGAAGAGACAGAGATAATGAGACAGAGAAAAGATGGTGGAAGTCAGAGGGGCATAGAGGAGGAAAGAAGTGTCAGGAAACACAGAGGAAACTCAACCTGAGCACTAAATGTCTCCCTAACAAGAGGCTGAGACGACAAAATGAAATTAAATCCCCTCCACACACACATGCACTTAGGGTTGCGCACTGAAAATACCTCCTATCTTTAAAGTTGTGTGTACAAACATGTTAACTCTCATATTTATGTCCCTCAGAATACTTGTGCTCACTTTGCCCTCGTGCATGACTTTAATTACCACAAACATGTTCCCTTCAGACATGTACACTCCTGCTCACACGTTTGCATTTAACACACACACACCATGCATTTCTTCTGCAGTCAAAAGGAGTTGGTATGCTTCACACACACACATGCACATGAATGCATAGGCTCTGAACACACATTTAGCTTCACACATAGTGATAGGTCTTTTAAAGGAGTGTTTCACACCTCATCGCATTTCAATTAGAAGGTGAGACACACACCCTCACTCACACACATACATACATGCACGCAGAGCCTGACAGGCTCTCCGTTGGGTGAAGAAGATTCATTTGGATTCTCATCTCTTCCTGTCCGTGTGTGCCCTTTCTTTTCACTCTTCCTCTGCTTACCTCCTAGTGTATATTCACTCTTCTTTCTCCCTCCCCCGTCCATCTTTCTACCCACATCAGTGTGAGTGACAGTGGTTTGACCTCCTGTGTAGTCAGGGGAGACTGTTGCAGACGGCCAGAATGGGAGCCCTTTTTCATGAGAACAAGTCCGCTGAGGGATGGAAAGGAGGTCCAGGAGCTAGTGATATACAGTGAACCCCAAAAGTATTCACAGCATTTCACCATTTCCACATTTTGTTTTGTTACATCCTTTCTGCACCTTTTTGGTTATTTTTCCTACTATTCTTCTCTGCAGATTCTTTCAAGCCAAATCAGGTTGGATGGGAAGTGTCAGTAGAAAGACAGTTATAGGCCTTTCCATAGATGCTCATTTGGATTTAAATCCAGGTTCTGGCTTCAGAAAATATCCCCACAGCATAATAGACCCACCGCCATGCTTCATAGTAGGAATGGCTTTAACAAAATTATGATCAGTTCGTGTTTTTCTCCAGACAGCACACTTAATGTTTTGGCCAAACATTTTTATTTTGTTTGCATGAGACCAGAACATTTCTCAAACTCTAAGGTGTGTTTCTGCAATAATTAAGTGAGCTGCCATGTCCATCTGGCCACTCTACCATAAAGAACAGATCGTTGGACTGCACTAGTAATGGCTGAACATGTGAGTACTGAAAAAGAAAACAAGTGAACACTAGAGGTCAGACTCTTGAGCATTTGGTTCTTGTTTACAGGTACATCTAAAAAAATAGAGCATTGTGAAAAGGTTCAATATTTGTTGTCACTCATTTCAGAAAGTAAATATTTCAAGCCTTTATTTCTTGAAATCTTGATGATTATGGCTTACAGATAAACGTTTTCCTTCTACTAGAGTAACATTATTTTGAATGATCTCCACTCTTACTTGAGTACAGTTTCTGGCTACTTAACCCACCTGTAGTTACTCCACCTATTGAAGAACAAACATGTTTGAACCAAAAACGCGCCAGACACAGTCTTACCACAGTATATATTGTCACTGAAAGTACTTTTTTTAAATATATAAACATTACCCATTGTAAGTACTGATTTGTGAAAAATGTTATTTGGAAATTTGCCAAAATTTGTTTCGTAAGGATGTTATTTATTTTTACCAATTTTTTATTTTTTACTAAGGGTTGCAAGGTGGCACCGTTGGTAGCACTGTTGCCTTACAGCAAGAAGGTTCGAGTCCTGGCCGGGGTGTCTTTCTGCATGGAGTTTGCATGTTCTCCCCCTGCATGCGTGGGTTCTCACCGGGTACTCCAGCTTCCTCCCACAGTCCAAAAATATGACTGTTAGGTTAATTGGTTTCTCTAAATTGCCCTTAGGTGTGAATGAGTGTGTGCATGGTTGTTTGCCCTGTATGTCTCTGTGTTGCCCTGCGGTGGACCCTGCCTCCAGCCCATAGACGGCTGGAGATAGGCACCAGCCCCCTCGTGACCCACTATGGAATAAGCGGTATATAAGATGAATGAATCATTTTTTATTTAATTTTAAAATAACTTACTTCCATTATCATTTTGTCTGTCTTTTTGCAACATTTTCAGTACTTTAGTAGCCTTTTTCCAAAATATGATTTTACTTTTACTTATGTAATTTTTTTGATGAATGCATTTTACTTCTATTTTAGTAGAAATATATTCAAGTAATGCTAAACTCACTTGAGAACAATGTTTTGGTACTTACCCATTTCTGGTAGTTTTAAATGCCTTCTATATCAAAATAATGGAGAGCAGAGGGCTTTTCAGTTCAGTACTGCAAAATTTTTGTGGTATTCTTGTATTTTTGCCTTGGTCCAATCTGGTCCCAGACAACGACAGACATTTCCTGTCACTTCATTGCTTGGTTTCTGCTCTGATACTCATTGCCAACAGTGAGACCTTTAATAGACAGAATGTTCCCAATGATAGCTGTGAGATACTTAATAATAATAAACAGTTTTCTTGTTATGTTCTGATCTATAACCATGTGCTTTCAGGACCACTTTTAAATACGGCTTGATATTCGTTTTTCACCATAGCAGATTGCAGCTGTGATGTTGTTATTCATCCTGCTCCTCAGACAAAACTCTGGAAAGTGTCACAAACCCTCCACTGAGTCTGAAAATATGAAATGAAATTGTCACCATGGTAGACTAAAGCTCATTTGAAAATAAAGAAACTCTATTGTTTGAAAGCAAAGAATGGGAAAGGCACTCCGATAAAAAACGACTCTTTATCCTTCTGTCTATTCCAGTGTTAAAAAGATGCAAATGCTGCTTCAACTTCAAGATTTAAATCGGTAAAAGATTGATGTTACAAACATCAAGATGGAAGCGATATAACACTGCGCGGAGTTTACATCTAGATAATTCAAATACACATTGTGAAATAGTTGTATGGTATTTTCTATTTTTCTACTTTTAAGTATTTTATTATAATTTTGATTTTAAATAATCTACACAAAGAAACATTTTAAGTCATTCTAAACTAATGTAAGGCCATTGTTAAAGGCAGACAAAATAATTTTAATCTTACAACCTATCGTTTAAAGTAATAAACTTTGTTTTAAAAGTGCACCTTCTAATCACTAATAACCTCGATCAAAATGGCTCCTCCACATCAGAGCAGCCTTTCCTAATACATTTATTTGTATGTTTTTAATTTACAAACAGTTTCAATTGGTGAGGAAACACTAAAGTAAAGTAAATGCAGTGTGTCAGAGAGATCGCTGATATAAATACAGACAAACTGTGATTTTAAATGGATATTTTACACTGTCTCACAGTCTGTGTTAACAGTGATCACAAGCTGATCTAGTGCTTAAGTTGAGACCAAAACCAGTTGACAGGATGTGTGCATGGGTTATACCGCTGAGGTGGGAGGTTTGACAGCACACCGCTGGCCTGATGGTTTAATTGCTGCTCCAGGGTTCTTTTTTCCCAAAGGAGCCGTGGTTTCTCATGGTTTTATGTGTCTTTTATACCCGTGTTAACTGGAAACCTGTCATCAGATAAATAACTTTATTTCAGTATTTATATTAGACATGGTGAGATTTGGCTCCCTTTAAAACTGTGAGACCCAAACCAATCCATGGATAAATGAAGCCACTCTGCCAGATGCGAGTGATGGAAGGCTTAACAAAAATGGAAAAAAGGTAGGCAGGTCGTTGTATCAGGACGCTGTCAAGTTGAAAAAGCAAAGGTTTTTTTCTGATGTTATTGTGAACGTTTCCAATAATCCTCAGGTTTTTTTTCAATCATTGACTCTGTTCACCAACAAGACAGCTTCGTTCACTGATCTCCCTGCCTTCACATAATCCTATGATCCTAGGATCCATTGACACTAGTTCTGCTGACTTTAGTCAGTTTCAGCCAGCGTGTTTTAATCAGTTGGAATAACTATGTAACAGCATGATGACATCCTCTTGCCCAAGCGATGTTGTTCCAACACCTTTTTTAAAGAAAATTTGGAAGGTTGTTGGTCTGAGATTTTAATGATCTTTAACAGCAGTGAGTTCAGGTGTTCTACAGCATTAACTTAAAAACATGACCTTCATTTATTTGTCCTTTCAGATTTTAGGCAAATTTCAAAGCGTTCTTTCCTAAAAAGATAGCATTTGTGCAGCTGTAGTTCTTTTTAAATGCACGCAACTTTCTTAAAAGGTTTCAGTCTGGTTTTAAAGCTCTTCATAGCGCTAAACCGCACTCTTAAAAGGTTGTTAATGATCTTTTATTGACTACTGATTCAGGAGACTCCGCCGTTCTTTTGCTTTTAGATCTACCAGGGGCCTTTGACACTGTTGACCACAGCATCCTAATCTCTGGAAGGAGCATTGTTGCATCAAAGGCACTGCACTAAAGTGGTTCTGGTCTCATCTGGCTGATAGGAGCTTCACGGTAAAATCTGGAGAATCTGTGTCTTCTTCAGCCCTCCTTACGTGTGGAGTTTCTCAGAGATCTACATGTATTCTGGGGCCAATTTTATTTTCTATTTATATGTTGCCTTTAGGTTTAGGTTTTAGGTTCTGAAAATATCATATTTATTTACATTCAAATGCTGACGACACTCAGATCTACCTTCACCTGAAAGGTAATTGTCCCGCTTCATTAAAATCATTGTTTCAGTGTTTCACGGAAGTCTGTTGTGGAAAAATGATGATTATCACTTAGAATTAGCTTTATTATAACCTTGCAAGGGAGAATCATTTTACAGCATTGGACATGTACTCAGGAGTGCTGCCGAATTATTCTGACTAGACAAAGCAAAAGTTCTCCTTAAAACACCTACAACAGCTCTCAAGGTAATCTCCTTGAGAGCCAGACTCCCAGAGGAGGGAACGAGGTGAAATCTGTTGTAATTCTCTCCTGGACACGTTGATAGCAGAACTTGAACCTTACATAGTGTGGCATACATCTCATCTCATATATGTGCTCTGAGGAAGGCTGAGGAGCCACCTCTCCAAGACTAAACAGGACCATATGTCCTAACCCTTGCCATAGATCAAGTCTGCAACAGAGGAACAACTGAAGGGTTTGAATATATTTATCAGGTCATGCAGAGTATCAGGTTATAAACCAAGGCATTTAAACAAAGCACTAACATTTTCAGCAACAAGCCAAAGCCTGAATGGCCTCAGAGTTCCTTAATTTAAATAAGAAGAAGACTGAAGTAATTATGTTTGGACCAAGTGGTAATCACAGTGATTCTTATTTGGATCTTGATAGCCTGGAGCCTTTTGTAAAGATGCACCTTAAAAATTAAGGGTTATATTTGACTATGTTTTACCTTTGTTTATTTGTACAACAATCCTTTTTTAAACTGAGGGTTTTATCAAAAGTGAAATAATTTTTATCTTTATTTGATCCACGCTTCCCAACTGTACATCCCAACTGGACTATTATAACTATTTTTATGTTAGTGTTAGTCAGGCCTGCCTCGCAAGGCTGCAGTTGGTCCAAAATGCTGCAGCTCATTTTCTGACACAAACTAAAAGACGTAAACATGCTTCCCTAATGCTTGCTTGTCTTCACTGACTCTCTGTTCATGTTAGAATTAATTTAAAGTTTTATTGTTGACTTTTAAGGCACTGAATGAACAGGCTCCAGGGTATCTGTCTGACCTCCGGCAGCCTTTTGCGCCCTGTAGATCCCTTAGATCTAATGATCACTTGTTTTTAGCTGTACCAAGGTTGAGGCTGTTTCACAGAGATGATAGAGCGTTTAAGGTTGTAGCCCCTAAACTGTGGAATAAACTGCCCCTTCACATCAACTATTGATATTTCTAAGTTTTATCTAATAAACCATCTTTACTCCTTGCCTTTTAATACAGCATGAGAGATATGGCACGTCAGTCAATGTTGCAGTTGTTTCTAAATGTTTGAATAAACTTGAACTGGACAGCAAAACATGTCGGCTATTAAATTAGACTGAACTCTTCCTACTTGGTCAGTTAGGATGATCAAATTCTTCTCTTCAAACATTTAAGGTATCTTTTCATAAGCTTCTCACAACAGTTTGCTCGAATTTTGGCCCGTTCCTTCTGACAGAACTGGTGTAACTCAGTCAGGTTTGTAGGCTACCTTTGTGATCTAGTGCTTGTATAAAATCGACTTTGTTGTCCTTGCTTTGTAACGAAATTGTTGGTATGTTATGGTATACATATAGTATTGTTTACCTTCTCAACCCATATCTTGATATGTTGCTTCAATATTACCATATAATATTTCTTTTTGTCAAGTAAAGCAGTCCCCCTTGCAGCAAAACACTCCGATGACATGAAGGGGCCACCATCGTACTTCATAGCTGCGATGATGTCTCAGTTCTTGGTAGTGTGATGGTAATCTTTACACCACAGGTAGATTTTATTGGGAAACTTCTCAGTAATGACCTTAGCTTGGTCAGTAATAAAACTCTCTTCCTGCAATGTAATGCAATATTGGCTGGCCCAGAAGCAGACCAGAAGTGTCAGTCTGGTGCCTTACAACTGACATGCTCAGTAAGAGGAGGCAAAGTTCACACTCAAGTCAAGAGGGAGTATTGAACTTTGGTGTATGTACAGTATAAGAGAAGAAGAGAATGCACCTAGTATAGATTTAATCTGTTTCCAAAGTGGTGACTATTGTCTGTTCATTACATCTATAGCAGACTTCCGCCTCGCTCACACTGTGAAGTTAAGATGGGTATTTAGCATGACAGGTAGATTGATTCCACCTCTCTCCTCAGTACACACCACAAATCCTGTCTTCCTTTATGTGCTCATACATCTTGAACCTACAGTCTTTCTCCTTTCAGTCTCATCCGTCTGTCTTTCTCCTGATTCCGCATAACCAAAAGCAAATTATAAGAGCCTTTAAGTCTCAATGAGTGAACCAAAAATGGAAAACAAATTAAAAAAATCATATTTACAAAATAAACGAAAAATAATCTAAAAGTGGGCTGCACGGTGGCGCAGTTGGTAGCACTGTTGCCTTGCAGCAAGAAGGTCCTGGGTTCGATTTTCTGCATGGAGTTTGCAGGTTCTCTCTGGGTACTCCGGCTTCCTCCCACAGTCCAAAGACATGTCTGTTAGGTTAATTGGTCTCTCTAAATTGCCCTTAGGTGTGTGAATGAGTGCGTGCATGGTTGTTTGTGTGTTGCCCTGCGATGAACTGCCGACCTGTCCAGAGTATACCCGACCTCCCTCCCATAGACTGCTGGAGATGGGCACCAGCTACCGCACGACTCACTATGGAAGAAGCGTTATAGAAAATGACTGGCTGACTGACTCATCTAAGAGTTACTTGTCTATAATGCAAATGAGCTACCCATAAAAAATTAGACTCCTGTGTGCAGTCTCCGGGTAGAGATTCCTACACCCTGGGTATTCTGCATCCTTGTCATTAAACCATTAAACTAAATAAAAAATTCATTTTGGACAGTTAGTGAGTGTTTTCTTTCATCCTTGCTGATCTGATGGTGACCTACTTTGGCTAATCAATTACCTCCAATGACTCCAAAATGGCAACAGCTAAAAAAAAGATATTATCACATAGCGTTACTGCCACATGTGGAGCACTTTGAGCCATCAGTTTGAGGTTCTATTGCTGGTATCGTAGCTGTTTGGATAAAGAAGGCTGTTGGACCTTTAAAAGGCTTTGAGCCTTATAGGTGTTGAACCAAAGCTGCACAAGACCCTAAAACACAGGATACCATCTCAAGACAACATCACTGCAACACAATAAATCAAATGGACAAAAGGATGGATTTTTGTTTTTACATGATCGCTGGTGAAAAAACAACAACTTTTGGCTAATTAGAGTTCATTGCATTTAATATTTTCTTATTGTCTGTCTCATTGGAATGAGTTGGTCCTGCTTTATTCCCATAAACATACTCCTGTCTCCAAAACATTTAAACAGAAGGCAGCTGGACTTCTTTTCTTGGTTCTTATAGGTTTGAATAAGCCAATCAGATGAAGAGGTCAATATCTTTAGCAATCCAGATGTATGAAACCTTTCCTCTGTGTTTTTTTAATTGTTCAAAATCTTGACTTGTCTATGTCTTGTGAATCTAGTATCATGTGTTGTGTCATTAGGAAAGCTGATTGGTTGCACTCCTTAAAGAGCGAAGAGTTAAAACTCTAGGAGTTTTGACTTGGTTTTATTTGAGTTGGTTTACCTCCCTTACAAAACATTTGTTTACTGCAACTCTGTTATAATAAATGTCAGATTCCTCTGCATTGCATTTGCTGGACTTCCAGGCAGATGCATCATGTGAAACCTTGCTCTGTTGCTTCTTACTCCCACACAGATTTATATATTTTTTCCATCAGCGAGAGGGAAAAAACACATTTATGTGTGATAATGTTTTTTCTGTAATCTCTCTCTTTCTTTAATGTGTCTTTTATTGCACCAGTACAGAACAAAGCCCCCAGGCGCTGCTTACACACAAACACTATTCTCTTTCTTGCTACAATCATACACACACAGAAAAAATGCACATGGGAATTATGGGAACATGGCACAGTACAGTATGTCTGACTTAATCTTAAGAGATCAGACAATATGTTTATACACGCTCCTAAACATACACCTACTATCAACCACAAGTGCGAACAATGCAAACAAGGATAATGTCATGATTTAGCTGTCAGAGAAGAAGTAACTCTGGGTCGTTCGTCACTTTGCTGACAGTCGCTCACACAAAACAATAACTGGTTGAGTGTTTTAAACTGGTTTTATGAGCAGGAAGCTATATCTTCCTGTTAGCCCTCGGCTACAGAGCAGGCATGCAGACAAAGCAGCAGCACAGACATAAAGTGGAAGAGACAGAGAAACCAGACGTTGCAAATAAGGGAAGAGAAAATGGCTTAGAGTGAGTAAGCGAGTGTGTGTATACCCTGTTGCCAATGCTATTAAAGTTGTATTGCACAGGGCTTTTAGAGCATCGACCATCAGCCAAGTAACTTTAGCTAATAATTTTTTTAAAACCTCAGTGCTTTGTGCACATGGGGGCTTCCCAGTGTGTGTTGTGCATTATGTGGGGTGATGGTTGGGGATTGTCAGTCTGTATCTGTATAATAAAATCTCTCTTTAAAGCAAGTGAAAATGCATAAATCGTTTTTGACATTTCAGGCTACAGGCCCTAATTTTTTTACATGTTCAGGTCACATCATGAAAGAATATGTAGAGTTTTTTCTCTCTTGGACTTTCTTTCAGTTTGAGCACAAACATCAGAATTAATAAGTCTCACTGCCAATAAAACAAAGGGCAAAATAAGAAAATCCAATGAGAGTTCAATTTACATAATAAGATCTGATTAAACTGTAATTTTCTCTACTTTCCACTATACCAGCACTTGATTAAGGTTTTAATTTTCGAGGCATTGTGTTTTCAAGCATTGTTTTCCTCATTAAGTCCAAGCAGCTGATTAAAGTACTTCTGTATCTGTCATGCTAATGAGGTAAGTCTTTGACCAGAAGGGGTGTGTCAAATAAGCTTTGAGAACTTTTAGAAATTAGTCAAAGTGACTGGTTTTGCCTGTCACCACATCAGAGAAGCAGAAGAAACTTAAAATTTGCCCCAAAAAGATATGCCTCAGTCAACATTATGACGCCATTTTGCTAATTAGTCATTCAGTTGTTGTATCTGCTTTGTCTAAGCAGATGCATTAAAAGTTTTAAAGGCATTATACAACTAAGAGGGCTGTGTGTAGTGGCTCCCTCTTCTCCCTCTATAGAATAAATCCACCTACACACTCACTCAAACGAACATGAGGTTGTCCAGGAGCTTTTAAAGCTTTTTTATTAACTGCAACCACTGTCTGCTTTTAGCTGCAAACCTCTAACCATGCTTCAGTCTTTAAGTCTTTACTATAACATTAACACTAAAGGCTATGAAAGTATAATTGAAAAAGTACTAAGTAAGTATGTCTAGTTTGGAAAGAATGCTGGGAAAAATCTCTTTTCTTTCGAAAAAGAAACAGACGTAATGGCTAATTTTTTCACAGCTCCATCTTGATGAAACTAAAATATTTCTGCAACAATTGTCCTTGGTCAGATGAGACTAAAGTAAAGATGTCTGGCTATTAGTCAGAGTAACATGTTTGCCAAAAACCAAACTGAATTTAAGCAAAAGCACCTCATACCAGCCATCAGGGCTCATTTAGCATTTTTAACCTACTTCAAATATTTACTACTGAATGGAGAGTACACTAGCTGCAGGTGTAATTAGTCGATATGCAATAAAATGTTTTCACTTCACTGTGAATTGAAAATCAATCAACCAGACACCTAATTTACTTATTTATGATAATTTCAAATGGGATTAAATTTGATCTCAAATTAGTCACAACAACCATCTAAGGTTGAAGGGTAAATTTACAAAGGTATGCACTGGTGCTAAATGCTGCTGAGTTTGCAAGTGTTTCCAATTCTGAAAGTAGACAAGAAACAGTCAGCAAGATGTGGCATTCCAGAAATCTTCCTTTTCTATTCTCATATAATTAGAGGTGTGTCTAATTGGGATTGTTTAGACTGCAAGTACATCTAAAAAAAACATACAAATATTGTGTAAAAGTGCAATATTTTTTGTCAGTCATTTCAGAAAGTGAAACGGTAATTTTATAGAGATTCATACCATATAGAGTTTGATTGGAACTTTTATCAAAACTCACTGAAACTTTTATTATCTGCTTTATTATCTGCTTTTAAACAAAGAGTAAAGGACCTTTTTAAGGAGTCATGTATTTGTTTTACTGAATAAATGCATTGCTTGTTGTATGTTTGTTGTCCTCTCCCCATTTTCCCATTTAAGTGTTTAAGGACTGTCAGGCTAACATTGTTAATAAGAAATTGTTCTTAATGTTTTGACTGGAGAAATAAAGGTTCAATAAAAATAAAGTAAAACATTTCAAGCTTTGATCCTTGTAATTTTCATCATAATGGCTTACAGGTAAAGAAAACCCAAAATGCACTGTCTCAGAAAATTGAACCGCCACCTTAACGTGGTGGAGGGGTTTGAGTGTTCAAATGATCCTAGAGGCTATGTTGTCTGGGGCTTAAATGCCCCTGGTAGGGTCTCCCATGGCAAACAGGCTCTAGGTGATGGGTCAGACAAAGAGCGGTTCAAGAATCCTTCATGAGGACAAATATATCGAGGCACGTGACGTCGCCCGGTACGGCGGAGCCGGGGTCCCACCCTGGAGCCAGGCCTGGGGTCGGGACTCGTCGGAGAGCGCCTGGTGGCCGGGTTGCTCCTCGCGGGACCCGGCCAGGCCAAGCCCGAACGAGAGACGCGAGGCCATCCCCCAGTGGGCCCACCACCTGCAGGGGGAACCGTGAGGGACCGGTGCAAAGAGGATTGGGTGGCGGACAAAGGTGGAGACCTCAGTGGCCCGATCCCCGGATACTTAGGCTGGCTCTAGGGACGTGGAATGTCACCTCGCTGGGGGGGAAGGAGCCTGAGCTTGTGCGGGAAGTCGAGAGATATCGACTAGAAATAGTCGGGCTCACCTCCACGCACAGCGTGGGCTCTGGAACCCATCTCCTGGAGAGGGGCTGGACTCTCTTCTACTCTGGAGTGGCCCAAGGGGAGAGGCGCTAGGGACGTGGAATGTCACCTCGCTGGGGGGGAAGGAGCCTGAGCTTGTGCGGGAGGTCGAGAGATATCGACTAGAAATAGTCGGGCTCACCTCCACGCACAGCGTGGGCTCTGGAACCCATCTCCTGGAGAGGGGCTGGACTCTCTTCTACTCTGGAGTGGCCCACGGGGAGAGGCGGCGGGCTGGGGTGGGTTTGCTTGTTGCCCCCCAGCTCAGCCGTCTCGTGTTGGGGTTTACCCCAGTGGATGAGAGGGTCGCATCCCTGTGCCTTCGGGTCGGGGATAGGTCTCTGACTGTCGTTTCGGCCTACGGGCCAAGCGGTAGTGCGGAGTACCCGGCCTTCTTGGTGTCCCTGTCGGGGGTGCTGGATAGTGTCCCTCCCGGGGACTCCATTATTCTGTTGGCGGACTTCAACGCCCACGTGGGAAACGACAGTGACACCTGGAGAGGCATGATCGGGAGGAATGGCCTCCCCGATCTGAATCCGAGTGGTGTTTCGTTATTGGACTTCTGTGCTAGTCACGGATTGTCCATAATGAACAACATGTTCAATGTACATGTACATAAGGGTGTCCATCAGTGCACTTGGCACCAGGACACCCTAGGCAGGAGGTCAATGATCGACTTTGTCGTCGTATCATCAGACCTTCGGCCGCATGTTTTGGACACTCGGGTGAAGAGAGGGGCTGAGCTGTCCACTGATCACCACCTGGTGGTGAGTTGGATCCGCTGGAGGAGGAAAAAGCCGGACAGACTTGGCAGGCCCAAGCGCATAGTGAGGGTCTGCTGGGAACGCCTGCCGGAGCCCTCGGCCAGGGATGTATTCAACTCCCACCTCCGGGAGTGCTTTGACCAGATTCCGGGGGATGTTGGAGACATAGAGTCCGAGTGGACCATGTTCTCCGCATCTATTGTTGATGCTGCTGCCCGTAGCTGCGGCCGTAAGGTCTGCGGTGCCTGTCGCGGCGGCAATCCCAGAACCCGGTGTTGGACACCGGCAGTAAGGGATGCTGTCAAGCTGAAGAAGGAGTCCTATCGGCTGTGGTTGGCTTGTGGGACTCCTGAGGCGGCTGACGGGTGGCTCGAAGCGATTCTGGCAAACCGTCCGGCACCTCAGGACGGGGAAGCAGTGCTTCGCCAACACTGTTTATAGTGGGGGTGGGAGGCTGCTGACCTCGACTGGGGACATTATCGGGCGGTGGAAGGAGTACTTCGAGGATCTCCTCAACCCTGCCATCACGCATTCCCTGGTGGAAACAGAGGCTGGGGACTCGGGGTTGGACTCTTTCATCACCCAGGCTGAAGTCACCGAGGTGGTTAAAAAGCTCCGCGGTGGCAAGGCTTCGGGGGTGGATGAGATCCGCCCTGAGTACCTCAAATCTCTTGATGTTGTGGGGCTGTCATGGTTGACACGCGTCTTCAACATTGCATGGCGGTTGGGGACAGTGCCTCTGGACTGGCAGACCGGGGTGGTGGTCCCCCTTCATAAGAAGGGGGACCGGAGGGTGTGGTCCAACTACAGGGGGATCACACTCCTCAGCCTCCCTGGTAAGGCCTACGCCAGGGTATTGGAGAGGAGAGTCCGGCCGATAGTCGAACCTCGGCTTCAGGAGGAGCAGTGTGGTTTTCGTCCCGGCCGTGGAACACTGGACCAGCTCTATCCCCCTCACAGGGTACTCGAGGGTTCATGGGAGTTTGCCCAACCGGTTCACATGTGTTTTGTGGACCTGGAGAAGGCATTCGACTGTGTCCCTCATGACGCCTTGTGGGGGGTGCTCCAGGAGTATGGAATCGGAGGCCCTTTATTAGGGGCCATCCGGTCCCTGTACGAGCGGAGCAGGAGTTTGGTCCGCATTGCCGGCACTCAGTCGGACCTGTTCCCGGTGCATGTTGGACTCCGGCAGGGCTGCCCTCTGTCCCGGTCCTGTTCATAACTTTTATGGACAGGATTTCTAGACGCAGCCAAGGGCCGGAGGGGGTCTGGTTTGGGGACCAGTGGATTTCGTCTCTTCTTTTTGCAGATGACGTGGTCCTGCTGGCCCCCTCTAGCCAAGACCTACAGCATGCGCTGGGGTGGTTCGCAGCCGAGTGTGAAGCGGCTGGGATGAGGATCAGCTCCTCCAAGTCAGAGGCCATGGTACTCAACCGGAAAAGGGTGGCTTGTCCTCTTCAGGTTGGAGGGGAGTTCCTGCCTCAAGTGGAGGAGTTCAAGTATCTCGGGGTCTTGTTCACGAGTGAGGGAAGAATGGAGCGGGAGATCGACAGACGGATCAGTGCGTCTGCCGCAGTAATGGGGGCGCTGTGCCGGTCCGTTGTGGTGAAGAGAGAGCTGAGCCGAAAAGCGAAGCTCTCGATTTACCGGTCGTTCTACGTTCCCTCCCCTCACCTATGGCCATGAACTTTGGGTCATGACCGAAAGAACGAGATCCCGTATACAAGCGGCTGAAATGAGCTTTCTCCTGGACGCCTTCCTCGGGAGGTGTTCCAGGCACGTTCCACCGGGAGGAGACCCAGGGGACGGCCCAGGACACGCTGGAGGGACTATGTCTCTCGGCTGGCCTGGGAACACCTTGGGCTCCCCTCGGAGGAGCTGGAGGAGGTGTCTGGGGAGAGGGACATCTGGGTGTCTCTGCTGAGTCTACTCCCCCCGCGACCCGGTCCCGGATAAAGCGGAAGACGACGAGTACGAGTACGAGTATCACAATAGACCAATCAAAAAATATGTTTTAAGCACAAATATCAGCCTTCTGAAAAGTATGCCCATTTCTATACACTCAGCAATTGGTTGGACCTCCTCTTGCATGAATTACTGCATCAATGCACCGTGGCATAGAGGCGATCAGCCTGTGGCAATGCATAGGTATAATGGGAGCCCAGATTGCGTTGATAGCTGCCTTCAGGTCATTTGCCTTGTTGGGTCTGGTGTCTCTCATCTTCCTCTTGACAACAGCCCATAGATTCTATTAGGTTCAAGGTCAGGCCATTGTGCTGGCCAATCAAGAATAGGAACACCATTGTCATTGAACCAGCTTTTGGTACATTTGGCAGAATGTACCAAAACTCAATTTGGAATTTCCTGGTAAATGGCTGCATTGACTGTGGACTTCAGAAAACACAGTGGACCAACACCAGCAGATGACATGGCACCCCAAACTGTAGAAACTGTAGACTGTAGAAACTTCACACTGGACTTCAAGCAACATGGTTTCTGTGCCTCTCAACTCTTTCTTCAGACCATTGACCTTGATTTCCAAATGAAATGCAGAATTTACCTTAATCTGAAAACAGGACTTTGGACCATTGAGCAACAGCCCAGTTACTGTTCTGCTTAGCCCAGGTAAGACGCTTCTGACATCTCTGGTTCAGGACTGGCATGACATGAGGAATGAAACACTTGTAGCTCATGTCTAGTATTCGTCTGTGTGTGGTGACTCTTGATGCACTGACTCCAGCCTCAGTCCACTCCTTGTGAAGTTCCCCCAAATTATTGGATGAATTTCGCTTGACAATCCTCTCCAGGCTGTGGTTCTCCCTATTGCTGGTGCACCTTTTTCAACCACACTTCTTCCTTCCTCTCAGTTTTCTGTTATATGCTTGGATACAGAACTCTGAACAAACAGCTGCTTCAGAAATTACCTTTTGTGGCTTACCCTCCTTGTGAAGGGTGTCAATGACTGTCTTCTGGATATCTGTCCTGTCAGTAGTTATCCCCATGACTGTGTAACCCATGACCCAGACTGAGAGACCATTTAAATGCTCAGGAAACCTTTTCAGGTGTCAATCAGTCAGTCAGTAAGTCATTTTCTACCACTTATTCCATAGTGGGTCACGGGGGAGCTGGTGCCTATCTCCAGCAGTCTATGGGCGAGAGGTTGGATACACCCTGGACAGGACGCCAGTCCATCTCAGGACAACACACAAACCACCATGCACACACTCATTCACACACCTAAGGGCAATTTAGAGAGACCAATTAACCTAACAGACATGTCTTTGGACTGTGGGAGGAAGCCGGAGTGCCCAGACGTGAAGAACCGCCACCGTGCACTGTGAGTTTCCAATAATGAACTTTTTCACAGTTTTTAATTTACTGAGACACTGAATTTGGGGTTTTCTTTACCTTTAAGCCATAATCATCAAAATTACAAGAAACAAAGGCTTGGAATATGTCACTCTATTTGTAATAATTGTATTTAATATATTAGTTTCACTTTCTGAGATGACTGGCAAAAAATATCGCACTTTTACTCAAGATTCTCATTGTTTGAGATTTACCTGTATGTGTAATAATTTTAAAATCTCATGATCTTAATACTTTTATCTCTGAATGAATGACATTTCTACAATCTGCAGCATCATTTACGTATGGTGGAGAAGCAAAGCAAAAGGGGGAAAAGAACCTCTCACATTAGAAGTTGTCATTTGGTTTTCAGCCACTTGTTAGGTACATATTTCCTGCTTTTTGTAAATACATGACAGCATGGTATACCCTCATCTTTTGGTATCTGAGGTTGGACCATGTCTTTATATAGTCTTGACAAATAAAAACCAGTTTTCATGATGTATCAGTGTATGGATCACTGGGTTTTATTCTCTCCAACCTCTTTCTCCATTGTTGCTGTATAGATCAATATCACTCAGCATTTATTTACTCACATACAATCCAAGCTATAGTTGAAAAAACATCTTCATTTCAAGCAGTGATGAAAAAACACCATCAAGCTGATTTGGGATGTAATAGTGAAAGCAATGCTGTCCCGCTGTATAAGTTTTCACAATATCGTAGTTGGGCTGGGAAAACCTGTAGGCACATTGTTTGCTGCTAATTCTCTCTGACTCCTCTGATGTCTTGTTTAACTGTGTTTTTGTATTATAAGTGTGTTTGTGTATTATTAGTGACAACTACGCGCTTAGTTAAAAGAAGAGGCCTTTAATTTTAAATTCAACAGTAAAGCAGACTTTTAAACACAGATGTTGACCTATGAAGTTGCACCTTTCTTTAGGTAATCCGGTGTTAGTTTTCCCATTAACCATTTATCTTTAAAAATGTCTGCTATGACCTCACCATGAGTGTGGTTCCACAACAGAACAGTAGACATTGGCAGTATTCCCTTGTGCAGAAGCTGTTTTTGCACTAATGGTCCCAAACACAAGGATTATGCAAATTTCCCGAGTTTCCAATTGTTACAGACAAATATGGTAGCAGGCCAAACCCAACACATTAAATTAGAGGAGATGGTGTAGTCCTGAATTTCTGTATATCCTCCTGCACTGCTGTTCAGATATTAATAACTTTCAGAACAAGAAGGTTGTAGTGACTCTGGATCTGCAGGGAAATGCTGCTACATTTTCCTCTCTTTTCTGCCTGGAAGCTCTTACTAACAGGAATAGAAACTGAACTGAAGACATTTTTTTTAATAAACCATCAAGACACAACCAGACTGTCAAATAAGGATGACATTTTTAGCTCTTACATTTACTAAATCTCTTTTTGAATTTAAATTTAGAGTTTTAATTAGTTTACGTTGCTGTCTATTTAGATAAACGTGTATTTGGATGGCAAGACAGCATTTAATCGCTTGTCCAACAAACTGACTGAATTTGACTGACTGGAATTGTCAACAATGAACCATGCAGGATGACTGTGAGAAAGCCAGCATTATTTTTCTCCAACAGTTAACTTGTTATTTACTACATCTACTGGAGGAAATTTAAAGGAGCCACAAGGACAGAATGTACTGTCCCAATTTTTGTGCATTATCACTGAAACTGGCGGCAGCATTAAAAATTAACTAATACGTACTATATTGTACAGCACACAGTGGGACCAACAAGGCACAAGACATTTTAAAAGACACTGACCTTGATTGAATGACTGTTTTTCAATTTTGTAAAGCCCAGATGTTGAGATCATAGCTTTGCAACCTCTTTAACAGTTAATTCACATCCTTTAAATTATTGGAGGTGCTTCTTGGATGTGTTTGAGAGCCCACTCTAAACCAGCAAATCAGTCAAGATATCAGAATAAGACTTGTGGACCTCCACAAGTCTGGTTCCTTCTTGGGTACAAGTTTCAATGTCATATGCTGGGGTTTTGCAGGACCAAAGTGCAAGCAGGAGCATTGGAGCCGCATGGTGAGTAGGAAGATATTTAATAACTGAACTGGTAACTTATACAGAAAACAGGATACGTAGCATGGGTTAAGCAACTGGCATGGAGCAGGCATTTGGAGCAAACCATTTCAGGTGACTACCTCTTGAAGCTCATCAACAGAATGCCAAAGAGTGTGCGTAGCAGTAATCAAACCAAAAGGTGGCTACTTTGAAGAACCTAGAATATAAGACATATTTTCAGTTGTCTCACACTTTTTTGTTCAGCATATAATTCCACATGTGTTAATTCATAGTTTTGACCCCCTTCAGTGTGAAGCTACAATATTCATAGTCATGAAAATAAAGACAGCTTTTTGAATAAGAAGGTGTGTCCAAACTTTTGGTCTGTACTGTAAGTAAACCATGGGATGAACTAAAATAGTAACACCTAGAACTTAAACCACAATGAAAGAAACAGACATCTACAGAAATCCAAAACTCAAACACCTAAGAATCGTTGCATTCAAATGCAAGGAGGCACCACATTTATCAGTTAAATTATTATAGCATGAGGATGTCCAATCATCTTCTGTTGAGGAAGAAGACTGGTTGTGTGTCCCAGAAATGAATGTGTTTTGGTGTGAAATTGGCTGAAAGGTCACTCAGAGGAAACAGCAATAATTTTAAAAGCAGCTTAAAAAACCCAGACTGCAGTTAATGCACTCAGGGAAACCAACCTTAACTGTTGGACACATTTTCTGTGTTTCAATTAAACTAAATGGATTGGGGCATAATATCCACTGTTACATTTTGAGGAAAAGGGGTAAGCTCTCAAGCCAGAGAAAAGTATCCCATCTGCAACAAAGTCAATATTTTTTAAAGTTGTGGAAGGATTCACAAACTGTTTGATCCGAGTCACACAGTTTAAAAGAAATTTGTACTAAATACTGAGTTTATAAGTAATTTAAAAAATCTTTTAAAGTTCTCTCTCCTGTCATTCTAGCATTCAGCATATAGAAATAATTTTGGTAATACTAACTGACCTAAAACCAAAACAATTTAGTCTGACTGAATGTCAAACAGTGTGTAAAAATAGCTCTGTGTCTGTTTCAATCTGTACGTTAAAAACTGTGTATTTGTGGTACAAATTTTGGTTTTTACATCTTATTCACTTCTTCAGAGTTCAGGTGTGGACTCAGTGAAGGATAAGCATCCCTCGCACCATGACTGTGTTTTACTGAACGTCAATGCATACAAATAAATAGACATGTTCTGTTTGTGCTAAGTCATGGTATATATATTCCCCTGAAGCCGATTAACACAGGAAAAAAAACTACTGGTTGCCTCAAGGTCACTCAATCTAAAAAGAATGACCTGTATCTCACTGCTTTACCTGTGAATTACAGGGAAGGACAGAAAGAGGGATAAAAATGAAGAAAAAGAGAGACTGAGAGACAGGCAAATAGAAGGAGCGAAAGACAAGGAAGCAGTAAAAGCAGTAGCTTAAAAGAAAAAGACAAACTGAAGTCATTTAGGCATTTCTTCCACCTGAACAATCCAGGGTTTGTCCAAATTTAGTTTAAAGAGATGGTGGAACATCCAGTCCTCGACATTAACCAGAAAGTCAAGAAACAGCAGCAACTTAGAGCAAATTTCTGAGGAGGTTTCTGTCTTTGACTGCTGTGTTTCTTTTTATTTGTTTGTTATTAACATGCCCAGTTTTCCAGTCTCTCATTTTGTGAATAAATATCAGCAGATCTATATGGAGTGATAAGACCACTTGTATCTGTGTTGCTGAGGGTTAATTTCTTTCCTCTCTTGTAGTAGCAGTTTCACTCAAAACTGCAGAATGTGAACTGACAGATTAATAGACAGGAGTAAAGATTGATGAATGAATTGATGAATCTGACTTTTTGTAACTAATCTGCATTAGATTTATGAGTAGTGTATTTATTTAGGCTTTTTACCTATTTCCTGCTACAAACTTGTATGATTTATAATAGCAGTGCAACTGGTTTTACATGGTCAGTAAATCATGTCTTTGCTCCATTTTGTTCGTTTTGTTTTTTTGTCACAAAAAACATTTCACATCATCAAACAAATTAACCTAAGTAAACACAAAAGCAGTTTACAAATGATAATTTTATTTATTAATAAAAAAGTAATTACCTACTCATGAAATCATGAGTCTGATAAAGCACATTTAATATACCATACCATAGGTTACAGCATGCTGTTATTTAATACCCAGTCATGTCCACTCAAGAAATCGCTTAAACAGAAGCTGTCCAACAGCATGAAGCAGGCTAAAAGACCTCAAAAAGTAACACATCATGTCCTGATCAAGAGAAATTGAAGAACAGATAAGAAACAAAGTGGCTGACATCTATCAGCCTGGAAAGTGAACCAGTGATCCAGTAAACCTCAGTGAGAGGCGTTATGGAAAATACAGGGGGTGAACCTTCCCAGGAGTGGCCAACATATTACATTTACTCCCAGAGCGCATCAGCGACTGATCCAGAGGGTCACATACGAACCCAGAACAACATCTAAAGCATTGCATACTTTATTTACTTCTGTTGAAGTCAGTGTTTAAAAGAATAAATGAGAAACAGACAGGGCAAACTGGCATCCATGGGAGATTCTGAAGGCGAAAACTGCCCAATTAGCCATTTTCCCTCCCCTGTGTCAAGTGACTCAGTAATGTTACAAGATCTCAGGTGTGAATGGGGAGCAGGTATGTTAAATTTGGTGTTATCACTCTCACACTCTCTCATACTGGTCACTGGAATTTCAACATGGCACCATATGGTGAAGAACTTTCTAAGATTCTGATTAAAAGACTGTTGCTCTACATAAAGATGGCCTAGGTCCAGAGGTTGTCTTTTGACAATAGACGTATGATTGCAGCCAGCATTACTGCAGAGGTTGATGTGCTCAGACCATATGCCGCACACTGCATCATATTAGTCAGCACGACAGTCATCCCATAGGGAAGCCTCTTCTATAGATGATGCATTGAAAAGCCCGCAGACAGTTATCTGAAGACAAGCAGACTAAGGATTATTGGAAGTATGTTCTGTGGTCTTGTTGGACCACTTGTTTGCTGAATATTGGACCATTTACACATTGCTGGACACCACCAGGCCTTCCGACATCATCGGCCATTTTGTATCCAGTATTGTCCGCCACTACAAATCCCAGTGGGCACTGCTGCTGGTAGGACGGGGACGTCCCAAATCTGACGTCACAAGAGGTCTGACGTCACACGAGGTTATATGGGAAGCCTTCAGCTGGAGACCTCGACACGGTTACCACGCAACTGAAGCATCCTCTGGAGAAGAAGAGGTCCCACGTGGAGTCTTCATTTATTCTCCTTCGTTGGCCAACGAAAAGAACGTCCATGTAAGAAATTTCTGGAATAAGAAGGCCAGAAATTTCAAGTTTCAAGGAGACGGATCACCACCTTATTTTTTTGTTCTAGTCGACTGCTGACGGTCAGATCAAATTTTTCCTTTTCGCCAAGGAGGCCAAAGGACGAAGATTGACTGCTCTTCCCGAAGTTAACCGCGGACGCACGTTAACTTCCAACTTTCCCCCTCCTCCTCTCCCCCTCACACTCGCAGCCCAGAAGGAAAGCTCCACAAAGTAAAAACCATCCTTTATTATTTTCTTTTATGTCTTTATTAGGAATAGTCTGGGCAGGGTAGAGTAGGATTGTTATTTATATATGTGTTTTCTGAATTGTACGTGCATGCAACATTGTATGGAAACTTTGATGTGCTGTGTTGATTTCTGAGGCCACCGAGTCTCGCAAGTTTGTGTCTTAACCGTGTGAACACCTGAGCGCAGCTGCGCGGTAGAACTGGAATGCTATAATAACCTCATGGTGAAATTCACAATTTTCTTTGTCTCAAACTTTACTGCTTGCTAACTTGCCGCCAAAAAGGTTTATGATCCTTTGACTAGTGTAAAACAAGCACTGGAACCAGTTTGGTGGAACCTAATCAGATATAAACTTAAAATAAAATTTCACTGTAAACCATGTTGTTTTGCTTCAAAGGATATTTAATGTAAGGCAAATAAGCTCTGATTTTGTTCTGTTTGCCTTTGGGCAGTTGTAAACTGTCAGAGCACTAAGCCAGTTTAAGATTCTTGTATAAAAATCATGCTTTTCTCTGCTTTCAAGGGAAAAAACCCTAGAATCTGATACAAATATCCCACTATATTCTTGCTTCTGTATTTGTTGCTTATGACAGATACAGTCCAGCTGCTTCACTTATCTCCTTGTGACACCAGAGTGCACAGATAAATCCATATGGGGAAAAGTGCAACACAACCTTGAAACTTCAGATATTAAAGCCGCCTAAAACTCAGCAGACCTCCCCATTAATAAATGCGGCTTTACAGCACAGCCAGAAAAACATCCTCCCAAAAATACTAAATATATGAATACTTAATCTAAATCTAGTTACTGCACTTTAGCCCAAACAATTACATCAGCATTTTGAGGTGCAACCTGAGCTGCTCTGGAGAGAGCTGCAAAGTGTGTCTCCTACTCTTGAGGGGTATGAGAAATCAACCTCCAAATGGTCTTATACACCTTTCTCTCCTTTCTTACAACAAGTTAGTCTTTTTTGATAATATCAGCAACCTTCTCTGCAAAGAGCTGCAGGATCTTATCACACAAAGCGCTCTCCTCAAAGTGTTGCAAGATACAGCAGAAGGCCTTGAAGAGCAGCTCAGGTTGTACGCAAACAGCCTTGTACCTCAAAATGCTGATGCAGCTTTTTGGGGTTCATTGGACCCTTGAGGAAGATGAAGAAGCACACAACTTCTTGATGTGCTCAGCTGATCAGTTTCTACAAGAAGCTTCTGCACATTAGACTCGCCGGGCAGTGAGAGAGAGCAGCATCATTTTAGCTGATTTGCTGGGTGTGTGGCAAAGCATAATGATAAAAATATTTAGAATAGATCTTATCTCTCCTTAAGCAAGATCACTTTAAGGAACAAAAGTTTGAAAAAGTTAACAAAGATAGGCAAAAACAAATACCACTACCCTTCTTCTCACTTAATGTAATTCCTTCAATTAACAAAATCTAAAACACCTAAAAATAAATGTGTAATTGCACTTGCTGATTGCCAGTGTAATTATATCCTACCTCTGATACGGTAAGAATGTACTCTTGTAGTATCTATCTTTTAACTTTGAAAAAAGTAGGGAAAACAGTTTTGATAATGCAGAGTTTTGACAGTGAATCAGTTTAAAGGGCTGCAAATGGTGCATAAACATCAGCAAAAGTATTCACACCCCTTAAACGTTTTGAATGCTTTGGCTACAGCTACCAACTTTTGTCTGCTTCATTGGGATTTAATGTGATAGACCAACAGAAAGTTGCACATATTTTTAAAGCAGAAGGAAATTCCAAAAAAAACAAAAACTCCGGTGTGCATTTGTAGCCCCCTTTAATCTGATACTCCTAAATAAAAGTCACCTAATCAGTAAACAGAGTCCACCTGTGTAGCAGTTAAGGGAAATATGTTAGAGACAGCAAAGACTTAAGACTAGCTGAGGGTTAGCCTTCCAGCAGAACAACGACCCCAAACAGCCAAAACTGCAATGGAATGGTTTAGATCAGAATCAGAATCAGAATCAGCTTCATTGCCAAGTTTGTACATACAAACAAGGAATTTGACTCCGGTACACTTTGCTCTTTGGTTTTTGTTTTTGTATTACAGAATATACATATTTACAATGTACAAATATACACATATATAAATAAATAAAAAGGTGCATTTGCAACATCTGTATGCTGTTGTTTTGTACTCTATTGAATGTTCAACAGAGAAACAGCCTGGGGGAAGAAACTGTCTCTGTGGCGGCTGGTTTTAGTTAACAGTGCTCTGTAGCGTCGGCCTGAAGGCAGAACTCTACAAATCAGCAGATCATTACAAATTCAAGCGTTAGAAAGGTCTAGTCAAAGTCCAGACCCAAAATTGATTAGAGAATCTGTAGCAAGAGGTTATAAAATGATCTTCACAAACAACTCTCCAATATCACTTTCGTTTTTTTGCAAAGAAAGAAGGGAACAATTTACTAAGAGGGACTGAATGCAAAGGCAAAGCACACTTATAGTTATTTCTCTTTCTGCCTCACAGTTACGTACCACTTTGTGTTGGTCCATCAAATTAACTCCTAAATAGAATTCGGCCACCATTTATAACAACATGAAAAAGTTCAAGCGTTATAGATACTTTTGAAGGTACTTTAATTTACTCCTGATACATGTTCACATTATGATTATTTCTGCATGTGCAAATTCACCTGACTTCCTTACTGCAAATTGTTGCAAGTTCTTCCAGTAACATTTTGTGTCAAAACGTGGCTCCTGCTTACGTACAAAGCTTTGAAAGCATCCTTGGCTCTGCATTATGTTTCACGCTCTTTGATCTGTTTATAGAGTCTGAATGAATCTGCTAAGTATTCAGAGGCTGTCTATGCAGTTTTAGATTGTGCACCTTCAAAATCTGTTTTGATTTTCTTTTGATTCCATAAAATCCACAAACATTTGTCCATGACAGCTTATCTAAGTCTATCTGTTAGAATATTTGACTTAGAAGATTCAGTGAAGATGTTTAACATCTCAAAAGCCCAGTGCAGTCTAATGCTGACTCTAATTCCACCCTCTGCCTCTCATCCTTAGCCCATAGCCCTTTATTTCTAAGGGTTGCATCTCAATTATTTCTGTGGAGTAGGGGGAAAGGTACAGGTCAAGCCTTTCTAGCATTTGAAAACTGAGATTTTTCTGTGGCTGTAGGAGCTGTGCTTGCAAATACCCTAAAATATGTTCTCTGATAGCATATTTTAATGGCACAATAGGTAGTGAAATGTGTAATTTGGAGTCTCTGAATATACTATGTTCCATATCACTGTTCATTATTGTTAATCATCTTTAAAAACAACAGCAAAGACAAAATTGTTCGTCAGACAATGTGTTACGATCCTGCGGCCACGTCTCAGTGAAACACATTGATATTTTCACAGAAGTATCTCCTGGATTAACTCTTACAGGTAAATCTAAACATAATTTGAATATTGTGAAAAAGTGCAATGTTTTGTCCTTCATTTCAGAAAGTGAAACTCATATTTTAAATAAATTCATTACAGATAGATTGAAATATTTCAAGCCTTTATTTCTTGCAATATTGATGATTACAGATAATGAAAACCCAAAATTCAAAATATCTGAAACTTGGAATATTGCATAAGATCAATAAAAAATGTTATTTTAAACAGAAATATCAGGCTTCTGAAAAGTATGTTCATTTCTATGAGTCAAATATTGGTTGGAGCTCCTTGTGCATGAATTACTGCATCAATGCAGCGTGGCATGAAGGTAATCAGCCTGTGGCACTCGAAGTATTCAGGAAGCCCAGGTTGCTTTGATAGCAGCCTCCAGGTCATCTGCATTGTTGGGTCTGGTGTCTCTCATCTTCCTTTTCATAATACTCCATAGATTATCTATGGGGTTCAAGGTCAGCCCAGTTTGCTGACCAGTCAAGCACAGTAACATCATGATCATTGGAGCAACTGTCGGTGCCTTTGGGCGTGTGGGCAGGTGGTAAGTCCTGCTGGAAAATATAATCAACGTCTCCATCAAGGTTGTCAGCAGAAGCAAGCATGACACCCTCTAAAATTTCCCTGGTAGATGGCTGAGTTGACTCTGGACGTCAGAAGGCACAGTGGACCAACTCCAGCAGATGACATGGCAACCCCAAATTATCACTGACTGTGGAAACGTCACACTGGACTTCAACCGATGTGGATTCCATACTTAGCCACTCTTCCTTCAGAGTCTGGGACATTGATTAATTTAATTAAGTAAAATGCAAACTTACCTTTCATCTGAAAAGACCCAGACTGAACCATTTAGAGGCTCAGAAAACCTTTGCAGGTGTTCTGAGTTAATTAGCTGATTAGGGTGGGACACAATGAGTCTCCAATATTAAACGTTTTTACAATATTCAAATTTTCTGAGACACTGAATTGTGGGTTTTCATTAACTGTAAGCCATAATTATCAAAATTACAAGATATAAAATGCTTCATGGTCGATTTAAATTTAAAACACATACAAAATTTATTCAATATAACCTATATGTGATTAATTTACAAAATGCAAATCATCAATTTGTTTAATTGTTTCATCAGAGTTAGTGGGCAGAATTACCTCTGATCAAGACATTTAATTGGTCAGCTGTGCAGTTTAACCAGTCAGGTGTCAGAATGTATTTCCCAAGCTGCAGCACACCAAAAATGAAATAAATGTATGAATATTGGCTTATTATTGTAACAGAAAAAGATTTCAAGCTGTAATCAATTTCATATACAGTTTTTCATTCTGTATTTGAATATACACTGCTCAAAAAAATAAAGGGAACACTTAAACAACACAATATAACTCCAAGTAAATCAAATTTCTGTGAAATCAAACTTTCCACTTAGGAAGCAACACTGATTGACAATCAATTTCACATGCTGTTGTGCAAATGGAATAGACAACAGGGAGAAATTTTTGGCGATTAGCAAGAAACACTCAATAAAGGAGTGGTTCTGCAGGTGGGAACCACAGACCACTTCTCAGTACCTATGCTTTCTGGCTGATGTTTTGGTCACTTTTGAATGTTGGTGGTGCTTTCACACTCGTGGTAGCATGAGACGGACTCTACAACCCACACAAGTGGCTCAGGTAGTGCAGCTCATCCAGGATGGCACATCAATGCGAGCTGTGGCAAGAAGGTTTGCTGTGTCTGTCAGCGTAGTGTCCAGAGCCTGGAGGCGCTACCAGGAGACAGGCCAGTACACCAGGAGACGTGGAGGAGGCCGTAGGAGGGCAACAATCCAGCAGCAGGACCACTACCTCTGCCTTTGTGCAAGGAGGAACAGGAGGAGCACTCCCAGAGCCCTGCAAAATGACCTCCAGCAGGCCACAAATGTGCATGTGTCTGCACAAACGCCTAGAAACCGACTCCATGAGGATGGTATGAGGGCCCGACGTCCACAAATGGGGGTTGTGCTCACAGCCCAACACCGTGCAGGACGCTTGGCATTTGCTAGAGAACACCAGGATTGGCAAATTTGCCACTGGCGCCCTGTGCTCTTCACAGATGAAAGTAGGTTCACACTGAGCACATGTGACAGACGTGACAGAGTCTGGAGACACTGTGGAGAGCAATCTGCTGCCTGCAACATCCTGCAGTATGACCGGTTTGGCAGTGGGTCAGTAATGGTGTGGGGTGGCATTTCTTTGGAGGGCCGCATGGCCCTCTATGTGCTCGCCAGAGGTAGCCTGACAGCCATTAGGTACCGAGATGAGATCCTCAGACCCCTTATGAGACCATATGTTGGTGTGGTCGGCCCTGGGTTCCTCCTAATGCAGGACAATGCTAGACCTCATGTGGCTGGAGTGTGTCAGCAGTTCCTGCAAGATGAAGACATTGAAGCTATGGACTGGCCGTTACCCAGACCTGAATCCGATTGAGCACATCTGGGACATCATGTCTCGCTCCATCCACCAACGTCATGTTGCACCACAGACTGTCCAGCAGTTGGCGAATGCTTTAGTCCAGGTCTGGGAGGAGATCCCCCAGGAGACCATCCACCATCTCATCAGGAGCATGCGCAGGTGTTGTCGGGAGGTCATACAGGCACGTGGAGGCCACATTCAACTTTGTACAGAACAAAGTATTCAATGAGAATATTTCATTCATTCAGATCTAGGATGTGTTATTTGAGTGTTCCCTTTATTTTTTTGAGCAGTGTATTTATTTAATTATCTATTTTGTTAATCATCAACATCATGATTCTTTAGGCCATAATATGATCATAACATAGCATTTCTGCATTAAAAATGTTTTAAATGCCTTATGAAATATTATGAAATATTATGAAATATTTCATTTTTTTAAATACAGAATTTTCTTGTTTTCATAAGCTGTAAGCCATAATTATCAAAATTAGCTGAAATAGATATCTGACATCACTTTGTGTGCAATAAATCTATAAAATACAGGAGTTTCAATCTTTGAATTTACACCTGAATTAATTTAAGGAATTTTTTTAGATTTACCTTATCTTCTTTTAAGACTATCTTTCTTAAATATCAGCATACAGTCCAAAGGACATCCAGAGGTAGAAAGTGCACATATATGATTCACTTTAAGCAATAATCAGCATGCTAAATGCCCCCTCACCAACTGGTGAGTCTGTGCCTGGGTTACTGGTGGAGGCTTTGGTCCCCCATGCTCCTGGTATGGGCTGACTGTCTGTGTCGGGGGCTTCAGCGACTGATGTGCCTTGAGGGGCACCGCTGTCAAGAGGGGTGTCTAAGTGGACACCTGTCAGTGCCGTCTCCCTAATTATTCCTTGAATTGTTGGGTCTTGTTGGGTCTGCACTGCCAGCCCCCAGCTGTCCTCCTCCAGTTGTCAATGTGATGGGGATTCTGGCTCTTTTCCCTCTAGCAGCTCAGCATTAACTTCCTTGGGCTCACAAATGGCTGCCCATTAAGGGCCATATCTGCCATTTTTAATCATCAGATTTTATGTTTTTGAAAAGACACGGGTGAGTGCATGAGTATTGTACCGATATTATTTAGGGTTGTTATGATAAACCTTGACATTTCTAAATTACTTTTATTTTAAATAATATTAGGTGGATATAACACTATTCTCAGATTTTTTTTAAATCTTAAATCTTCAGTCATTTTGATTTTCTGTTGATTTTTACAACAACCCTCATGTTGCTGCTTTTCTTCCTTGTTTAGAAAATGATCTTTGGGGCTTGTTAGAAGCAAAGATATGACCAAAGCTTGTTGCCCATCTAATTTGTCCTGGAGTCCAGGTTTTTAACAATATTTCACTGATAACTGTTTTTCAATAATCTTTTATTCTGCATAAATGATTTTAATAGCAATGTTCTATGTCCAGCTAACAGTAAACCTGCTGCAAATGTATAGATTCACAAGTACTGAGATGTCAAGATGCAATAATTAAACTGAAACACCTGAAGATCCGAATTTAGAGTGGTCAGAGGAGTGAGGAGAGCTGCAGGCAGAAGCAAGTTTTCCACCTTTCAAACCATATATGACCTGTAATGCTACTTTAGGCCAAATCAAACTCAGGATTAATCCTTCCTTTTAACAACACTCAGCAGCCAGCTCATCAACAAATTTATACTGATAACCCTGATACTGATGTTGGGTGAACATCCAAACTTGGCATAAAAAGGCCACGGCAGGGATTTAAACCCAGAATCTTCTTGCTGTGAGGCTACGTTGCAAATTAAGAATCAACCATGCTGCCCTCAAGCACAAATTGTTAGATAATCATCATACACTAATCATCATACACTAAGTGAAGAGCCACTAAAAAATTACATGTAAGATTTCACTGGCTGTGAACATAAACAGGGGGCTGCAGTTAGGGAAAGTATTTTTAAGGGCATCACTAAAACCGAAGAGCTTTACATTCCATTAAATTAACTTATTAAACTAATACACTGAGGTCGCTGGGTTTGCTTTCAAATAACCGTCTCTCTAATGTGTCTCGAAGGCTAAACAACTAAGAGTTGGATGTCAAAACATTCAGCGCAGCGTGAACTGAATATTTAAAAGGCAAATGCATTTTTCACTGGCCCACCAGCAATAACAGTGACTATAAATAACTCAGAGAGGCTGATTGAGTTGTTCATCAGTACTATTGATTGACAGGCATGTTCTGCATTTCTGTCTCTCTGCAACTCAATTTAGAGATTTGGATTTCCAAAATAATTGCTTTACAGCAGCAGCTGAAATTTTGATAATTGAAAGAAGTCAGGTAGTGCACTTTGCCGTTTTTTCTGTTGCTGACATAGTAGTATTAGCATTCACCTTAACATTATGCTTTGTCTCATAAAACTACCAGTTGGCATTTGGCGGTATTTATAGCATGTAAATGTCTGGATAGTCCTGATCATAATGTTTTTAACATTAGGTATTTAAAGATCATGTGTTTTGGATGGAGATGAGAGAAGGGGTCTAGTGACTGGAATTTCTAGTTTGATCAGCCCAGACAGTTGATCTGAAATTCTAAAATTTGTTTGAATCGCTATACCCATAGCTAAGGCAAAAAAGACACTTCCAGAAAGAAAAATTAAGTTTCAGAGATGCTCTGTTTAATCCTTTTGAGCTTTTGTCTGCTATAAAACATGTTGGATTTAAA
The DNA here is from genome assembly GCA_036173005.1 of Crenichthys baileyi. NCBI lineage: Eukaryota > Metazoa > Chordata > Actinopteri > Cyprinodontiformes > Goodeidae > Crenichthys > Crenichthys baileyi. The sequence goes on from JAHHUM010000204.1 coordinate 34,183, forward strand.
GACACAGTATTTCACAAAAGTGAGTACACCCCTCACATTTTGTAAATATTTTATTATATCTTCTCATGGGACAACACTGACGATATGACTGTTTGATACAAAGTAAAGTAGTCAGTGTACAGCTTGCATAACCAGTGTAAATTTGCAGTCCCATCAAAATAACACACACCCATTAATGTTTAAACAGCTGGCATCAACAGTAAGTATTCCCGTAAGTGAAAAAAGCGATATTGTTTTTTCTTCCCCAGTGTCATGTGACTCGTTAGTGTTGCAAGATCTCAGGTGTGAATGAAGAGCAGGTGTGTTAATTTTGATGTTATTGTTCTCACACTCATACTGGTCACTAGACGTTCAACATGGTGACGAACCTTCTGTGAATCTTAATTGTTGCTTCATATAAAGATGGCCTAAGCTACAAGAAGATTGCAAATAACCTCAAACTGAGCTGCAGCACAGTGGCCAAGACCATTTAACAGGACAGGTTCCTCTCTGAACAGGCCTTGCCATGGTCGAACAAAGAGATTGAGCACACATGCTTAGTGTGATATCCAGAGGTTCTCTTTAGTGCTGCTAGCATTGCTGCAGAGGTTGAATAGCGGGGATTGGGGTCAGCCTGCTCAGTGCTCAGACCACACGCTGCACATTGCATCAAATTAGTCAGAATGCCTGTCATCCCAGAAGGAAGCTGCTTCTAAAGATGATGCACAATAAAGCCCACAAATAGTTTGCTGAAGACAAGCAGATTAAGAACATGGATTACCGGAACCATGTCCTGTGGTCTGATGAGACCAAGATAAACTTATTTGGTTCAGATGGTGACAAGCATTTGCGGGGGCAACCAGGTGAGGAGCACAATGACAGGTGTGTCTACCCTAAAGTCAAGCACGGTGGTGGGAGTGTCATGGTTTAGGGCTGCATTAGTGCTGCTGGCTGTGGAGAGATACAGTTCATTGAAGGAGCCATGAATGCCAACATATACTTTGACATACTGAAAAATCTGAATCAGAATCAACTTTATAGGCCAAGTTTTTGTGTACAAACAGGGAATTCCACTTTAGTTTCCCATCACTCGGATGGTTTATCAACATCAGTCCAAACAACAGCCACAACGTGTAAGAACACATCAATAAATAAGGACAGGGAGCAGTATGTACAAGTATGTGTTTTTTTATGTGCAGTATATAAGAAGATAGAAGGCATGTTGTGATGGTGCGGTTTGCTTATTTGTTTCCAGCAGATTAGCTGCCTACCCTGAGTGTGAGGTGTTCATTGTGTTCCTCAGAGAGACAGCCTGGAGGAAGAAACTATCCTTGTGGCGGCTTGTTTTTGCAAATGTCGCTCTGTAGCGCTGACTTGAAGGTTAAACTCTAAACAACTGGTGACCAGGATGTGTGGGGGTCAACAGAGATGTTAGCCGCCTTTTTTTTTACCCTAGACCTGCACAAGTCCTGGATGGTGGGAAGGTCAGCCCTGATTATCCTCTCTGCAGATCTGATTGTTTGTTGCAGTTTGGACCTGTCCCGCTTTGTGTATAAGCCAAACCACACAGTGATGGATGAGCACAAAACAGACTTAATGATGGCAGTGTAGAAGAAGACCAGCAGCTCATGTGGAAGGTTGTACTTCCTGAGTTGCCATAGGTTTTCAGGCAGAGAGTGGAGACACCATCAAGACCAGGAGCTTTTTTCCCTTTCGGATACTGGAACACCCTATTAACATTTTTCTTTGGACTTTGGTGCAGTCTGGGGGAGAGAAGATGGGGTTGTAGAGTTATTGGTGGGAGATGCGGGTAAACCCTTTGTGGAAGAGTGAGGTGTGAACCAGAACATGATCCCCTCCCTTCAGAAACAGTTCCACTGGGAGCCCATTGCATGAGGATTCCTATGTGCCTAATCATGGCTTATTTATTGGTTTTAAGATTGATGAGACAATTTTGGTTGCAGCCTTAGTGCATAGCAGCCACAATGCCAAAAGGGCCAGCATTGCAACCCCTCCGCTAAATTGTCTGATGATCATTCCTCAACATAGCGCATTGGCCACCTAACATGAATGAGCAGCTGCTACAACATCTATGATGATGAACCACCACAATCTCACCAAAAAAGTAGAATTAGAAATAGTTCCTGGTGGTGGTTTGCTCCGCACCAACCGGAAGATATGTCCAAGAGGTATACGATCTGGCTAATTTTTAATGTTATAGTTCAGTGTCAAAGAGAGCCTTAGCTGCCATCTTATTCCCCAAAGAGAAAAATCATAATTGATTGAAACAGCAAAGTAGCTCAGTCTAGTCTTTGTTAGTCTGATTTGTGGTATTTAAATACTAATGTAGGTGAAAAGTATTTTTTTATTACCGTTATGTTGAGTTGATGAATGTCAGTTTCTTTCGCAGATGATTTGGTTAAGGACATGGCCAGGGCATTGTAGAAATAAACTTTTTTTCTGTCCATCAACATAAATTATTTTAATTTAAGTGGCTTATTCCTCAACTCCAGTATATTATGATAGAGAGGGTGTTTTTTTTCCTAGCAACTTAGTAATTCATTTGGAAAAACATATCCACACACTATCTATCTGCCTTCAAACGCAACATCAGTCAGGAAAGATTTTCATCATAAATTTCACTTAATGCAGTAAAACTGAAATTGAGTCGTATTTATCATATTTTCCTCCACTACCTCTGTCCCTTGCGACTTTCCCTTTGTGAGATTAATCAAGCACAAGCATGATTAACAGTCATTTTCAGCAAACAATTCTCTGAGCATCTCCCAGTCATTATGTCTAAATATGACCTAATGACTCTAAATAAGAGCCTTGATACTGACAGATTTTTACCATTCATGAGGGAAAACAAAGACGGAGAGAAAGAGACAAACAGAGAAATGACTAGACACTAATGAAGATGTATGTTGCTTCTACAAATTATTGTTTGTGTGTGCATTAGCATGCTTCGAGAAAATGGACCTTATTAGTATCTAAACTGCCTCTGAAATAGCTTGATAAATGCACATAAAAAATATAAATTATACTTGTCAATTGCAATTTATTCAGCTGATAAAACCTCTATTGTTCCACCATACACATTGTGCTGTGAATCTAGTTGCTATTAGAACATGCCTGCAATTCATAAATTATCTCCAGCTGTAGACATAGAGTCCGCACTCCATTTTTTGTGTGGCAGTAATGAAATTTCACTGCTAAAACTACCCACTTTTACTTGAACATGACTGCCTGCTACTGAAATCTGAAAATATAAAGCTTTTTAAGACTTCTGACCTTTGTGCGAAGACAGCCTGCAGCCAAACTTTACTGTTTCTTTGTAACAAAGTCAAAAACTCTAAAGAAACTTTGCCAAATTAACTGACCTACATCTGAGAGACAATATATATTAGAGTTACAGATGACCTCAGCAGCAAAAGAAGTCGAGATTATGTTACGTATAAAAAGGAGATCTTATATAAGAATGAATTAAAAGTATCTTCAGCCATTTTATGTTTTAAACAATGTTGGCTTGTTTTTGTGTGCAAAATCTTACTTTTATCCTAATATTTGCATTTTTAAAAGCCGGATGTTAACAGAGTGCTGAGTCCAAGGATGTTAGTGGAGAGATAAAGTGTGTTAAAACAAAAAGGTCCACATGCTGGATCACACGATTATGTCCTTATTCTTGTCTTGTTTTGTTTGCGGTGCAAATAAAATCAATATGTTTCTTTTATGCCCCTTTCAAGCTGGATTGCAAATGTAGTGTGATAATCAGCCAGAACAAGGATATACCTTACCTCTGGACTTTGGGTAAGCTTAAATCTTATACTGGAGTGTGTTAGTGTATAAGCATAGTGGCAGCATATGTAGGGGGAGCATAGGGGAGCTTGGTGGTGGAACTAGCAACATATCCATTCAATGATTCTAGTCCACAATAGGCTGGCTTGGTTAGCAGGGGTTTTAAAGCAGGACTGGGTTCAAGCTTGCCATGGTAATATGCCTCCCAGTTACAATCAAGTGCACACACCTCCAGACTGCAACCAGGCTCAGCTGTGCTGTTTGCTGAGAGACTTAAGGAAATTGAGTTTTTTAGGCTGCAGTTTAAATGTACATTTTAATTGGCATTGTTTACAGTGTTGACGAGTTGTACAATATATATTATGATTATAATGTAATTTTACAAGAGCCTCAAAAAACAGTGTCAGATTTAGAATCTCACTGGGCTTGTTTTACAATGATCAACAACTAAAAAAAAGTATATTTTGAATTTCTTCTACACAGAAGTCAAAGGTTACGCTCACTTTTATGCAGCACTGTGGCGGTTCTAGACCAAATTTACCAGGGGGGCCAGGGTGGGATCAGTGTTTTTTTTCATGATCTAGCAGATGAAAACTGTGATCATATCTCCATATGGCTGAAGCTAAAAGTGCAAATTCGTAATTTTTAATTCACTGTTCAAGTAAAACTGTAAAGGTAAAAAATAAAATTCAGTTATAGTTTCTATGCCAGTCATCATAAGAAATGAATTTAGTATTATGTCTTCAGTACAGACCAGTTCAGGTGCACTGGCCCCTGTTGGCCCCTGTCTAGAAACGCCCATGACGCAGCACTCTGTAAATGGTAAATGGACTGAATTTATATAGCACTTTTCCAGTGACACCGACCACTCAAAGCGCTGTGCACTGGAGCCACATTCACCCAATTGCACTCACATATGCACACACATTAATACACCAAAACGCAGATGGGTAGGCAACTTGAGGTTAAGTGCCTTGCCCGGGGGAACATCAACATGCAACAGACGCCTCTAAAGAAATCCATTCATCTACCTCCATGGGGGAGACAGAGAAGCCGCTCGACTCAATGTTGTAAGGTGGCTGGGAAAAACCTATTTAGTGAGTACTAAAAGCATAACAGAAATATAGCTTTACAACAAAAACAGGTTTCCCATTTTTGCTCCCAATCCAGTAGTGATTGCATGATTGTGGAGGCTGTTGAGACGGCAGAGCGGTGGGAATCTGTTGTGGAGAAGCCTAACTCCCTATTTTTCTTAAGAACCTATCCATTTGATTTCTGAATAAATGTAATAAATTAGTATAATATAACATAAACGTGATTTTTAAGTGCAGATGAAAAAATAAATCTGTATAACACTTATTAAACACATCAGATACTCATGATGTGTTTACTATGAGGGTAAAATGCACAAAGTCAAGAAGAAACCAAGACAACAGAAATAGCAGTTTGATGGTTGCAGCCTGAACAGAATATTATAAACTTTATCATGTGAAGAATATTGTAAAATTTAAATGTGTTAATATTACACCATAACTCTGAAAACTAATATGAATCTCTCTGCTGTTTGGAAAACATGGTGCAGCATGAATTATTTTCTTTGGTTATCTTCTGGTTTTGCTTGGTTTAAAATTTGTCTCTTAAAAAAAAAAAACTGACAGTGTTTCTTTTAAGACAGCTGCACAGTGGAGAGGACTATTCAGCAACACAAGTGTGTACTCTCAATAAAGCAGTTTTTGTGCTCCAAGCAGTTTTAACATGTGTTGAAAAGGCATACTCAAAATGCAGAATGCATCAGAGTATGAAGAGGAAAAAAGTAGGTCTATGGTGCTGCAATGGCTCTTTAAAATAGGCAGAAAAGCTGATGGGGCAAAAAAGGCTGCACTCTGATCCATATTCATATTTCCATTCATTTAACCGACAACTCTCCACAACTGTTGATTCATTTTGAAGAATCACTCGTTCGCTTTGAGAAAGGAGTGCAGTCAGCTTATTTTGCATAATTATGCAGTTACTTTAAGGGGTTTTCCTGTAGCTGTGCTAGTGCATTAATCCATTTTATGAAGAGGCACAGAAAGGTGTGTGTCTCTACCGTGCTCAAACTCAAGCTTCACAGCCTCCTGTGGATATTCAGCTTATGGGGGTTGTTTTTCATTAACCTTTATTTGTCTGAGCTAAAATGGGTGAAAGAAAAACATATTTTTTCATTACTTTCTGATTATGCAGGTTCAAAATGGTAAGCTGAAAAACTGCAACTCCTGAGACATTTATTCAAACACCTGAGAGTAACTACTCCATCCATCCATCCATCCATCCATCCATCCATCCATCCATCCATCCATCCATCCATTTCCATGACAGACAGAACGGAGCAGTGCTTTTGTTTCTGCAGACCCTGACCTGGAGGGAGTCTTCCACCCTTGTCCAGTTAGGAACCATAACCTCAAGCTAAAAAGAAGCTGACTCTCATCCAGGCCACCTCACACTCAACTGAAGACAACAGAGCCACATTATCTGCAAAAAGAAACCCTTAGGGCTCTCAGCCCAGACACCCTCCCATCCATGACTTCCCCTTCAAATCCTGTCCATGAACACCACAAACAGGAAAAATAACAAAGAACATGAAGAAGCCCCACGTTGTGCTTAGAGTTTCTAGTCAGCTCTTGTGTTGGATACCCTTTAAAAGCTTTCTCCAGACATAATACTCACTGGAATTCCCACAAAATACCTTGGGGAGATGGTCACGGGCCTTTCTCCTGATTCTCAAAATACATTTGAATGAGGCAACCAAACTTCAATGACAACCTCAGCAACTTTGCTTGGGTAAAGGCCTGGTCCACTGTTCAATGGCCAAAAATAAAGACACACTGGTTCTCATGACTGGAAAGTTGTAACTTTTAGAGTTGTAAAGCCTATTGTTGTTAGCTAGAAATTAGTTAAGAATGCAGAAGATTTTACCAGCTACAACCTCATGCCCACAACTCTAACATGCAAGCAAACCTGAAGCCCAGCTCACTGCCCTCTATTGTGCAGACAAATAAATGATCTTAGCAATAAATAATTAAAGAATTATGGTTACATGTCCAAATACATGGCTAACAAATTCAATAGTGCTTAGTTTTGAAGACATGCAGCTTGAACACATAAGAAAGCCAGTTGTTCTTTTTATCATAAATCGTGATGAATCATCATAAATCAAAGCACAGTTGCAGCCTCTTTAAGGAAACAGCAGCAGCAGCCTCTGAGCCTTTTGCATTGAGCAGATCAATATCACTATAATGAATTGTACTCAAACACAAGCAGTTATTTTTCATTATTTCAGACCTGTGTTGGCTTTCACAATGCAACAGACTCTACCAGAGAGCTGATTTAGCAACACTGATGGGATGAAAAACCTAAGAAAGGACATTTTAAGTGGTGATCGCCACTGATTTTTGTCTCAAACTTGTGGAGGGTGAAAAGAAAATAGCTGGACATACTGAGGCATGTGTGTGTGTGTGATATGTGCAAAATCAGCAGTGTGTGTGTGTGTGTGTGTGTGTGTGTGTGCAGGTGTGTTCCTACAGGTGTGTGTGTGACTAAGAGAGAGTAAGGCTTGAGGGGATGTAGCTGCAGATTCTTGCTTCTCTCCATTACTCCCTTGAGAAATTCATTCCAGATGCTGCAGAGCTTCTCTCCGCCTTTCACCATCTTACAACACTTTGCACCTAAATGTATTCACACCTTCTTTTTCACCAGGATTTAAAAAAAAACAGCCAAAGCAGTCTACAGTATTAGTTTAATGTTCTATACTATTAATCCATTGTTTTCCATTTTCCTTTGACTCATATTATAGTAGAGTATGTATTTTTGACAAAAGTCCTCAGTGCAGCCATTAAAAGAAAATATATATTTTTCAAGATTTGATGAAACGACAAAATAAAACAAACTTGATGCACATTAAAATGCTCACCTGAAGTGTGCTACATGTTTAAAATCAGCAAGAATTTGGATGGCTCTCTAAAATGCGAGATAGCTCCCTGACTGTTTTGAACAAGCACAAGTCTTACGTGGGGAGGTGGTGATGGTTTATGATGTCTGGTGGAAGTATATCAGCATCCTGGAGTGTCATGGCAGCAAAGGCAGTCTACCATTAGTTGGTTGAGGCTCAAATACATTTGCCTTAGTCACCCTATTGTGAAGCACAATCAGAAAGATGATCATAATTCTCATAAAGAAAAACACCAGCAATAGGGTAAGTAAAATAGTACATTAAAACAGGTTATAATATAAAACAAAATAACAAAAGCATGATTTAAGTACAATTAGAGAGTAAACCCTGAGCTTTACCTCTAACCAGTTTTCAGCGTAATGATTTTTCAGCACATCCTCGTCCCTAAGCTGGCTAAAAAACTGTTCCCAAGCCGACTAGGAAAGTATTCCTGTGGCTTAACAGGCAGCAAAACAGCTGACACAACCACACTCACTCAAACACACACACACCCAGACAAAGCACTATATTACTGGTCCACCAGGGAGCTAAACTGCTTACAGGACACACCTAAGTCCTTAATGATCCAAAGTGTGTGTTAGTGTCTGTGTATGCACAAGCTATTTTTTGTATCTGCATTTTCGCAAGTTACATACAGTGTGTCCTTCTGGGCCCCCGAGAATAACTTAGCTGCATGCAGGTGTGTTTCCTGAGTACCGAACCAACACAGGCATGTTTGAGTTTATGTGTGCAGATCAATAAAGCTATTGCTGCAATAAGCTGGGCAGGCTTTTGTGACAGTATTGGCTCTGTCTCCGGAGAGCAGAGAATGTGTTGTGTAATTTACCTCGACAGCAAAATTCAAGAATGGTTTATTTCCTAAACCCACATACACTAACACACACACACATTTATATATATGTGTGTGTGTACACTGATGCAAATGTTGCTACATGATAATGCAGTGGCCATTTATTCATTTTAAGGTGATGACAAATGTTCAAATTGTGCATAAAGGTTTATAAAGTGGAAAAAATAAGACAAATAATCTTTGGAAATCATCAATTTTGTGTGAATTGATGAGAAAGCTGTTGGAAGGTGAACCCCTGCCCCACTCTCAAGTCTTTTGCAGCTTAAAGCCTTGACATTTTCTGCCAAGACTACCCTGCATTTATTTTTTCCCACATTTTTTTCACTAACTCTGACAAGCTTTTTGCTGATTTGCATGTAGGCAGAAAACATGAACAGACCACCTTCTTCCACATGTGTCCCCTACATGGCCTATGGTTAACTGAAACCGAAATTTCTTATGGCTTTCCTTCTGCCACTCTTTCATAAATACCTGCTTTGTAAGGTAAATAACTAATAACTGTTTTGTCAAAAGATTACTCCACCTGAGCTGTGGATCTCTGCAGCTCCTTCAGAGTTACATTGATCCCCTTAATTAGGTCTCTGGTTAATGTTCTGGTTTGGTATACTTCCAGTTGTCCTGTTCTCTTTTCCTTTATAGATGATGGCTTGAACAAAGCTCTGGGAGATCTTCGAATCTTGGGCTATTGTTTTATAACCTAACCCCGTTTTAAATGTCTCGACAACTTTCTACCTGAACTGTCTGCTGTGTCACGTGGTCTTCATGATGCTGTTTGGTCACTGATGTTCTCAAACAGAGCCTTCACACAACAGTTGGATTTATACTTAGATTAAACCACACACAGGTTGACTATTTCTACTAGTTAACTTAAGGCACTGCATTGTATCAATGGGAAACAGAGAAAATCAGGATAAATACAAATGCACGTCACACTTATTTCAAAATAAATTAGCAGTTAAATGCAGTAAACGTGCTTGTAACATGACAAAATATGAAAAAATTCAAAGGGTAAGAGTTTTTAAAGGCACGGTAAACCTTTTTAAACATGATATATTAACATAATTATAATTACATATGTAGCAGGGTGAAATTAAGCTATTACTTCTGAAATTAGGTCACTATTAGTATTCCTTTCTCTGCCTCATGCGGTTTTCAAAGTGTCCAGCAGGTGACGCTGTCCTGTAGCAGGAGTGTATCCATTCATTTGATAGTTAAGTCGCACATGTGACGTCACAGCTGCTCGACAGCTGTTGGTTGATTAGAGAGTTAGAGTTAAATTCCCTCTGACTATCCTTGACGACCACACTCCAGTCCAGTAGGTGGCAGAAAATGCACCTTAAGTTGGTTTGCCAACCAACAGCTAAATTTCAGAAGAAGTGAAAAATGTTTTAAATTGGTAATGGGACCTAAAAATAATCTTTGACGTTGGTAGACAGTGCTGTATCAAACAGTCAGTCAGTCATTATCTACCGCTTTTTCCATAGTGGGTCAAGGGGAAGCTGCTGCCTATCTCCAGCAGCCTATGGGTGGGAGGTACGGTACACCCTGGACAGGTCGCCAGTCCATTGCAGGGCAACACAGACACACACAAGACACGAACAACCATGCACACACTCATTCATACCTAAGGGCAACTTTAGAGAGACCAATTAACCTAACAGCCATGTTTATGCACTGTGGGAGGAGGCTGGAGTACCCGGAGAAAACCCATGAATGCACAGGGAGAACATGCGAACTCCATGCAGAAAGACCCCCAGCAGGCAGTCGAACCCAGGACCTTCTTGCTCCAGGGCAACAGTGCCCCCTGTATTAAACAATGAAGTCAAATTCAGATGATTATTCAAATTTGTCAGAAAGTTTTTCTATGTAATAGAACCCAGCAGATTGCATCGTGTCAGTGACTAGCAGCATTCACTCCTGCTGGATGAGCATATAGCATCAGTGGGCAATCGCTTGCATTGTGTTGTCGACTTTGGCGTTGTACGGGGTCCTTGCCTTGTTTGGCCCCTATGGGGTATTGGCAGCTGGACCTGGGAGCATATAGTATGTATGTACGACGTCCATTGTTGTTTGTCTTAATGTTGAGTGCGTGGGTGTGAGTGTTTTTATGTGTACGCATGAGGGTAGGAATGTGTGATCATGACTGTGTGTGCCTGTATTTTCTATCAGGTTGGGTCTTGGACTGCTCCCTCTCCTGGATCAGTTTAGGCGCCCCATCAAACCTTGTGGTTCTCGGTGTCCGGGGCTGGGTGCTTTGGTGTGTGTCGGCTCACTCCCGGTGGCTGCTTGCCGGGGCCTGGACCCCTGGGCTCTGTCGGCCTCTCCTTGGGGAGTGATATGTCCCGGGGTCTTGGGTCTCTGGGTCCATGGCTGGATCTGCTCTGGTGTACACGGCTGCCGGCGGGGCCTGTGGGCTCATTGCTGCAGCTCCCTGGAGCTTCTGCACTGTTGGCACTTGGTGGTTCCCCAGGGACTCTCCCCTGCTCTTCTCTGGGGGGGTTGGGGTAGTCCCGACAACCTGGGGTTTCTGTGCTCTGGGGGGCCTTTGGATGTCAATGGCTTGGATCTCCTCCACATCTGTCCCAGGTCCAGGGGGGCAGGTCTGTGGCTCCTCACATTCGCTATTGCATATTTCTATGGAGAAACTCTGTATACACAAGCGCTCACACTCAGACTCACAGGTGTTTAGATTCAGGTGTTAACAGACACACAAATGTTCTATATTGAGCCACATTTACTACTGATTACATCTTGCATTCATAAGTACCGTGCACTTTTTGGTAAAAAAACTGTTATTATGTATGTTTCTGCAGGTGTAGAAGCAAGCAGGATGTTGTCTTGTAATCTCTTCATCCTTCTTTCTCTCCTCCATTCTTTTCTCCTTCTCTCCCTTTTTTCTTTTTTGCCCCACCTCTCTCTCTTTCGTGCATCTTATTTTTTCCATTTTCATTTCTGTCTCTGTGTCTGTTACAAAAATAATCCCAAAGCAGTTTCTAACAAAGTTTCTTTTATAAATATCAAGCAGAGCATTAAAGTGTTAGCTGTAATGCTCCACTTGTGAAAGTAAATCTGTTGGGCTTCTTCTTGGCACTCCGTGCGCTACTCTGCCGCACAGGTTAATACAAAACAATAAAAAGCAAATAAAAGGTGCGATATATTTTTAAAGTAATGTTTTACGTAAAGTTGTATCTTTTTGTACATCTGTAGATGAAATGCCCATTCAGTGGTGCTTCTTCTGTATTTTTATTATAGGACCACTTTTACAAACTCTTTTCTGGAGTAAATTCTTATATTGTGTAGATTTAATTTTGTATTTCTTTTTGAAAGTAGCTTCAAATAAGCTTGAGAAGTCATAGATTAAATTCATGGACACTAAAGCCTGTTTTTGATCCTGACAGAAGAGAAACTGTATCTCCGGTTTTGTGTTGAATGTACTACTTGAATTGAAAGCTTGAAAAGCACCTTTTCCCAAGTATTTTCAAAATGACAAATCAAACCAAAATTAATGCTGCTCTTTTCCTGGGGAAATAAAAACCACATTATGTTTTTGGGATCTATTTCTGTCAGTCTTCTTCACCTGGCCACATGCAAGAACCTTAAAATTATACCAGAGCATAACTTTCAGTTAAATTTATTGACAAATATCTGGGAATTCTTAAATACCTAGTTCAACATCATAAATAGTTACAATTTTAGTAAAGTTTTATTTATTTTTCCTGGGTTTTGCAAGAGATTATTTTCACTCTCTCTGTGTGTGTCATTTTAAGTTTAATTTAGTCTAGAAGGCCAAACTTAAACATTTTATTTTTAAAAATCCAGGATGAATCCAGGAAAGAGATACCAAAAACTGATTGTGAACATAGCTAATTGTTTTCCATAAAAATGAAGTCTTTTAACAGCTGTGAAGCCTACAGCTTCTTATTAAAATGCACATTTTGTGTTGTCATGCAGTTAGTGCCCTCTCTCCCATTGATGATCATTAACCTGAAAACAATTAGCCTGTAGGCAGCATTGCATCTCTGTCAGCTACCATGCAAGTCAGAAAATGACTGGAAATTAACCTTTTACTGTCTTTCTGAAAAGAATAAAGTAGACATATGTGTGTAGCTGTGAGGCTAAGAGTTTGAATACAGTGCCATGAAAAAGTATTTGATCCCTTACAGATGTATTCTGTGTTTTGCTTTGTCACACTGAAATAACTCAGATAGCAAAAAAGCATGTTTCAAATAATAATTACATTTATTAAAAGAGAAAAGCTATCCAAACCATCCTGGGGCTATTTTCCTGCTTCAGGGCCTGGACTAGTTGCTGCCATTTATTTAACCTTGAATTTTGCTCTCTACCAGAAAATCCTGAAGGAGAATGTCTACCCACCTTAAGGTCCTGCATACTTGGGTTAAACAGCACAATGATCTAAACAGTACAATGATCTAAAGCACACCAGCAAGTCCAGTAGTGACCTAGTCAAAGTCTAGACTTAAGTTTGATTGGGAATTGGTGGTTTAAACTTACATAGGCTGTTCAGGCTCAAAAATTCAAATGTGCCTGAATTTTCACATAGGATCAGGTTGGATAGCTTTATAACCTTTATGATATAAATCATTATTTGAAAAATGCATTTTGTAGATACCCAAGTTGTTTGATGATCTGAAATATGTAAGTGTGACAAGAAACCAAAAACAAAAGATATTTGTAAGGGGGCAAACAGCTTATCAAAGCATTATTTTAAGCCCAAACTAGCATCTCCTCCATCTGCAGTTAAACGTTTACAACTCAAATCCGTGTTATTGGACACCTAAAAGATAAAAATAATAACGATGTCACAGATTTTCAGCAACACTGGAAATATCTTTAAAAGGTAAAACATAACATAACATAACCACTCAGAGGGAGAAAACAGTGTTATGGGAGCACAAACGTAATTTTTTTAACAACTGTACAGCTGTAGACCAGTTTGACCAGTTTACAGTACATTTAAATAGGTCCGCATACTGATATTGTTAATTCTTTAATGTTAAGATCGAGTTCCAACTCTCATCAGTGAATCTTTATAGCCCTCATGTCCGAGGTTAAAGTGGACAAAGACCCAGATTCTTAATCTGAGTTGCCACCAAAGGAAATAACTGATCTATTTCCCACAAATCTAAATTGTTTGACGCTAAAATAGTACTTTTGGCCAGATACATAAGAAATTATCTTTATTTTGTTTAAATTCTGTCTTATTACAAACTTATGTGATGCCTGAGAAGGCAAAAATCTCTAACTCTCACATGTCACCTAGATACAGGGTGCTCCATAATTATTGGCACCCCTGGTGAAGATATGGAAAACACCTTAAAATAAATAAAAAAAATGTATTACAGTAGCACAATCTCACACTGAAAAATGTTGGCAAATCTAACTTTAATCTTTCTACTGTTTTGGAGAGGAAGTGGGGCTCATAATTGTTACAAAATCACTACTGCGACTATATATTTAATCAATCAATCAGTTACGTTGTATGTCTATTACCCAATTTTAATATCAGTCGGATTTCATTTTTTCACCCTCCCAGGGAACATTTACTTCAAACATTTAAAAAGAACTTGACTTTTCAAGATTTCTGTGATATGTCACCTCTAACTGACCAACTGATTGAGCTCTAATGGTTATCCGGGGCCTCATTAGACTTTCATTAAACCTTGTATGAAAAGAGCTCTCTTATACCTGATGCCTCCTGATCTAAGGAATAGAGGGACAATTTTTTTGCCCATATGCATCCCATATGCGAACCATATCCGACATTTTCATGGCAGTTTGAACAGCCCAATTTGCCCAATGTTTTTCTGTATATGTGGTACTAATTCAGATACGTATCAGATGGTTTTCAGAGCGCCTGTAGTCTGAACAGTCATGTCGCATATTATCTGACCTTCAAGTCATTGTCCTGGTTCCGACTACACTTCCACTCAGACTTCTTTAAAAAAGTGTCAGTCAGTGCTCCACAAAAGGCCATTATGAGTAGCTGTCTTTGTCTTATGATGTGGTCATAATATTTTTCCCGCGTCTCCCATTGCTCAACAACTTAAATGATACACACACGCCGATATCCATTATTACTTCTGTACAAAGTGTGCTGCTGTGTGATGTCTACATTCTCCTTTTGCGCATGCAGGTCGCTTTGGGGTCGCAGTTAAATAGCAGTTAGACCACCGTGCAAAACAAATCAGATTTCAGCAAAAAATCGGAATTGAGCACTAAGACCTGCAGTGAAAACGTAGCCTAAGTCTAAATTATATAACAAATTCAAGAAAAAGGTTACTTACCAGGTTGAGTCACAGGAGGTTCACCAATGACTCAACCGTCTAGTTTTCTCAATCAGAAAAAGAACACAGGCTGAATGTGTGCATGACAGAGAAATTCTGGTTATCCTGTCAGACCTCAAGGCCTTCAGCGCTGCACAGCCTGAATCAAAACAGTAACACTCTCCTTCACACCAGAGTTGGCGATAACCTGCGAAAAAACATAACAGTTAAAGAATGTCACATCTTTGAGGGCACCACAACAACGCAGAAACGTTTTCTTACATGTACATTTTACTATTGTTAGTCAATCACAGAGTATAGATAGCTTAACTAGTAATCAAAGGCTTACTGTTTCTCTGAGGTGATACATTTATGACACGGAGACCCATGTCTCTTAACCACTCTTCAAAATGGGAAAGATAAGAGAAAGATCACTCCAGTGATGCAGATATGTGTTTTTTATTTATACGTATTTACTGATTGCAAAACCTTTGTGATGAAATTATACAATTGTTTTATCCAACTATATATCAGCACTAACACCTTTGACGCTACATTTAGAGCTCTAAATCTACTGCATTTCATACCAATGGTTTGAAGCATATCTTTTACACATAAAAACGTGACAAACATTGTGATACCAACCTCAGCGATTCACTAGAAGTCCTGAATTTGTCTCATTGTGGTTAGTTATAGTTACACATGTTGCAGAAACCTTTACTTCACATAAGTGTAATTTAAAACTTTCATGGCCTCATAATTAGCTGCCAATAAAGATGCTTAAAACAAACCATTCAATCCAATTTTATTTTATTTAGTTTCTCTTTTCAAATCCCTAATGACATTCCCAATAAGGATCTACCTCTTTGCCTCCAATGTGGATCAGAAGTAATAATCAAATCCTTTAAACAGTGAAGCATGATGGCTATTCACGATCCCTGCAGGTGCATTTTATGCAAACGCCACAGTTATTACTGAAGAATCAGCACCTGTTATATGCTTATTATTCAAGAATTTTATTTTCTCTTTTGCTGAGCAATTTGCAGTCCGGTGCAAGACCAGGCCCAGGTGTTGTAGATCGCTGCTGCAGAGATTTTTTTTCATTCATTATGTTTCAGACCTGCCTTGTGCTGATCTGTTTCACAGGGGGACAGGAGGCTATGTCCAGCAGTCAATAGGTGGCAGGCAACAAAGACTCTGAATGGAGCCTTTTTATTTGCATACATGGGTGTAAAATACATAACTGAGGAAAAATCTGGACAAATCTGAAGGACAAAAGTGTAAACAAACTTTCAAAATTACCTTTGGGGGAAGACATTGTGTGGTTTCTTAGTTGATTTTTTTTTTTTTTTTTTTTAGTTAGGGCGTCTACAACCAGAAACAACTTAAAGGCTTCCTACACAGTTAGGAAAACCCTGGAAAAGCATAAAATGTAAATGTACTATTCGTCAGATCTGGATAATGTTTAGATTTTCAAACTGAATTCCCTTTTAATTAAAACATCTAAATTTGGCAAATTTAGCTGGTTCAATCAGATATTTTTACACTGATTGCTTTACTGGTGTATTTTCAGTGTTCAGGCCATGTGGGTAGTTATTACAAATGTCAACTGGAAGTTATCTGTATATATGTATTCCATCAATGCATTTTATCCCAACCCAGAGTTTAGGTGATTTCATGCAATTTGATTGGTTGGGGAGCGGCAGAGGGAAGGGCTCACCCAGGGAGCTATTTTTGGAAGAACCACCTCTGGCTACCATGATGTCTGCTGTTCCTTCTTCTGCCGCATCAACTCATCAGCTGGAGGTAACTGATGTCACTCAGGTAATAAAGCATGTTATGGTAAGGGTGAACACTGGGACTTTTAGACTGGATATATAAGGATATATATAAGAAGAAAAGTGTTGTTCCTTACCGTCTTATTGATTTCTTACATTCAGTCTGCAGTTTTTCACATTTTGCATTTCTGTTGAATTTAAAGCTGTAAAAAAATGTAGATGTAAATTTATATTTGTTATTGATGTATTTAGTAATATGATCTGAGGAAGTCAGCAGAGGATTTACTGACAGAGAGTCCATAAAAAGTCAAACAGTAAGAGAAATTATTTTCTTACCTGAGACACAGATTTCCCTCATCAGTGACATCCATTGTTTGCCTCAATGGTCTGGCGGCTGTCTCCTCCAGAGCTATTAGCAGTAGCTTGCGTCCTCTTCGCTCTATTGTTTATTATTCTTTCTCTATAGCCAAGGTTCTGCATAAGACTTTTTTTCCATAATCCTGTGGCAAAAGCTGTTTCAAACAGACCTGAGATTTTGTTGGAGATGTCTTCCCACTCACTGGTTAAAAATAGAATAGAATAGAATAGAATAGAATAGAATAGAATAGAATAGAATAGAATAGAATAGAATAGAATATCCTTTATTGTCACAAATACAACAAAATTGAAAAGAGCTATGTGGTCTTTGCATAGAGCAATACATTATTTATGTAAAATAGAAAAATAGAAGCAGTTTGTTAAAAAGGTTTAATAAAAACACGCCCAAACACATTCATACTGATTGTAAAATTACCAGAAAAAAAATGGAACAGGCCAGGCTGTGATTTGTTGAAAAATAAATAAATAATATTGGATAAAGGAGAGACAAATGAGGGCAGAGACTGTGATAGATGGTGGGAGTGTATCTAGGAGAAACAGATTTGCACAAACTGACACCTGTGAGAATTGGCATGGAAACTGATAGGCTTGAAAGAACATGCTTCAACATTTGAGAAGAAATAAAGTTAAAAAAATCTAGAAATAGACAACTCCCTGCTGGACATGAGAGATGTATGATGTAATGATAAGAAATATACAGCCACGGGTATCTGATGGCTCGTCCACTCTTTCCTCTTCTCTCCTATGTTCAGTTTTTCTTCATCTCTGTGCATTGTTGTGTTTCTCCTCAGGCTAATCTTAGTCACGGCTGTCTGTTTGCGAGTTAGGACGAATCATCCGAGAAAAGGTCTGGCAGTTTATTAAAGAAACCACTTGCTTTCTGCTTGACACCATGCTCTGTGTCTCTCACATACTAACACATACGGACACTCCAGTTGGACTATTGTAACTCTGCTCTGCTTTTATAACTCATAATATATACATAATGTTGGGGCCAGCCATGGAAGAGAACTAGGACAGAACTACATACAGAGAACAAAAGAGACTGATAAAAACTCTGAATCCCAGAATGCTCTGCATTAACCCTTTCCCATGCACAGCTCCCAGGCAGGAGGTGTTCCAAAAAGCAGTTCCCTCTGTAACATCACAAAGCTACAAAACTTTGCCTGCAGCAACATTTCTTTCACCTTGCCCGCACCTCTCCACAGGCTGAGTTGTGGAGGACAGTCGTGTGAAGGTCTTAATCCCCCTGGCCGAGCAAAAGACTACATCTTTGGGTAAAACCTTGGATCCAAAGTAAAGTACGGCTTGCTGTTTGTGTTTCCGGTGACTGTAAATAAGACTAGCCACCCACAACTGACTGTCTGACCTTCTGCAGAAAATAATCAGAGCCAAAGATTCTCGAAGCAAACACAGGTTGTCTCTACTGATGAAGCAGTTTCCCTGCCCTGAAGAAGAAGCTTGACCCCAGCAGTAAGACCGAAAACAGACCTTATTGTTAATTTCATTGTGTTTCAAAGTTCAGACAAACTTTATTTCAATAAGTGGTTTAAACACTGATGGTCCGGTAACACAGGCTTGCTCCAGTGTCTGTTTTCCTTCATCTCCTGTCACTAACCCGCCTGAAAATATGTCCTCAGAGTCCGAATAAAATTATTATGTTGTCTCTATTATCCCAGCTATAGTTTAAGCTCTGCTAATGCTAAGACAGTAGCCACATTAGTTCCGCTTTGTTTACCATACGGCCCGCTCTGCTGCACTGCGAAAGCCCATTGCACACCGCCAGCTCTCGTATTAGTATTTGTATTAGTAGTACTTAAAGGTACATGTGGGATGCAGAGGGGTTGCTAAATAGCATCGCAGCCGCTATTTTCTTTCTGTTAACTAATTAGCTAATCGCAGATATGACATCATCGCGCCGTCTGGCAGTTTGTTTTCCATCTTGTGAGTCCATAAACGTTCACCTCCATCTCAGTAGTCCATCACTCTATTCAATTACAATCAGTCACTGTGATAGGCAGTTAAGTGTCAATTATTGTTGATTTCTATTTTTATTTTTTAAATATTATTTACTAAACATATTTTAAATGATGTTCTATTTTCCCTTCTGCTTTGCATTGTGATCTGGTTGTTTGAAAACAAACCAACTGTTCTCCTTGTTAGCTTCTAACAAGAAAGTTCTTTAACATCCATATACACACTGTATAATTCCTCCAGGTACCGACAGACGCAAGTGGTTTTCTTAACTGATGAATTTATTGAATACATCTTGGTATAGATTCAAAACACACCGTGAAAACTAAAACACAGACAAGACAATAATTACCTTGATTAAAATAAAGACAATTAACAAATAAACTACTATACAGCATAAAAACAGACAAAATACCTCATAGGCTGAGTACCGAGTAAGAAATTAGGAAAAGACTTCTTTTCTTTTTGGTTTTGCTTCTTTTCTTAAACCTTTATGTCCATGCTCTTTTCTTTCTGCGTTTTTCCCCCTTCCTTCCTGCTTCTTGACTTATCTCCATCCAACATACGTCTATTCTGACAACACACTCTAGTGATGCTTCACAAAATTAACTTAAAAATACACAGAAACTTGTAGAAATAGAAATGTGGCACTTACACACTGAACTGTTATATCACTATAAAAGACAAAAACTTACAGGCAGGCATGAGGTGGGCAAAACATGGAGTGAAGACAAAAATCTAGGCATGAACAAGACCTGATGTGGCATGAAACAAAAGGTCGTGGACAGGCTTGGCATGACTAACACTGGAGGACATGAACAGTATAAACCAGTGATGAACAAACAGAACGGAAGAGTATACATAGTGCCAGACCCAGGTGAGACAGGGAGACTGATTGGCATGGTGCAGAGGAACTGAATGACACTGATTACAAGACGACAGTGACTACAGTAACTAAAACATGAATGGTCTGAATAGAGATGCAAGGACACAATCTAACCAAAGGAAAATCTTACAGATGTAACAGAACATAAACTAAAATGCATCATGAACAAAACCTAAGAAAAAGTAAGTGAATAAACCTAAATAGTAATCTAAAGCACCGCCTGGACAACACAAACAATCATGATCAGAGAAAAATCCGAAAAAAAATCAAACACCTTCAACACCTGACATAATGATTATTATGTGAAGAGAAGTAACCATCAATTTATGACCCAATGTGTTGCATTTTCATTTTAAATGCCTGTTTTTGTTTAAGAGACATAAGACATAAAGCCAGCATTTGTTTTATGTAACTGTTTGAGCTTTTTTTTTTACAATACAGTTGTTTAGAAACACTGATTAATTACATTAAAACCACTTCAGGTGAGATGAGCAAGACAAATCATCAACATCAATGCAATGTTCCCTTAGGCAAAATTTTGGCACCCATGCAGATGTTGCTTTAACTGAAATTGCCAAAGTCAATTTTTTTTTTTTTAAATGGATACAGTACGTAGTAAAAGTTTTCATGCTGCTTGATTGTTTTAAAGTCACAAACTTCAGAGTGTTTAACTGGGCTTCTATGCAATAGACCGATACAAAGTATCATTTTGGTTGTATGTTTTTTCAGACCCACCTTTTGCTGCAATTCCAGCTGCAAGCTATGTTTATCAGTTTGGCACTTGTCCTAGTTTGGGAGTTCCTGCAGCTTGTTTTTGACATATGTTCTTGGCAGAACTGTTTTTGTTTGATATCTGACAAATAATAATTACAAATGCTGCAGTAAGTGGGACATATGAGGATTTCCCCAGGGCTCTGCACTTGAGTTCGAAGTGGGAAATTTTCTAGGCAAAAAGAACTTTCGTCTTGTTCTTGCCACCTGGAGAACAAAATCCTCTGTTCTTATAGAGCATTTATGAGTCCTAATAGCTGTCTTATTAATAAATTCTCCCACCTGAGCTTTGGACCTCTGCAGCTCAGCCAGAGTTACCATGGGCCTCTTGGCCGCTTCTTTGATTAATGCTCTTATTGTCCGGTTTGTCAGTTTAGGTGGACAGCCATTTAATGACTGTTGCAGTTTCTGTTTTTGGATGATGGATTGAAAAATGCTCTGTGAGTTTCAAAATATATGCAGCAGGTGTCTATTTACTAATTAAGAGACTTCTAAAAGAGAATTGGTTACACTGGATTTTATTTAGGGGCATTAGAGAAGAGGGGGTCGAATACAAGTGCAAGTTTTATAAAGAAATAAAAAATTATGGATCATTTACCCTCTATTTCACCAGCATGCTCTACTTTATCACATTAGATTCCAATAAAACACTTTGATTTTTGCAGTTGTAACATGAAAAAATGGGGGGGAAAATGGCTGGTTTAAGCACTGTAAAGCCATGATTTGATGCTAACGTAAATTACTTGTGCATGTAATATTCTGATAACCTGCAACATTTGAAGCACTGACAGGTGAAATGAACAAGACGGATCATTATCATCATTGCAAGGTTCTTCTGGGAGAAGTCCTGGCTCATGCACTCATGTAGATGTTGCTTTAACTTAAACTACCAAAGTCCAAATTTTTCAAAGAAACAGATACGGCTCAAGGAATACTGCAAAGACCCCGAGGCATTAATCCAGCTTCCAAACAAACAAGATTAAAGTATGGCGTCGCCCTTGATACCAAACATCATAGGACAGCATCAAAATTCCTAACTCCTGAGCCCAAGCTTTAAGAGATACAAGATACACTGGAACTTGAACGAGGGGCATTGTAAAATATTAATGCAGATGTTGTATAGTGATGTTGAGGATAATGAATTTTAAGTACATGTATGATAATTATTGTTCATGAGGTAGGGGAGAATGGGGAACTTTGGTGTATTTTTGGATATTTCCCTGTTTACTTTGGAGCTCTTAAGCCAATTCTTTCAAAATTTGAAACAAACTCAATATGTTTGTCAACTGTTTAATGGTGCGCCTATCTTGGTCAAGTCTCATACAGGAGGAGTGAAAGGTTACAGTTCTGACACACTGAGGTCAGATGTGATCTATTGAAATATAAATTTTAATAAAACCATGACATTCAACTCCTATCCCAGTTTTTATTAAATTGTGCACATGCATGCAACCCGTATATGCACAAAGGACTAGTTCTAAATCTGCAAAAGACACCAAAAAATGTATCAGGGTAAGATGACCTTCAGTAAAAACACCATGGTGGGACAGTATTTCCACAAAAATCTAAAACAAAAATGACAATACCTAATTTATTTTATTTCATACAGAAAAGCCACTACTGCTGAAATTAAAATATTGCTCATTACGGCTATAACAACGTTAGCTATTTATTCGTTGTCATTATATACGTGGGCTAAGGCTAAAAATATGCAAAATAAACACAACAAAAATATTAGAAGTTTCGAAAGCTTTTTTGTGCAGAATAATAAAATTTTGCTGCGCTGCCCTATATAGAGTAACACTGTCTGGGAGTATAATAATCATGAGCTTAATGTTCAGATAGTCAGTCTGCAATCAGCTGCTTTATAAAAATCCTGTATACAGCCACAAAAAAGTCCTGCGCTTTCTCTGGGATCTCATTGAAAGGACTTTAAACCATAGAAATAGCTTGATGCAAAATTTAATAGGGTTTAAACTAGGGCTGCACAATATATGTCACACCTGCGATATGATGATTTCACTTGAACTAAATAAATAATTAACTAATCAGTTTTAATATCTTTCTGCTTTGGGTTAATCGCAAACCTATGTCCCTTTTCCACAGGCTTCAATTAAGGCTGCACAGCTCCACACCTGTTGACTCAATGACGGCTGGAGCTTGGGTTTGAAGCCCTGCCACCAGCCGTCAGTGTAGTGCACTGTACCATTTTTAATGTTACTGTGTGACATTGTCACATTAAAGTAATCTGTGTGAATCTATAACAAAATAAATAAATAAACAGAAGTTAAACGAACTGAGTATTTGTCTCAACCATGGCAATAACCAGGACTTTAAATCCCAAAACCACACACATTTTGTTGGTTTTTGGTTTGATGTTGGCTATTCATGCTCCAAGGATTCAGCGGGGTCTTCCTCCCGTTTGACCCGATACAGGCAGTCTGATTACTGGCAACTGCTCTCCACCTGCTTCCTCCTCCTGCAGACGCTGGTTTGCTTAAGGATAAATATAATCAATTTCTGTACCAAACATCCTGTTTAATGGTGGTATTGTTTTGTGTGTTTTGGGGGAAATGTTTATGCGTCTGAACAGCAGATTTTATGTGTGATCAGCTGGTTTAGTATGTTATTTAATACAGCGCCCCGTCTGCATGTAATTCAGAAAGTTGATGTGTCCTTTTTCTTTTCTTTCAGCCTTCATGCATGGTTTATGATTTGTAAATTCTACCCGCGTCGGCCATTGTGGTCCTTAATATTCTTGTAGTTGCTTTTAAGTTTTATCAACTTGTCCCTGCACTACCTCAGCAAAATCCTTCTCATTTCTCCTGGTCCCATGGCCAATCAGTGAATAGCAGTCTGTTTACGTCACGAGTAGTCCCTACTTAACCCCGGTCGGACCTGCTCAGGAGCAGGGAGCAGGAAAGCAGGTACTTGGTCGGAAAAACCAGGGCACCGTTAATGCAAGAATCGCCACTGCCTATTTCAATAGAACTGTAAAACATAATTATAAAACTGACCACAATGTGAGCTTTTTGGACAGCAGTGTTTTACATTTCAATGTGAATTTAATGTTGAACATCTGTTTAACATCTCACGCTATAATTTTAATTTTGCCATCACAATTTTGTTCTGCTTTATAATTTTGGCACAGTATGAGAGTTTTGGCACAGCGTGTCATTTCAAGTCATTGGTGTTAATTATTACGCTATTCATTTGTTTCAAGGCAAGAAAACACCTTCTGAATCACAAAACCTAAAATACAAGCCACACAGGGAGACAGCCATGGTGTCAGAGATTTGCAAATGTGTGACTGCAACTTTACAGAGACAGAAATATTAGTTTCAAAAACATGAACTTGTTTACAATGCATTTAAAAAGCTAAACAAGCTCATTTTCTTTTTAAAAACTAAATTGTTCATGCAGTGTCGTATGGACAGAAACACAATGTGCAGCCTTGTGTTAAGGAATGCGCAGTCATAAAGTGCATTCAAAGGCAAACAGCTGAATGTAAAGTGGTCACGCTAAACAGTTGAATCTGAAGTCTTATTTGATTATTCCTCCTCATTTAGCTAAAGTTTGTGTCTAGAAAACCATATAGTGACTTTTTTTACACTAACAATAGAATTAGCAAGATGAACACCTGCACCTTCAACCCATGATTCTTCTCTTCACCTCTCACCTCTCCTCTCTGTTGTTTGGCAAGCAAAACAAAGCTTTTTCTGTGACTGATGTTAATTTAATGACGCTCTGCCTGCAGCATTAACTTGTACATTTGCTTGCAAAATTTCACCACAGTGCATCCTACCCTTTATCAGTTCTCTCAGAGGTGGATGTGGTATTATTTGTTCTGTAACACTATGAATACATCGAGGCCAAGAGAAAATTAATATCAAAATGTTACAGCATTTTGAACTAATTTGAAACATCGAACTGCTACGAAATGTTTTAGTCTTAGCAGCCCTTATCCTGCCTGATCTGTCAGTAATAATCGTTGCATTTCGCTGTAATTGGTGTTGTTACAATGTGAGATATCAAGTACTACTAATTAGTCCACAAAATTAAACTTTTAAAATTACAACAATAAAAAGGCAAACTGTGAGACCTTCACCATTTTGGACTTCTGTCCTGTTAAGGTCTTTAAAGCCTGTAGTCACAAATCCACCCAATGCTAAACATACCAGTCGAAGCTGTTTTAATTAAAAGTGGCTTTCTCACACTGCAGCAGACATTTCTGTGGCTGCGGAGGAAATAGCAACACTGTGAAATCCGTGTTTTGAAGAAGGATTACAGTCTAATGTCACAAAAGAATAAGTGTTAAGAGGACTATACCACTTTTGGCATTTCTTCTTTCTTACAAACCTATACCCAAACCTGTCCAAAGTATCTGTTTTCAGGAATAGTTTGGTTTTAAAGAGGGGTCCGTGAAGAAGAAATCACTAGTTAGAATCTTCCCTGCAGGAGATAGCAGTTTCTGTTATATCAATCTGGAGACAGACATTATTTCTCACCAGAGAATAGCATATCATGCATATGTTATTTTCACACTAATCTTTTATTTTAAACAATTATATGACATAGAAGTATTCATTTATTTACACTGAAGTTAGCGTAAGCACTATAAAAATTATGAATAGTCAGATAAGAGGTCAAATTATTATTATGTGAATAATAACAAAATAAGACATGCTGCCTTGCTGTTGCAGCCACTTCAAGCATTCGGCATGCTGAGGTAGAAGAATCATCAGTGCAGACAAAGCATCTGCATAGCGTAGCATGATAATAAGTATGCCTCACTACTACACTACTGGATATTATTAGAGTACTTCTGTGACATGTGAATAACATTTTTGTAAATTCTGTGCAGTATATCGGTTCATCTCTGTGTGTGTGTGTTAACAACTTAATGGAAAAGTTGCAGATTTTATGTAGATCTTATGCATTTTTTTTTCCAGAGATGTATCTTAGATAAGAAAGAATCCATAGAATTTTGGTGGTGATCCGGATCCAGGATTTTACTTTCTATAGCATCAGCGAACATACGTTGTGTAGCGGAGGTATGCAGTCTAAGACCGTCTTGCTATAATGCAATAGCATCAGATGCATGCATTTACTTTTAAGTAATTTATGTTTGCACTCCATTGAAATGCAAGGCAGACAATGAATAGTGTAGGGAAGTTCACGCTTTTTTCTGTTGTATTTTCGATCTAAATGTCAAATGTATACGATAGCAAGACGCATATACGATTACATTACATGGTTGAATATTGTGGTGGCAGCTCATATTTATTATTACATTTTCCTGTATTTGGAACAGTCTGCCTGCTTTATATTTATGCTTAAAACATATTTGCTGCTGCTAATTACCTTTATAAAAACACAGTGTCCAAGAGACAGAGTTAATTTAACTGATCCATGACTTCTTATTGCTTAATAGTCTTTCTTAAGCTATGGTAGGTTTTTCTTCCTGGAAAGGAACAGTTTAACCTATTTATCAGCTTGTTGGTACTGAGGATGCACATTTTCACTTTACTAATTTAATTTAACAGTCTGTTGTTTTTTTGCACTTCTCAGCCTTTCATGATTAATTAATTTGGATGATTTAATTTGCTGTCTTATGCAGGCAGTCTCTGTCAGTGAATCTTTAAAAAACAAGCTGCTTTTTAAATCATGATTACCTTGCTGCACAGCTGCCCACCTGGGAAGTCAAATTAAAATAAGTCCATCTGTATTATTTTTGACAAATATGCGCTGAAAGTGCCTTTAACATTTATCACATAAGCAGATCTGTGTACTGATGTTATGTTGGAGGTCTGTGTGCAAAACACACTCTGTTTTAAAAGAAATGCACATTTTGCTCAGTTGCACATGCTGCTCCCTCTGTTGCACTGCAGACAAAGTGGGTCAGAACACACACACAATTAGGTACACATTTCTAAGCAAACAAGGGCAATCATAAATCATATTTTTCCTTTATTTGCCTGAACATAAAGGTACAAGTAAAAACCAAGCAGCGTTCCAATGAGGGCCTCTGTCTGACTTTGGTGAACGTTTGCTTTGCTTCAACTGTTCCTGCAAATGAATTCTGTGGTAAGAAGGGAGAGAGAAAAGTCAGGAGAGCAGAGATAAAGTTATGCAAAGAAACTGAAAGAAAATGGAGGGGACATAAGTGATAGAGAGTAGGACAGGAGAGGACAGAAGAAGGAATGAGAGGAGAGGAACGGTAACTATTAGGAAGGCAACTTTGATGAAGATGATGATTACCATTATTATTATTTGTAATGAAGGGCTTCATTACTTATGCTGGTACACTTAAAATGCTGTTTTAAATATTGTTGAAAGAGCAAATTACACTGTGAAAGAGATTGGAGTATTTTATTCTAAGTTTGTGGGTGTTTTAGGCAGCTTCTTCTCACCTGGTACTGATAATGACCTCTCCTGTTAAGCAAACCAAACAAATGGATACAATATCAGTATTGTGACTAATCTTTGAAATGGATTTTTTTCCAGTGTATTGTTAAACAAGTGACTTACCTCTGTCTTTTCCTCTGTAGGGTGTTTGGGCTTAAAGAGTCCCCGGGGGCCTGAGCACATTTTAATGGTTCTGAAAGAGACAGTTATACATTGAAGGGGAGGAGTAAACTGTGTGCATTTTAGTGTTAAAGACTTAAGCCTAGGTACAGACTTGTTTTAGGGATGTTTAGTAATAATGTTTGTTAAATAAACTGATGTTTTAGCTATTTTGTATGTATGTTAGTGTATATGTTTGTTTCCCCTGTCATGGTAGGTCTGTTAATGGGAGGGGCTATAAAAGGCTGCCGGTTAACAACCTGAGTGTGGCTGTAGCTGTGACCATGTGTGACCTGTGTAACAGGGTCTCCTACCTGTATGTCTTCAGTTTTGGTGAATAAACACCCAGTGGGTCTGCACCTTTTCTCTGCCTCAAGCCTCCTGCCTTAATCAGCTGCTAAGGGGCATTCTAACATTATTATTATTCATGTTATTATTATTAGTTAGTTGATTGTGGTAGCAGCAGCGGCAGCAATAGGTGTGGTGTCATGTTTATTACTAAAATATCTACTTTAATAGTATTAACTGTGATAATGGTTGCCCTAGAAGTGTATATGTTTCGTATTTACCATACTTATTTTGTGATAATGAGGCTGAATATTTTTTTGGCAATAGTGGCCTTTATTGAGAAGTAATTTGACAGGAAAGACGTAGTGGAAAGAAGGGGAGGACATAAAGCAAATGGCCCAAGACGGGGAATCAAACCCAGGCCACTATAGCCTCAGCACATGGTGCATCTGCTCTACCAACTGAGCCACCCAGTGCCCCATGCTGAAATTTTATTTTATATTATTTATGATAGTGGAGGTAGCAATAGGAATCTATTACTATAATTTTAAAATATTTAACATATTTTTTGTATATAACATTATTTATGATGACGCAAAAGATGTGATGTGTGTTTGGGAATTATTAGTATTATTATTGTTGCTATGATTGTGTTTGTATTAAATATATGAAATAGACAAACTTGTTCTTTTTACTACATAAAAGTCCGAAACTCCTGTTTTGTTTAGTGTTCATTGTGTTTGTTAAAAAACAATAAAAATGTGAAATAAAAATGAAAGAAGGATGAGGTGGGGCAAAAAAAGAGAAGAAAACTGAAGAAACTGAGGATGACAGTTGCAGAAAGCAAAACAAAGGAGAGATCAGGAGGCACACGAGAAGAATAAGAGTAAGGAAATAAAAGCAAATGATGAGAAACAAATACTGGATTATAGGGAAAGGGAGAAAATGCAGCTGAAAAGAGGATAAGAAAATCGAAAAGAACAAGGTTGTGCGAATAAAAGGAAAGAGTAGGAAATTAAATATGACAAAGATAAAGTTGAGCTACAGAGATGTGAAACAAAAGCTGGACAAGATAAGTTGGAAAAGGAGAGTAGATATAAAAAAGGGAAGAGACAAAAACATAAAAGACAATAAAATGAAACAAAAAGAAAGTGTTGTTTAAAGAAAAAAGATCATTTTTGCCTCCTGAGAATCTTGGTTAACTTATAGTTGCATAACTAAAAAAAAGAGCCGATGGCAGTTTCAGCAGTATGTGTCCAGTCTCTAATTAGATCACAAACATGCCTGCTGAAGCTTAAGCACGCTAATAGTGTTTATTGGAGCACAAGAACCAGCGTTGCATCATCTCACACAAACATAAATCCGCGTGCTGTTCAAAGACGGTGTGTGAAAAGTCACTGCACGCCTCGAAGGTCCAGGAGGAGAACAACTAACACACCAGACTCCACCAGACAAAAAGACATCTTGGTGATGTGGAGCAGACAGGTGGGATGAAACAAAACACAAGTAATGTGAAAACAAACGGACTGGCTTTAGCTGCATGTCAATTTATGAATTCTGCACACAGAAACACAAAAGCAGCATACCGACAACCACCTGTCAGCAAGCACAAAAGAAACAGGTTTTATAGCAGATGTTAAATTGATCCAAAGGTGTACAAACACTCAGACACTCACTCATTAGCAAATTTTAGCAAGTTAACTAAATGTGTGCAAGCCACAATTTGAGTGTCTTTATTCTCACTTATAAAGGAAAATCTGCTCCTAAAATAGCACTACAGAGCAAATATTGCAGGTTGCCACATCTAAAGACAGCATCCAGCAAAATTCAGCTAGTTAATGCAATGGTGATATCCACTGTAGGATTTCACATAAGTTTAAATTATTTGTTTAAAAAGAAATCTGAAGAAACAAAGCCAAGTCTGCTTTATGTGTGTTTGGTTTGATGACATCACAAAAGGCACAAAAATCAAGCTGATCTGCTGTTACTAGTAAACAATATTGAGAGAATGAGGGCTGCAGGGTGGCGCAGTTGGTAGCACCGTTGCCTCACAGCAAGAAGGTCCTGGGTTCGACTCCTAACCTGGGGTCTTCCTGCATGAAGTTGTTCTCCCTGTGCATGCATGGTTTCTCTGTGTTCCCCTAGGGTGTACCCTACTACTCACCCATCAGCCATGGGAGATAAGCACCAGCTCTCCCATGACCCTGTATGGAAGAAAGAGGGTATAGGAAATGGATAGATGGATGTTACATATCTAATTTCAGGGAACAAACACCTACATTTATGTAAATTAAAACAAGGGCAATAGTCTTGTATTCTGAAAAACTAGTGCTGTTTGCTTCATCCGCCATCAAAAGGAATTCTGAAAGGCATTTAATATAAGCAATTAGTGAAATTAAAGCATATTAGGTTGCAAATGTAATGTTAATGGGTAAATCCTGACACATTAACAACTTATTTTGGTAACAAATCCCAACTAAACATTTTGGTTGGAATTTACTGAAGAAGTTGATTCAGTCAACCATTACTCTTACTATATGACTAAGGGTAGTCATGTGTAATATAGACAACAGAGTGGTAAGGCTGTCATTTCAACCTGAAAGACTCACAATAAGAAACACAAAGATGATGATTAGAGAAGTTTATTGGCAAATGATTATTTTTTTGGCGCTCGCACCCCGGAGGAAGACATGAATGCTGAGAATATCATGAGCTTGAATGGACATCTTAGGCTTAGGATAAGGATGTCTTGCTCCCTGGGATCCGAATGGTGGTGGGGTGAAGGCCAGAGGTGGTGAGGAGACCGTAAGGAGATTGGAAGGAAGATGGTGGAGGAGGGTCGATCTCGGCTTAAGAGCAGGAGGGCTCCATGACTGGCGGTCCTTAAAAGCGAAGCGTCAGAGGGTAATTGGCTGAAGAGGCATACGGACTTGATGCTGAATGGATGGAGGGGAGACGCATGGAGGAGTCGTTGGATGGAGCAAGTGGTGAGGGTGAGTCTTTCAGTCTGAATTTTCGTCAAAGCTCCATATTATAGGAACCCTGTAAGAGTCAAGAACTGATTAGTCATCGAGTTAGTTTCTGAGTTAGTTTTTGTGTTGGAGCAATCTGTGTTTTAACGTTCAAATATGACAGGCAATTATGCTATGAGGCTAACGAAGCAATACAGCTGAAGTAAGATACAGACCTTGAAGTGTAACACATTTATTTTTTAAAGCTTCTGTGTCAGAATTTTTAAAAAGCAGGTTAAGCTTGTTCCCTTAAGTAATGCAGTGTGGGGTTTCTTTATGTGACAACTTCATGTCAATAAATGTAAAGGAACACAAACAAAATTCAAATATTAAGTCCCAGTCTGAAATTAGACTAAATGTGCCTTCAGTAGCAATGCATTTCACAGTAAGAAATAAAAAGTAACATTTAAATTGCTTTGTTTGCATTTGATGGTTATTTACATTGACTGATTTTTTAGACACAAGATCGAGGATATCCACAGATCAGAGAGAAGCTTTATTTACATTAATGACTCGTTTAATCTGTTTTTTATTTTTATATATGTGTGTTTTCAACAACAAATGATTTAATGATTTTTCACACTAATATTTTTGTAATACCAGAGAAATACTATTGTGTTCTGTTGGAGGCTATTTAGTCGTTCTTGTTCTCGTTCCTCACCACTGTCACCTCATGCTTGTTCAGGATGAGAGATTGCTGTAAAATTAGTGCCTGGATGCAATCGTCTGGCCTTCCTTGGGTAGATAACTGTAATAGTGTCCAGATAATTGGATTTTAATGCATTGAACAATCCAGTCATTGTATAGGACAGACATGATTATATATTTGGACAAATTTGTCTTGTAACTTGCCTTAAGATGTCTTCGAAAGTGGAGGTAAGAGCACCAGATTAAAAAGTATAACTTCCCTGTCTGTTGTGTCTTAAACAAGATACTATTTTACAAGTTTGTCTGCAGGACAGCTTTACGTTTTACCCAAACCCCAGAATTTATAGGATTTCCTGCATTTTGATCGATTGGTGGATGGCAGAAGGAGGGGCTTGTCCAGGCCACCATTCTTGCAAGAACAACCTGTTTCTGTTTAAGGGCAGTATTTTCCTTAAACTAAAAACACATATAATTGTAATTGTTGGAAATATATTGAAAAGCATCTAGAAATGTAAGGGCCAGAAAAATACTTTTTAAATGTATAAAAATAGGTAAGGAAGACATTTGGACAGTTGAAAAGTGACACAACTGCAGAACGTGATTAACCTGCAGTCAACTGATTTCAGATTTATTCTGTGTTTATTCCCACTGGTAAAATTTCTCTCCATGTCATATTTTCACCAATCATGGTGACAATTACTCTTTTCTTCATTCAGCACACACTTAAATTGGCTTTTATGGGTGTGAGCGGATCTCAGAAGGTCCATTTGATCAGTGTGTTGTTAAAAATGACATTTCCACCATCCCTGCTTCTGTCTTTCTTTTTCTGTCTCATCGTGTCTGCTGAAAAGATAGCAAAGTGACGTCCCAACTGCAGCCCTGAATAAACTGACATCCCCAATTAAGAGATTCTCATTCTCAGTCTCTTCACTTCCCTTCTTTTTATTTCACTGCTCCATTGTTTTCAGTTTCATTCTGTGTTACTGTCACATTGTTAAATATTCCTGAAGCAGTATTTCTTTTTGTCCTTTACATTTCTCAGTGTTAGATCCTGCCCCTCGCTTGTCTCTTTCACCCCAACGTCACAACCCCTCTGTCAGCTGATCGCTAAATTTAATGGCTCTATTTCCATCAAACCACCGTGGTGATGAATTATGTCATTAATCTATTGCTGGGGTGATGGATCATGTCATTAATCAGGATTTTTTTTTTTTTTCCTGGGCTGCAGCGTGTTGTTAAAGAAACCAAATCCAGACGTTGGTGATTAACAATTAAAACGCACATTCACACACCCATGGGGTGACTTTTAAAACTCAGGGATGTTTGTCTCCATTTGCCTAATAAAACTCAGTGGTGAGCCCAGATCATAACATAAAATACAAACAGAAGCATGAGCGTAGAAGCCAAAAAAAATGTGCAAAAAGTTTGGCTAAAGTCCTGTCAAATACTTTAAACACTGAGAATGAAATGTAAGTATTTCGAACTGGAACTGTCAAGCCTATAAACCATTGATGAAAGAAGGAAACAAAAAGTAAAATAATATTCTCTTCTTTACCTCTATTTGGCTCTGAAGGAAAAAACTTTGAGCAAATTACCTAGGTTTTTCAAACACACACGCCACTTTGTGAGACTGTCACAGAACATAAACTGTTGATTCATTTCCAGGGTCATGACTTTCTCTTTTCTTTTGTGGAAAGACATGAAAAAAGCAGGATATGGGGGTACAGTCTCACTGCAAAATCTACAGCTAGTTCCAAGTTTGACAGGGGAGAAATACCTATTAAGAAGCTGGAGTCAGTTGAGTTTTTAACATGACTGTGACACAGGAGCACTAAATTAGCAGTTTCTCCAAACTGTTTCTTCTTATACCAAGACTGATTTTAAACTTTTTTTTTTTTTTTACCAGAACCGAACTGATCAATCACATTTCACACAAAGACACATCCACCATAAAATAGCAAAATAGCAAACACACAGTGGGATACCTAGCTGCATTAACATTACCACAATGTATAAAGTATAAAGGCAGCAGTTTAAGTTGACATTATCACTGTCATTTATTACATCCTTGGGCCACCATGTTGTCAAAGTTGGTAAATTCAGCTTTGCCTTATGCAGATTTAATGGGATGCACACCCTCCAAAAAGTTTCACTTCTGTCTTCTAAGTACACAGAATATAACACAAGAAAGGCTCTTACTTTTCCCCTTAGAGCTGGCTTGACTTGGAAAGCATTTCTCCCAAAGCAATTAAAATTATTTGAAAAATGCATTTAATATGTATTTAGGTTATTTTGATCTGCTGTTAAGCTCTGTTTTATGTCTTGAAACATTTAAGTGTGACAAAACAAGCAAAAAAAACAAGAAATATGTAAGGAAGCAAAGAGAACTGCAGCCCAAATTAGTCTGATTACTTGCTTCAGGTCTTCCTGGAAAGAAGCTAGGACACTTTTCAAAACCTGCATAGGTTTTCCCAGTGGGCTCCATCCAAACAACCAATCCAAAGAGGAATCCAGGCACCATCCTCGTCAGTTGCCTGGACAACATTAGCCAACTAATTTCAGTACTAATCCACTGCAGCTCCTTTCAATTGTCTTTTTTTACATTTTTGGACCTCATCAAATGTCCCTGAGAGTGATTTCACAGAATTTACAAAGGAGGAAAATTTGGCAGTGTATAGTCAGTCGTGGCCTAAACCCAGAACACACAACCATCAATGCAGAGCTTATTGGGTGGTAAGTTGAGCCCTTTGCTTTCAAGTTAATATAAAACCACTTGAAACATGAAAAACTCTGCTCACTCT
Organism: Crenichthys baileyi; assembly: GCA_036173005.1. Taxonomy (NCBI): domain Eukaryota; kingdom Metazoa; phylum Chordata; class Actinopteri; order Cyprinodontiformes; family Goodeidae; genus Crenichthys; species Crenichthys baileyi. The sequence goes on from JAHHUM010000204.1 coordinate 68,184, forward strand.
CAGTAGACTCGTTAGTCTCAAGACAAGCTCCCACAAAACAATCAGATGACTCTATCTGGCCTTCCCGGATGAGTTTTCCAAATTCACTTGTCAGCAGTCATTATAGAGACTCATCTCTCCTCTGCTGTGGGGGGGTTTACTTTTAATTTCTCCCAACCTCATCACCCGGACTGTCCCCATTGTTAAAAAACATTATTGCATCAGAGGTCTGCTGGTTTTAACAGGTGAACATGCTGAGGTGTCACTCTGTTCGATCCCAACAAGGAATTTACTGAATTATTACTGAGCAATATAGGAAAAAGAGCCAGTCGGCATGTCTGTAGAGCCTCGTGCATCAAGTAAATGTCTTCTTGCTTGTTTTTCTCAGCCTTGTCTTGCTCCATCTTCGTCCACTAGCGTGCGCTGAACAAGTCTAAATCCCACGCTGCTCTGAAAAAGGTGGGAATTGATGAGAAAAAGAGGTAACATATCTAAATTGCTGATTAAAATCAAAACAAGAAATGTGTGTTAAAGCAAGACATTTGACAGGCGCGTACACACACACACATGCACACAGACTTTCTATCCCTCTGTGATATCATAAGATTTTCATCTGAGATCATTGGTTCATTAGAGGAGCTCTAGTTGTTCAGATTGATTTAATTATCAAATGATCTATGCAGTGAGTGTGTGTGCGTGTTTATGAAAGAGTGAGATTATGCAGCGATCTTGGCTGACATTGATCAGCCCAGTCTAATTGGGAGCATCTAGCCGTGTAATTGATTCTGCTACACTTCACAACTAGATGAGTTAAGCAACATCAACAACACTGATTCACACCAATGAACTAAACTGAAATGAACCAAACTGAGCTGAGCCAGGCTAAACTAAAAGGCTGAAGAAGCAACATGAACTACAAATAATCAGATCACAACCCTTGGATTTACCTCCACAATCGTTCAAGAAGACACATCAAAACTGCATTTCTGACTGAATCTACAAACTTCTGCTTGTGAGATACAGTTAGTCTCTAACTCTTGGATATTTGCAGTCATGTCCAAATGCAAGAGGAAGAAATGTTAATTGCCCGAGAGGATGCAAGTTTGAATTAGCCTGGGATAGTTCATTACAGCGCACAGCTCTGAAATTATATTCTTCTATGTCATAAAGCCGCTTACAAAAGTTTTCAAGATTTTGTCATGTTAAAGCCACACATTTTAATGTATTTATTTGAATTTGATTTGATTGAACGAAAAAATGGTAATATTCTCTATGAATAAAAACCTAAAAAATGTTGGGAACATTTGTATTCAGCTCCCTGAGTCAATATATGTTGTGGAACCTCTTTTCACTGGAACTACAGCTGAAAATCTTTGGGAAGTTTCTTCCAGCTTTGCACATTTAGTGACTGAACTTTTTTCTCATCTATGTTTCTCTGTCAGACTGCATGGATAGCATTTGTGAAAATCAGTTTTGAAGTATTGCCATGTATTCTCAATGAGATTTTGGTGTGGACTTTGACTGGGCCATTTTAAACATGCTTTGATCTAAATCATTCCATTGTAGCTCTGACTGTATGAGATCTTTTGCAACCTCTAACAGGTTTTCTTCCAGGATTGCCCTGTATTTAGCCCTATCCAAGATCCTATCGATTCTTACTAGCTTCCCCAGCCCTGCTAAAGATGAGCACCCCCCAACATGATGCTGCCTCCAGCATGTTTTAACATGAGGATGGTGTTTTCCGGGTGAAGTGTCATACACAGCATTCTTTATGGAGGCCAAAAAGGTTACATTTTGGCTTCATCCGACCAGAGCACCTTCTTCCACGTTTGCTGTGTCCCTATGGCTTGTAGAAACATTATGAGATGTTTTATTTTAGCTAACAAGAATGTGATTTTCCAGATTCCTAAGAAACTTTAATATGGAATACTGCAAAGTGCCAGCATTCACATCTGCTTTGCACTTTTGGCCCAAAATGCTGGAATTGCATCACGGTGATGGGCTGAGACTACCTTTTCAAGAGGCTGCCATCTTTATGCACCTGGTCAATTTGAATGAAAAATTACCTGGCCAGCAGCTAAGTACACTGGCAGGTCAGCACAACACCGGCAAAATGGAATTCCAGCAACCGCCAACCTCACCGTGTGCATGGGTGTGTGTGTGTGTGTGTGTGTGTGTGTGTTAATCTGTGCATGTGTGTGTCTTGAGGATTAGTCATGCTCTTCTGCCTCTGCAGTACTTCCTGCTTCACACACACACTCACAAACACCTGCATCCATCTGGCCGGTCCCCTCTGTTAGCAGAGGTGTGAAATGGAGAAAATCAGTCTGGGGAGGGAAGAGAAGAGGGATGAAGGCTGTGGAAATAAAAGGGAGATGGGGGGGGGGGGGGTAAATGCACAAGATCTAGTAAAAGAGTGGGAGAGTGATATTAAACACGAGGGAGCTAGGCGAGCAAATTCACCTGCCCACTTCCTCTTTTTTTCAGCATCCGCCTTCCCTCCCCTCCTTCTGTCTTCCTCTATCATGTTTCTTCCCTCGTCTCCTACTCCCCTAATTAGCTCCAAATCCTCTTACATCCTGTGCTCTGCTCATCTTCCTCCTCTTCATCACTGTCTCCCCCCACTCTGACCAAAAGAAGAGAAAAAAATTAGGTTGACCTTAATGAACAGATCAAGATGGGAGGGAAGTAATGCATCCAGGGAGCTCAGAAAAGCTGGATCAGCGCTTTTTGGATCAGTGGTTGTTTACTCAGGACTCCCCCATGTGAAGCTGTCAGAACAATTTTTGCACTTTTCTTTTTCTGAAGGAAAACCATTAGCATTGTGGATCATTTGGAAGTTTTATTCTTCTTTAAATGTTTCTCTCCTTTGTTTAGGGGGGGGAACAGGAGGGAAGTTGTTACTGTTTGCATTGAGTGGTGACAGCAGGAACCGGTGGAGGTGAGGCGGAGATGACACAAACCTTGGAAAAATGCGAAAATAATTAGAATCACAAAGAACGTGTCTCAGTGGCCCATATGCAGCCGCAATTATTGGTTACTCTGGTAAAGATGGGTAAAAATGTAATCTTTTATCGGAGAAGCATATTCTCACACTGAAAATTGGCAGCAGTTCTCTAACAGCGAGAGTTGGAGAGGTTTTTCTTGCTTCCTTTGCTATACTCCTTAATGTTCATGGTGACAAGATTAACTTCATCATCCAGCTTTGTGTGTCATGGTCCCAATTTTTGTAAACTTTTAAAATTATCTTTCTGATTGCAGATAAGTTCAAGAGAGTTCGACATATTCTCTTATCTTTCTAAATCTGAAAAGAGAAATTATCCTCCGTTATCCTCATACAGGAAATCATAGATTATAAAATTAAAGTTTCTAAACACCCCGTTCTACTTTAACAAAAATAAAAGAATTGATTGAAAAATTTATCAGACAAGAATGGCAATTATTTTGCCGGGAGTGATTTTGCTAAAAACTATTATTTCTTATCTTGGGATATTTGTTTGCCCCCAAGGAATAATGTTTATCAAACCCAAAGTTTTTCTAAACCTGGAAATTTATTGGCACCCACAAGACCTCCTAAAGTAAATTATTGTATTGCAGGAGCATAATCTCACACTGAAATGTTAAAAATACAATCTTTAATTTATTTACATTCAATTTCTGGAAGGAAAACAATTCCTCTTTAAGAAATAACTTTTTCTTTGTTTTTACAAAATCACTGATGCCACCATTAATGGCACCCCTGACAATTCCTATTAAATAACTGCAGCTGACGCAGTTCTGCAATTTATACGTTACTTCTTAAGTTAGAGTATTAAGGGAGTATTTGCTAAGAAAAGAAAAAAAGTATCTGTAAACTCCAGGAACTCTCCTGGACTTCTGGTTTAGCTTTTTTTGTCTCACTTAAATGTTCAATATGACACAGTTTTAAATATAGTTTTCCTAGCCAAAATACTGTAAGTTTCAGTTTGGTGTCTAGCCCCTGATCTCATCACACCGTGACCATTCTGCTTAACATGTCATGGAGCGATGAGCATATCTCCCCCTGAACATGCCTTCTGCATGTCAGGAAATGAGGAGATGGTCTCTGACCTCGTGATGGGGTGGTGGACCGGCTAAAGAGAATCTAGCAGAAACAGGCAGCAGCAACCTGCTGAAGCTGGTGGTTCTGCAGCCTAAGTAGACCACCCAAATCATTAGGGTATGTTTGACATATTCTGCAGAGTGTGGGAAAGATCATGTGTAAAGCAGCAGCACAGCTCGAGTTAACTGGGTGAACTAGCTTGAAGGCATTGCCTCATTAAATACAATATGATAATTCATTTATTAAGGGGAAAAAACTCTCCAAACCAACCTGGCTCTATATGAAAAAGTAATTGCACCCTAAATATAATAGCTGGTTGTGCGACCCTTGGCAGCAACATTTTTGCAATAAATATAATGAGTCTTAAAAATAAATGAGGTATAATTTTGACCCACTCTTTTGCGTAGAATTGTTATAGATTTGTAACATGATTGGACTGTTTAATAAGGTTAAGTCCACACTTTAATGAGACCTTCCCATAACCTTCGTTTAGTTGGAGGTTTTCCTTGAGCCATTCAGGGACCATTGGACTTGGTGCGTGCTTTGGATTGTTCCCCTATCGTATAACTCAAGTAAGGTCACAAACCGACGGCCAGACATTCTCCTTCAGGCTTTTCTGGTCAAGATTTTATTCAGGGTTTAATCTCCATGGTTGACCAATGTTGGGTTTTATGAGTAGTACAATATTGTTTTATTAAAACAATATTGTATCTTTTGTGTGAAGTTTATTGGCTGTGATTGACTGTACCCTGCCTCATAATCACTGAAAGTCAAAATAACCCAACCCTGTCAGAAGTCCTGCACTGATTAAAACAGATGCAAAAATGCATAAACAAATGCTGATTACCTGAATGAATCAAATGGAGAAAAATGCAAATATTTGAAAATATTAAAGCTAAAAAATGTACAACCTTCCAATTAGCCTGTTCTGGCACATTGTTCACATCTTTTAAAGTGCTGTTTACATTATTTACTCCTTACAGGTAGAACCTGTCCAGAACTTTTTATTATTCTGCACATCATCCTCTCCTCTGTGTCATCCTGTAAAGTACGGTTCCCCCTCCTAGTTCTGTACATTCTCCATCCTGAGTCAGTCTACAGTGACCTTACCAAGGCCTGGCCAGGAAGATAAGCCCACACCTTCCTCTCCTGTCCAGCGTTCCCTCCTCTCCTCCCTCTGCAGGATTTTCTTCCCACTCAGCAGTTTGTTTTTAATTTTTCACTTTCTCATCTTATCCCCGTCATACCTCTTTCTCCTGTCACTTGTTTGCCAATGTTTTATCTCTTCACCACTTTCACTCTGTCTTTTTCACCAGTTAACATATTGCAAATCACAGAAAGTGAAAACCAACCCCTGCGGCTGTTTTCCTTCCCAGTTTTTTGTATGTTTTAGACCGTCTAAAGGAGGATTTGTGCTGACTGGTAAGGGTAAAAGATTCATGACCCAACAAAGGCTGTCAGGGAGGCACACATACACAGCCACATATAAATATACATACACAGTTTTAAGAGTAGGTGAATCTGCAGATTTCTTCCTTCAGGCAAACCCAAATGTAGAAGGACATTTAAAAAAATAGAAGCACAGATAAGAAAAAGGTTGCTCTAAAGAAACAAGTAAAGGGGAGATTAGAGGAGAAAGACAGAAGAAACGGAGGTTGTTTATTGAGCAGAAAGGTCTTTGAGCCATTTTGCGCTCCAGGGATTCTTCGACTGTGATGATGCATCAGAACAACTAAAGTGGAGGAAGCAGAGCCGCAGAAAAAGACTTGACTCACCTTCCAAATCAAGCCCCTGTGGTGTGCTTTCATCTGGTCACATCTGGGACATCCCATGGTGACTTTTCAGCAATTTCTGTTGGACAATTTTATGTTATTCACACTTTCAGGCAAGACTCCCAGCATGGGCAGAAACAAAAACCTTGCTAAACCAACACCAAGCATCAAATGTTGTGTTTTCTTTTTCTTTCAAATTGCAATGTTTGTGTTTGGGTTAGTTGTTTTTGTTCTTCTATGGTGTCTTTCTTGTTCACACAATGCATAGAAAGTTGCCTATCCTTTATTTTAGCCCTAAATTTTGTCAGGGTGAAACAAATTTTTACACCCAGCCACTTTATTAGGCACACAAGTATATGGTTCGACCGCTTTTTTCCTTAATTCTTCACAGGATTGATGCAACAAAGTGCAGCTTATTTGCAGTGTATGCCAACTGTATTCAGCAGGCTGTCAGAGAGAAGAAGACCTCTGTCCTAGCAATGATAAAGAGGAAAACGTATGAGCAGTGGGTCATAGGGTTTATGCACTTTTGCAGCCAGACTCATAAGAAACAACTTTAGGCTTCAGAACCTTGGTTGATCAAGTCGAAGTGATAGGAGAAAAAAACATTTTGTATTTTGTATTCATGATTCCTTCTGATACAGAGGTATCCTCACAGAGCCTGCACCAGGTTAAAATCATTGTGCAGGATAGCACACTGAGCACAGTGGGGGGAAAAAAACTTCAATACTCTCAAGCTGCAGGCACAAAAGCCTTCTGTATACCACAAGGAATTACCTTTTGTACAGGATTCAAGTTTTTCAAATTTTCCAAAATCCAGCCATGTTTTAACAGCTGTGGAGGTCCTGGATGTTCTAGGATGGTCTTAATAAGGTGTAGGCGTCTGGACCAACTCCTGTTCTGTTTTTTCTATTATTGCCATGTTAAAAAAAATGACACATTTTTATGCTGATGACACTTGACTTTTTTTATTAATGAAACTAGATTGAACTAACTAGTTTCTGAACTTACGGGCATGTCTTAGAGATTTAAAAGCTGGATGAACAGTCATTTTCCTGTCCTGAATTTATATTTGCCTCATGCTGTTACTGCAGGTTTGTCTGCTGCATATTCATTATGTGAATCTCCTGTTTCACCACATCGGAAAGGTGCTCCGTTGGATTGGGATCTGGTGAGTTTGGAGGCCATTGGAGTGAATTTAACTAATTATCATGTTCGATTAAACAGTTTTACTGGATTTGAACGTTGTGACATGGTGCATTATCCTGTTGGAAGTAGCCATCAGAAGATGGGCACACTGTCAGCATCTTGCCCACAGTAGTAAAACGTTTGGTCAGAGTGTTTTTTTCAAGAAGAGACAAATTCTGCAGGTTTTATTTTAAAACAACTATAATACATTAAAAAATGAGTACAACAGGGTTGTGTGGTTTTGGTTGTGGAGGGCCGCCGTCCTGTTGGTTTTAGCATGTTTCCCTGGTTTGAATCATGATGATTCAGCAGGCTTCAGAAGAACTTGGAGACAGACGGAGGAGATCCTTTTTTATAAGGTTAGTTAAAAGTGCAATACTCTGGCACTCGAGAACTGAAGCTCGCAGCAACTGGACTACAACAACAAAGATCCTCACAACATCCTCACAATGTCTAAAAATCTTAATTGAAGCCTAAGCTCCTTTTCATGACACAAAAATATCCCTGACACCTATTGATTGTTGTCACTCTGTAACTTGTCAATCTGAGAAAATGATACAATTATCACACACATTCATTAAAAACAGTGTAACAGGATACTTTAGACGCACCTGCAGCTCTCTGGCTTTACACGTTAACAGAGGCAGGAAAAAGCTCTGTTCAGGGTGAGAAGCCAAAGCATTATTCTATCTAAACATATTCAGCTCCCACTCTGTCTCAGTGCTCCTACAGAATCAATAGTCATTACATTCAAAGTGAATTGATCTCCCAGTGGTGTTTGCTGATTCCTCGGACTAAACCAACACCAAATGAATCACAGGCCCTCCATCTGCGGGCAGATATTATCAGGTGAATGAAGGTCAAACGTGTGGTGGTCGGCAGTGGAAGTCAAAGAGTGGAGGTCACGTGTAATTCTGCCTGCTTCCTTTAAAATCAACATTTTAGTTAGCAAACATCTATTAAGTTTGCCTGGTTAGAATGTTAGAATCAAAACACATTTACTCTGTTTTACTGGGGGAGTAATGAAAGGATATGCCAAGGTTAACAGAGTATGAATGAGAGCAAAGAGACAAAGGTGAGGTATGAGTGAGTTTGAAAGTAGGTTTGTATAACTGAGAAGAGAAGGAACAGGGATCCTGCCATGATATTAGAACATGGTCAGAATATACTTTATAATGCCTGCTTATGCCTTCTGGTGAATGCGATTATGTTTCAACCATGGCCAAAAATATCATGCTTTTTCACTTTTTAGATAGAAAAAACTAAGTTCATAAATGCCTTACATGAGCTTTTTATCTTTATTTGTGTACTAATTTCTATTTATTGTATTTAGTTAATATTGTTGCTATAGTCATAGCAACAGTCATAGTTTTGTTTTTTTTAAAAGCTGTAGTCAGCTCCATTTATATTCTTATCAACTGCTAAAGAAAAGCATCCCCACAGCATGACACTGCCACCACTGTGTTTCACATGGAGATGGTGCATTCAGGGTGAAGTGCAGTGTTGGTCTGCTGCCAGACATAGCTTTCTATGCATGTGGGCTGAAAAGTTATCTTTTGCCACATGTTTGCTGGGTCTCATACATGGCTTAAGGCAAACTGTAAACAATTTATTCAGGAGCTTCTTCCAACAGCAGCTTTTTGCCGCTTTTCCATGTGGAGAGCTCAACTGTATGTCAGCAGATTCTGCAGCTCCTCCATAGCAGTTTTGCCATATGCTTTCCATTTTAGGTAAATAGAAATAGAGTCTATGTGTTAAACAGATTACCTCTTTTTTTTTAGGGATATCAGAGTAAAAGAGACTGTATCCCAGTGCAGTCTACACGTTTTTTTTTGTCACAAATATTGAAGGCACACAGTTTTCCTTCCACTTGACAATTATATAATACTTTATGTCAGTGTATCAAATAAAATACTTTAAAATTTGTGGTTTGAATGTGACAAAATGTTCAACATGTGCAAATACGTTTGCAGGGCCATGTAGAAGATAGCAGACGCAAAGCACTGAATTTCAAACCTGGAGTTAATACACATGATTTTTTAAATCATGTGTTTTAGAAAATGTATTTGTATTATTCTTAACTATTAAATAATACATCTGTGTTGTGGCTGAATTAATAAATAAATGCAAAAAAAAAGATTCCTTATTAATCAAGTTCAAACACAGGGCAGTTTTTAATTTCACCTTAAATTTTTACGATGAAAAATTTACGATGTTCTACTGTTCCCTGTAAATAAATTCACTGCATTCCAGCTTGTTTGTTTGCATATATTAGATAAGCCACGTAGGAGGAAAACAAATCTATATAAATTCTCAGCTACTCTAAATCCATCCGTTAGAAGTGGGACGAAGAGATCTGGGAATTAACTACACGCATTCATGTCTCCGACAAGAGGATATTTTGTCAGTGTTCATCTAAATCAGCTGGAAATGGAAACATTTATATATATAGCAGATGGAAATTTAAGCTGAAAGTCAATTTAAACTTTGAGAGGATATGCTATGACACCAGAGGCAAACTGGATTTTAAGTAATGTCTTGTCCAAAGTTTGGACAGCGCAATCAAATATTCCCATGTTTCAGACACTTATTTATAACTTAATCTGTGGTTATGGATACGGGTGTAAGGCTTTGGATCTCTCTCTCATAGACACACTGACATGTCAGTGTAAAAACAGTAGAAACTTCTCTGCACAGAGGAGAATACGTTTTTATTTTGGTCACTGTCTTGCTGCTTGTGAAGAAAACCAGTCTTCGAGAGATTTTATCTCTCGGCAATTTATAACCTCATATTATTTGTAGAAAACTGTTCATTTTGGTTCTGATCCCTGTTTGGGCAAGTTATATTTTAATCAGATATAACAGATTAGGACCCCTGATGAAACAAAAATAACTAAGTATCCTCCCACTATTAGACATTTAAAAAAAAACATTTCCTTACATAAGATTGCAGAAAAATACTTCAAATCATTGGTTACCAAAGCAGGTACAAAATGTCCCAGTGGTGCATATGAATTGATGCATGATTGGTACAAAATGTCCCATGGTGGACATCCCCATTGGTACCCAAAAAGGTTGTTTATTTCACGACCAAAACTACGAAGGTACAAAATTGAGCAGAGACAGAAATGATCAGTATATATAATTAACTCCTGTTGTCAAAGTGTCAAAGCAACCATTCACAGAACATTATTCTTAGTAGACTTAGTAGACAATTTTTTAGACTTAGAGTTATGTTGCTTAACAAATAAACAACAACAAACTAAATACTTAAGCCCTTTCCCCCTGCAGCAACCTTTTCAGGAATCAGGATAGATTTCTGGGGCCAGCATTACTTCCCTGCCTTTCCACTGCATTAACCAGGGTAAAAACTAATTTCCAGGGTAGAAATTTTAATTGAAGTAGTTTAAATCATTCATGTCTGTTTACAGCTGTCTGTGGTGACAGGGAGAGTAAATTTGATGTGATTATGGTTCCCTTGCTGCAGCTGCATGTGTACTTTTTCTGCTCCTTTGAGAAACTGGCTTTATGTGTTAAATAACTGTGAAGGTTACAAACTACGTTTCACAGTGTAAACGCTGTAATAAGGTCACAAGTTTATGACTAGAACACCTAGTTTTTACCCCAAGCTGCTGTCTCTCTTATTTCTTCACCTGTTGCAGCAGAAGAGAAAGATTGTAGAAGTCTGCCTCGGCACAATCCTTTTAAAATTTGTTAGTTACACCTTATGTGTTATGGAGCCTTTCTCCCACACGCTGATGCTGTGGAAGCATTTATCCACACACTGTCAAAGGCCAAACAACCAAGTTCTGGGAAAAGAAGTTTAGGTGAAAAATGCTCCGGATCTCATAGTCGAAATGTGCCTTTAGTCTCAAATCTTCTGCCCCCTCTATGAGGTTTTTTTTTTGGGGGATTGCCCTGTATTTATCTCTGTCTGTCTTGCCATCAACTCTGACCTGCTTACTTTGCTCTGCTAAAGAAAAGCATCCCCACATCCTAATGCTGCCACCACGGTGTTTGAATGTGAATGTGTTCAGAATAATGTACAGTGTTATTTTAGAAAAACATTTTCAAAAATATTTAGAAAAAAAAACAACTGTTGAAAGGCCTTCAGAAAACCACTTTAAATTTAAAAAAAAAAAAAA